>LR738713.1:862982361-863076462 GCA_902687465.1 Secale cereale | reverse complement strand
GTCGGATGTCGGGGGAGGAAGTCGGGGGCGTCGGGGGCGCGGCGGTCGGCTCAGCGGGGGTGGCGCGGGGGCGACGGCGTCGGGGCGCTAGAGGGAGTGAGAGGGAAGGGGAGATCTGGCGAGGGAGAGAGAGGGAGGGTGCGGTGGGGGGACGTTATGGATGGGTTCGATTACTAATGGCGCACCGCACCTTAGTGCGACATAAGTATGGAGATTCTAATGGCGCACCACCCCCTGGTGCGCCATTAGTATTGTGTTCTAGTTACTAGCCCGACTGGTCAGGTATATATCCCACCTAACCCACTACCCTTCAGAACACACCCACTAGCCCGACTGGTCAGCATGCAGCACACCCACCAGGAGGTCCTGGGTTCGATTCCCAGGTTCCCCAAATTTTGTCTATGCATTTGAAATGATGTTTGACACTTATTTGTGTTTAAATATGTTCAAACTTGTTTAAATCATAACAGTAATTTTTTTATAAAAAAGTAATAATTTTAAAAAATATCATCAAATTTTTTATTTGAAAATATTTATGAATATGAAAAAATATCATCAAATTTATTATTTTGAATATATCATGAGTTCATGGGTTGGCGGCGGCGACCGGTGGAGCGGGGTTGGGTGCGGTGGGTCGTCGGTGGCGGTTGAGTAGGGGAGGGTGCGGGGGGTCGGCGGCGGCGGCCGATGGAGCGGGGGGTGCTCGGCGGCGAGGGGGCCGGATCTGGCGAGGTGGGATAGCGATCGAGATGGAGGGGGATCGAGATCGAGTGTCCATGAAATTTAAAAACATTCAAGAGTTCAAAAAGTGCCCATGAAATACAATCGAGAAATGAAGGCTACGATTTAAATACAATCGATCTTAGCTAGCTATCTGTTCCCAATCTTCTTGCCCTTTTTTTCGCAAATGGAGTTCTTCTGTGGAACGGACGTCCTTTAGGTAGGGTGGTCCTGCTTCTTCTTGTGGTGTATGGTGCTACTTCATCATCGTCGTCATGTTCGATCCTCGGGTCGCCGTACTTGTCGTAGTCTTGCTCATTGGCTACTCCATCCATTCCGATGATCTTCCTTTTGCCTCTCCCCACGACAACACGACTGGGCTTTGATGGGTCGGTAATAAAGAAGCATTGGTCCACTTGGGAAGCCAGTACCCATGGCTCATTTTTCGCGGTGACGTTTGCGCCCGCGGTCTTGGATTTGGCTTCGGGTATAACCATGGTGGTGAAATACCGGTCTTATTTTAGGACGCTCTTGGCCCATCTGACACGGAACATCGGGACCTTCTCTTCAGCGTAGCTCAGCTCCCAGATATCCTCGATCCTTCCGTAGTATCTGTCCTTGTCATTACCGGTGTAGGATTCCATCGTTACCCCGGAGTTCTGATAACCATCGCTCTTCATGTCCTTGGCCTCGGTGTAGAATGTGTAGCCGTTGATATCGTACGCCTCATAGGTCATGAGGTTGTGCTCGGCGCCCTGTGACAAGGCGAATATGAGTTGTTCTTCCGCAGAAGAATCCTCAAGTAAAGGGTATGACAGAAGCTTCTGCTTGAACCAACGCGTGAAACATGAGTTGTTCTCTTTGATTATATCTCCGTCCGTCCTCTGTTGGCCTCGGTCATTGTACGTCTTCTCAATAAAGGTTTTGTGCTCTACCACCCAAGGATCGACCACGTCTATATGTTGTAGCGCGACTAGGTTTGCTCTTTCAAAGTCGGCGAGTCGACCCTCGAAGTCGACATGCATTTCGCGGCGACCCTCACGGTGACCCCATCCAGCGAGCCTGCCGAGGTGCCTGTTGACGGGCAGACCAACGGGGTTCTCGATGCCTAGATAATTCGTGCAGTAGGAGATGCACTCTTCGGTCAGAAAGCCCCTGGCTATGCTTCCCTTTGGACGTGACATGTTGCGAACATATCCTTTGATGACACCATTCATCCTTTCGAACAGCATCATGCTGTGCAGGAACGTCGGCCCGAGTTGGATGATATCGTCCACGATATGGACCAGCAGATGCACCATAACGTCGAAGAATGCGAGCGGGAAGTACATCTCAAGCTCGCATAGTATCACCACGATCTCTTCCTGTAGCCTTCTGAGTTGCCACACGCTAACAGACTTCCGAGAGATGATGTCTAAAAAGTTGCATAGGCCAAATAGGGTTTCACGGACGTGCGCGTCCATGATCCCACGGATTGCAACTGGAAGTATCTGCGTCATCAGCACGTGACAGTCGTGAGACTTCATCCCGCTGAACTTCAGCTTCGCTGGGTCTAGGTATGTTCTAATCTTCCCCGCGTAACCGTAAGGAAGTTTTACTCCTACGAGGCAGGCGAAAAACTGCTCGATCTCCTCCTGACTTAGAGTGAAGCACGCGGGAGGGTAGTCATTTCCGGTCTTCTTCGCCTTTTTGCCTTTGCGACGACTTTCCGTGTCCTGCTTCGCCTCATCATCATCATCATATATAGCGTGAAGATCCTGCCTGATGCCCATTGATTTCAAGTCTGCCCTTGCTTTCGGCCCATCTTTGGTCCTCTCCGGCATGTTGAGCAGGGTACCAAGCAGACTCTCGCACAGGTTCTTCGTGATATGCATTACATCAAGGCTGTGAGGCACGCGGTGGATCTTCCAGTACAGCAAGTCCCAGAAAACAGACCTCGTTTTCCATACCTTCAGCAGCGGCTCTAGCGCCTTTCGCTTCTTTCCCGGCTCTAGCGCCTTTTGCTTCTTTCCCGGCAGTGGGCAATCTTTCCAATTTATCAACAGCTCATCTATTTCCTCGCCGCTCCTCGTACGCGGGCGTCCTCGGGGTTCGGTTTCACCATCAAACAGATCCTTGCATTTTCTCCACAGGTCATCGTCGCGAAGCCACCTTCGATGTCCCATGAACACGGTTTTTGAAGACCCGGGATCTCTATCTAGCTGGCGATACGTTGTGTCATCCATGCACCTGACGCATCCAGAAAATCCATGGACCACCTGCCCCGCGACATATCCGTAACCGAGATAGTCTTGCACCGTCGTGAGCAGCGCGGCTCTCATAGGGAAATATTCTTTCTTTGCAGCGACCCACGTATTGGCTGGCATTTTCCACTGCGTTTCTAGCTCCTCTTTCAGCAGCCCCAGATACAGATTGATGTCGTTCCCAGGTTGTTTCGGTCCTTCAATTAGCATACTCATCTGAATGTACTTCCTCTTCATGCACAACCAGGGGGGAAGGATGTACATCCACACAAACACAGGCCAGGTGCTATGTGTGCTTCTCTGGCTGCCAAACGGATTGACTCCATCGGTGCTCGCGCCCAGCACGATGTTCCTTGGATCGTTCCCAAATTCTAGGTCTTCGAAGTTCAACGCTTGCCACTGGCTCGCATCCTTAGGGTGACTCAGCATCTTGTCTTTTTTATATATCTCCGGATCATTTGCGTCATCTTCTCGCTTCTTCGCCTCCCTATCTACGTGCCAACGCAGGAGCTTTGCTACCTTAGGGTCCGCGAAATACCGCTGCAGACGAGGAGTGATCGGAAAGTACCACACCACTTTTCGAGGAGCTTTCTTCCTCTTCTTGTATCGAGTGACGCCGCACACCGGACATATGGTAGACTCCGCGTGCTCGTCCCGATAAATGATGCAATTGTTCATGCACACATGGTATTTCACGTGCGGTAAATCCAGAGGACACACGATTTTCTTTGCCTCCTCCAAACTGGTGGGGCACTTGTTCCCCTTGGGAAGACGTTCGTGCCAGAATGACATGTTCTCGTCGAAGCATGCATCGGTCATTTTGTGTTTTTCCTTCATCTCCAGAGCCATGAGCGTTACTTTCAGGCGGGTATCCTCGGGCCTGCATCCTTCATACAATGGAGTAACCGCGTCTAACTCAAGTTGATCCATCGTGGCTTTCTCTCGGGCGGCAGCTCTTGCGTTATCGGTCTGCTTGAGAAGCAGCTCATGAATATGAGGGTCCTGCACCCAGCCCATCGATGGTCCAGCGTCGTCTGCTCCGCCGGCATCATCATCTTCATGATCATGCCCGTCGTCTGCTCCGGCATCTTCCTCATCATCATGTCCTGCATCTTCTACATGATGACTGTGTACAGCATCACCGTCGTGATCATCTTCTGGGGATTCTTCGTCTTCTCGCCCGCCCGAGACGCGGTGGTTGTCTTGCTGTCCTTCCTCATTTCTTGCCCGGCCCCCATGGACGACTTCATAGTCATCTTTATCACCTTGCCACCGATAGCCATCCATGAAACCATGCAAGAGCAGGTGGTCCCGCACCTGCCCGGAATCCCGGTCCGCAATAAGGCTCTTCAGCTTGCATCTTCGACACGGACATCTTATCTCCGTCTCGTTCTTTTGAAGCATCTCGGCCTTCGCGGACCTTAAAAACCTATTCACGATGCCTTCGGTCATCGTGCGCACCATGGTCGCCTGCGGGGTAGAGAAAAACGATATTTTAGAACCAAGAAAAAATTTGCCATGACTTTCCCTAAAAATAGGACAAAAAAGAATGCTTAATGCCAAAATTCTCACCGAAACGGAAATGAATGAACATTCCGGGAAAATATTGGCAACTATCGCATTTCAAATACCGGTACACCTCCAAACACAAACACATATGCAACACAACAAACATATGCAACACCACGAACATACATAGATCTAGCTAGGCCATAAAAAATGCATGTGCACATTGTTGTAGGGAGAACAACATAAGTATAGCTTCCCCCTTACTTACCTATCAAAACAAGGTAATTTAACCACTTAATTTGAATGAATCTATGGTGGAAATGAGGTGAAAAAGAGGAGGGAGCCGAGACAAGGAGGAGGTGGACAGAATGAAGTGGGGAGAAAGTGAGTGTGGGTAGGATAGGCTGTCCAAAGTATCTTGTTGTTGCCCACTTACTAATGGCGCACCCACTATAAATGCGCCATTAGTAATCAAGGTTACTAATGGCGCATCTTCAGTTAGTGCGACATTACTAGTTTTTGAAAAAAAAATACTAATGGCGCGCTGTCCCACAGTGCGCCATTACTAATTTAAACTAGTAATGGCGCATTGTGGAACAGTGCGCCATTAGTAGTTTTGCAAAAAAAAAATATAATAAAAAAAAGAACATTAGTGGCGCACTTTACTGCTGGTGCGCCAACTAGTAATGACGCACTCTGTCTGGATGCGCCATTAGTATGTTTGGACAGGCGCACTAGTTCAAAAAAAACTTTTTGATACTAATGACGCACCCTGGGCCAAGTGCGCCATTAGTAGTTTGAACTCTAATGACGTATCAGAGGTTGGTGCGCCATTAGTATATACTAATGGCGCATTGCTTGTCTGGTGCGCCATTAGTATCAATTCCATCTATAGCCCTTTTCCTAGTAGTGGGGGCGCGAGGAAAGTGGAGGAAGTGAGCAGCGCGCTCGCGGTTATTCCTTTTTATGGGGAAGGCGCGGGCCGCCTCCTTTCACATTTACTGCGACGTGACGCATGCGTGCGGAAACCGCCCCCACGCATGCCGCTCACGTCACGCACGCCCCTCCACCCCACGCCGCTCGTGCGGGTCGTGGGAGGCGCAGCGCGCGAAAATTTTACCGCGGTGAGAACCACCTCGCCTGCCCACGCACCGTTCTGGGCCTGGCCCAACAACGTGTTGCGCTTATGTATGGCCCAGGCCCGGGGGCTCCTCTCGGTGTTCAAAAAGAGGGGTGCACTTTTTGTACCCCTATGACTGTGCACGGGCTGTCTGAGCCACGGCGCCATCCCACCAAGCAAGGCAAGGGAGGCAAGCCGGGGCAAAACTGAAGCTTGATGAAGACTGGAGCGACACCAAGAACAAGACCACGAAGAGCAAGGGGACAAAGCAGTTTCCCCCGGCAAGATCCTTGTCGGGGCCGGCTCTGGCAGCCCCGGCAAGGCCCTTGCCGCGGCAGCTCGCCCCCCCGCCTACGGAGCGAATCACCCTTGAGTCCACCACCCCCATGGGGGGAGGATTCGGGAGATATCCCCGTGGTGGCATGCAGAACTTTGTGAAGACCTTCAAGATCAAATACAAGGTAAGAAGACGACCCTTGGCGGGATCACAGCCAAGGAGGTCCACAAGACCCCCTGCAAGCACCTTGCCGGGGATGACAGCAGGCGTCTGGACAATCAACGATTTGGTTCTTTTTAGTTAAGAACCGATTCCAAAGCTTGCGGGCTGACTCCCCGGGTTGCTGGATTATATGGCTCAAGTCATCAGCATCTGGTGGCCGGACATAAGTCCCCTAAAAGGTAGCCCGAAGGGCATCCTCTAAATCTTCCCAGCTTCCAATGGAGTTCTCTAGGAGGATGTTCAACCGGTGCCGCGCAGACCCCTTTAGCTTTAGAGGGAGGTATTTAATGGCATGAAGGTCATCTCCACGAGCCATGTGGATGTGGAGAATAGAGTCTTCAATCCATACAGCAGGATCCATTGTTCTGACGTACTGCTCGATGTTTACGGTTTTAAACCCTTCACTACCAGGAACTGAAATTTTTCCGTGGGCCAAAAACCAACAGGAAAATAAGGTTAACTGTCAGAAATAGTGTTCCATGTCGGTCAACCAACAGGAATAGCCGTCTGCCATAGCTTGACAGGGATAGGAGAGTATGCCTGTCCGGTGGCCGACAGCAAACTTATTCCTGACGGGATGCCGACAGGAAATTGCAACATCCCTGTGGGGGCAGAACCGCCAGGAAAACAGAATTTGGTGGATAAAAAAAGAATGAGACAAATATATTTCACATAATTGATCCATTTCACAACAAAACTAGAACATACAAAATAACTCAATAGGTTACATTAATCATAGTTCATATATCTACTTCGTATACAGATCTGTCTATAAATAGCATACAACGGCCAAAGGTCACCGAAATAGAACCGCACATCTAGTAACACATAAGTCTTACATCTACATATGGAGAAACTGGACCTCATTTTGGATTGCAAGCTTCTCTTTCAGATTATCTTGCACCAAATAGACTCGCTGATCTGTTAAAAAAAGAATAGACTCGTTGAAGTAAGATTGCAAGAACTAGATTATATCTATATGATACAGTAAGAACCTATTCGACATCTCAGTTTCTAAGTTTAACTTGGCCAAACCCTGGCTCCATTCATCCGAAGTTATCACATAATAACTGAGTGGAACTATAGGACACATAATTGTATAAAAAGTTCGCAACAAATGCATGAGTAATGTTGTTTTGAGAAACCTTGCTCGTATATTTTAATCAGTACAGAGTATCTACCTGAAACAGATTGACTTTACCATGTCTTGTTTCTCCATCGATGTGCTTCTCCATAGATGAAAACCTCTGTACAAAGCAGTACCCAGATTTAAGACGAATGGAGGCTACTTTCTGCAAAAAACATGAAGGAGCAACCTTACTACCATTGCTTCTATTTGGAGTATTAGGAAGAGTTAAAAGATTCGACAAAAATGCTTTGTCCAAACATTGACTTCACTGAGTGGAACTATAAGGCACAAAATTGTATAAAGAATTGACAACAAATGCATGACTAATGTTGTTCGAAAAAATAAGTAATACCTAACTTCAAAAGGATTCACCTCCTGAATATAAAAGTTCTGCAATGGAAGAACACAAATAAAAATTCATTATTTCTTCTACTTGTGGCCAAACAATAAGCAAACAAAACGGAGAATCAGCAGACGGATAGATAATATGACTTGAGCATACATCTCTACCTAATTTGCGAATCGATCGACAATAAGAGAAATTAAGTCATTGCATTTCAGTTTTTCAAAGTCATTCATATGGGGGGCTGCTGCACTTTAAACTATTGTTCTACATACAATTTTAAGTAGCATCTAGATAATTAGTTAGGGCACTACGGCAAGCCCATCACCAGCACCATTTGCTGGAACATATATATACAAAACCATGGAAAAGTTCATGATGGTTAATTTTCATGATAGATCAAAATTCATCAAAAAAAATCTGGCAGTAGAGTATAATGAACTCTACTAATCTACCGGACACATTCTGTAATTAATGGCAATAAACAGATGATAATTGTTACTTCATGCTTCAGTTATTACAGAAATTCAAAATATCAATTTAAAGAATATCCTCAAAGAAAAACACAAAAAGTTGCTTTACTAAGAAGTAACATCCACTCATTCTTGAAATGTACTGAACATTTGCAGAGCAATGCAATATCTACAGGTCATCACCAACCACTTGCATCCACCTTGTTCCAAGTGACATTCTCTGCATTGACGACAGGCTCTAAGTTTGGCTGTGCATCACCTCATGTGCAGCTAAGTATTGCAATCAACTAGTACTAGCATGTAAACTATACTATTTGAATCAAGTATAAACTACTCAGCAAGATTGCTCACCTTCGGCAGCAAGAGCAGCCGATTGTGTACATGCTGTACAATTGTTCAATGCTTCCTTGATCCGAACTTAAGAAAGAAAATAAAATAGAAATTAATCGAGTACACATTAGATGTTCTTGAGAATACTGGAGATAGTACGATCTTGCAATATAAAGAACTTGAATTAGAATTGATCATTGAATGAATCTGGATACAGGAAGGGAAACGACAATATAAAACATACCTTGATAAGAACAGAGGATATTACACCTCTTTTATAGATGTATCCTCAACCTTATATTAAATCTTACTCCAGATCTAGATGAACTCCAACTAGGAAAAGGGTATCTCAAATGAAACTTTCAAAGTTCTACTTGGCCGCAACGCATACATCAGGAAAATACATGAGAAATACAAAGGATGAAGCCAAAAATAACCTGTAACGACTGGGAGGCGACGAGATCTAAGTTTGCCGCCGCCAGGTTGCTTGAATAGTTTCCACCGCATTCACCAGCCTCTCCATCGTTGGGCTGCATCTCCCAAATCACGTCCATGTCATTGCCATGTAGTTGGCCGTTGCTCATCCAGATCCAAAGTCTTGTTGGTCCCTGCTTATCCAGATCCAAAGCTGTGAGTAGTTGCGGGTGGTAGACGGCGGCAGATATTGGTGAGGCATGGGGTGGATGGTCGGATGTTTCGAGGGCGGAGGCCGTGAGGGATTTGGGGCAGAGCAAACTGCGGCGAGATATTTAGGATGGTACAGTCAGCGGCTAGGGATTTGGGAATACTATGGAAGTGGATTTGGTTTTTCTTTTCTTTTCAGTTAGGCTTTATCTGGAATCAGAGACCTTCGCGAGTGAACCGGCACGAAAAGAGGCAGAGAGGCGCGCGTAGCTAAATTCTTGGCGCGGCTATGTTTTCGGCAATGGCGAGGATGAAGCGAGGCATTGTTTTTCCTGTCGCTCGTTGCGGGACCGACATAAAAAATTGTCAACACACAGAAAAATATCGATTTCTGGTAGTGCTTCCGGAAATTGGTGATCCATCACCTCATCGATAAAGCACATAGGGTGCGCATCACCTTTGTATCGTGCAACATCGTGACGGAATGTGGACGACATTTGTGTTCGGTATTGGCCCCGAACTTGAATATATTCAGCGTGCTTGGCTTGGTAGCCGCCACCCCATGTGGGAGCTTGTCCTCTTGATCCATAGATCGATCTGGCCTGACCGGCTTTATTGTTTAGGTCTTGAAGTAGGTCGTACTTGTGGCCCTGAACCGTTGTCTCCCTTCCTTTACGGTGGGGATGCGCGGGCCTGTGTTTGGCATTGCTAGCCGCTTTGTCCCATCCACGAGGTGGACGGTCCGGTTGATCGGCCTGATCGTGCCTCGATGGAATTGGTGCAACGGCCTCATCGTAAAATTTTGGCAGTAGCTTGCGCTTGGGATAGATCTTTGTTTGGTGCACACGGCTGTATCTTTCTTCAGTGTGTAGCACTTCATTCCATCTGTCGTTGAGCGTATCCAGTTCGGCTTTAAGCCACTACTGCTGCTTTTTCAGCCTCCTTGTTGTGGCAATAGGACGTCGCTGAAAGCGTTCTTGTTCAAGGGATTCCTCTGTGACGATAAATTCTTCGACTCCAAGGCTGACATCCTCTTCGGAGATAGGTAGCTACTGTCTTCAAAATCATTGTGATCGGTAAGTTGTTCGGCACTGAGTTTGCCATCTTCCCGCTCCTCCTGCTCTAACGCTGGCTCCACGAGGTCTTCGGCATCATCCGGAGTATCATTGTCTCCGGTGCCAGTATTACTTTCCCTTCCTCGACGTGATCTTGAGCGGCATCACTGACGCCGACGTTTAGGAGGTTTATCGACAGGCTTATCCTCCTCTGGATCTTTAGTGCCATCGTTGTCCTTCTCCTCGAGTGTGTCCACCATGTATACGTCATAGGTAGAAGTGTTCGTCCAACGCCCGGTGATGGGCGGGTCTTGACCTACATAGGCTTCGACATTGTGGTCCATGCCATCGATGTCTTCGGAAGCATAGTCTAGCACATCGGTTAAATTCTCAACCGTGGCTACCAAGTGGGTGGTGGGTGGGAAGAAAAATTCCCTAGCCTCAGCCCCCAGTTTGAACTGGGCATAGTCCAGACGTGAAGCGTCCGTGATGGCGAGGGATTGCATCAAGTCCAGCGCCTCGTTTAGGAGCGAGAGCTGGATAGGAGTCCGAGGATCCGCGGAGCTGGGGCCGGTGCTAACTGCTTGGCCGAGCTCAGAGGACGCGGATCTCGAGAGTTCGAAGCTTGTATCCGGAGGCGAATCCGGCTCCCTAGCCATGGGAAGAGTCCCATTTGGCTACAGGTCCGTCAGCTGTGTGGTCGCCTCTGGGTCTCCTACGAGGAACTTCTCACGGGTGAAGAGTCCGCGAGGCTTAGTCTCCCGTCTTCGGATGAGGTGGACTGCTCCGGATCTAAGGCCGGAGCAACCGTGAATGTCAACCCATGGACGGGATCTGATAGTTGATCTGATCATGGAGGCAGGGAGCGGCAGCCGAGCCCGCGAATCCCTCGAAGATCAGATCTTCTCGGATATAAGCGACGTAATTCAGACTTCCAAACCTGATCTGATGACCAGGGGCATAGCTGTTGACCCGCTCGAGGTGGCAATCCGAGTTGGCGCCTAGCACGAAAAGCTGGTCGGGGAGGAAGATCTTCCCCGAGGCAGTGCCGTCGCTAGTGACAAAGAAAGCCATCGATCATTTCGTTGACAACACAACGGAACTATCAATTAAAGCAACAATGGCGATGTCAAAATCGGCAGATCTTGGGTAGTGGGTCCCGAGCTGTGTATATGAGGACCGATAGTCACATGGGGAAATAAGGACACGATGTTTACCCAGGTTCAGGCCCTGGGGATACCCTACTTCCTGCTTGGTTGATCTTGATGAATATGGGGATTACAAGAATTGATCCATCTCGAGATCGTAATGGCTAAATCCTAGATGTATAGCCTGTGATTATTGTGATAGCCTCTACGGACTAAACCCTCCAGTCTATATAGACATCGGAGGGACGTAGGGTTTTACAATGTCATATTGCAGTGGACAGGAACATTACACCCGGACACAAAACTTGCCATTCTAGCATGTAGGAGTCATATCCGGACACGGGGGACGATCTTCTGCTTTATCTTCATGGGCCATCAGTCCGGCCCATATCGAGTAATCCAGGACTCCCTCAGGCCCTGTGCAGAATCGTTGGCAATACAACCATGAGAGACAAATCAAGCATCCAAGACGGAAATGTAGAAACAAAGAAAAGGTTGAAGTTTCCATAGCGAGGCAGTTATCTTACAGGAGGTGACCTCCGGACATCGTACTATCCGGACCATGTTCCCACGCTAAACAATAAGGTGTCTCGATACAATACAGAAGAACCCAAGCTGCCTCTATTCAGCGGGTAAGGTGGCATGGCTGCATGTGATACGTCTCCAACGTATCTATAATATTTTATTGTTCTGTGCTATTATATTATTTGTTTTGAATGTTTTATATGCATTTATATGCCATTTTACATGATTTTTGGGACTAACATATTAACCTAGAGCCCAGTGCCAGTTTCTATTTTTCCTTGTTTTTGAGTTCTGCATAAAAGGAATATCAAACGGAGTCCAATTGACCTTAAAATTGACGTTGATTTTTTATGGACCAGAAGAAGCCCCCGAGGCAAAATAGTTGGGCAAAAAGAGCCACGAGTCATCCACAAGGGTGGGGGGCGCGCCCACCCCCTAGGGCGCGCCCCCTACCTTGTGGTTGACTCGTGGACCCCCTGACTTTTTCTCAACGCTAAAAAATTCTATAAATAGTGAAACCCCGGAAAATAAACCTAGATAAGGAGTTCCAGCCCCGCAAGCCTCTGTTGCCATGAAAAACAAATCGGGAGCCCGTTTCGGCACCCTGTCGGAGGGGGAAACCATCACCGATGGCTATCTTCATCATCCGGGCCGTCTCCATGATGAGGAGGGAGCAGTTCACCCTCGGGGATGAGGGTATGTACCAGTAGCTATGTGTTTGATCTCTTTCTCTTGTGTTCTTGATTTGGCATGATCTTGATGTACCGCGAGCTTTGTTATTATTGTTGGATCTTATGATGTTTCTCCCCCTATACCTTCTTGTAATGGATTGAGTTTTACCTTTGAAGTTATCCTGTCAGAATAAGGAGCGGCAAGAGACTAAGCTTGGGGATGCCCAAGGCACCCCAAGGTAATATTGAAGGACAAACAAGAGCCTAAGCTTGGGGATACCCCGGGAAGGCAACCCCTCTTTCGTCCTCGTTTATCGCTAACTTTACTTGAGGCTATATTTTTATTCACCACATGATATGTGTTTTGCTTGGAGGGTCATTTTATTTTGTTTGGATTTGGTTGTTGTTATTTAGAATAAGTTTTAGTACCTTTTGTGTCAATAAAAACGACAAGTATAGCCTTTACCATGCTTATTTTGAAAGTATATATATTGCTGTTTGAAAATAGAAAGTTTTCTATCATTGTGTGAATTCTTCAGGGTAGTCACAACGCGATAAAATCTTGCAATTTTTTGAAAGTTAGCATGAATAAGTAATCTGTAACGTGGATATGTGCTATCCTTGCAATGTCATTTTATTTTGTTTTGCTTGCTGTTGGAATAAAGTACTTAAGATCTGGAGTTCTTAAATTAGAGATGGTCTTCTCATAGCTAGTTAATTATTTGACTACTCATTGATCTTCAATTATATCTTTTTGGAGTAGTTTGTCAGTTGCTCTAGTGCTTCACTTATACCTTTTTAGAGCACGGCGGTGGATTTATTTTATGGAAATCGATGAACTCTCATGCTTCACTTATAATATTTTGAGAGTCCTTAAGAATAGCATGGTCATTTGCTTGGGTTATGAAATTAGTCCTAATTAATATAATAGACATCGAAAGGAGATATAATAAAAACTTCCATATATAGTGCATTGAATATTATGTGAAGCTTGACTCCTTGTAATTGATTTGAGATGTTAAGATGGTAATATTAGAGTCATGCTAGTGGTAGTTTGTGAGGTTAAAGAAATAATTGTGTTAAGGTTTATGATTCCCGAAGCATGCACGTATGGCCTATGTAACCAAATCTGCGCGCACTTTATCTTGATTGTTTCCTCTTTCCAGGGATCCCAGCCAAGGAGGTCCACAAGACCCCCGGCAAGCACCTTGTCGGGGATGACAGCAGGCGCCACGGCAAGACCCTTGCCGGGGCCCCGGCAAGGCCCTTGCCGAGGACACCCACGGAGCCACCATCGGGCCCGCACCAACTGAGTCTCCACCGACCCACACAGCTGCCGACCAAACCAGCTGGACAGGCTCTTGCGTGGCGACCCACAGATCTTCATGGAGGCCCGCCATTGCGCCACCTCAGCCGCCTGTCTGCCTACATGGCACCTCAGGGACCGCTGGCCAGGGCGCGTGTCAACACGAGGAGGAGCGACAACGGACAAGACGGGCGTCTGCCCTCATCCCCGATAAAGCAAGGACACCTAAGGAGTGCGCATTAAATTCACCTTGTCCTGTCATGCGATCGATAACCTCGCATCACTGTACCCTTTCCACCTCCTGTGTGCCACTGTGGCAGCCCCTTTTCCCTATAAAAGGAGGCCCGAGGCGACTAGGAGAAGGATTCGGCTTTTCGGAACCCCTTACGACTCTTTTGAAGCTCTTCGTTAGCTGAAGAACACCAACATATAATTTACCAAAGCAGGAGTAGGGTTTTACGCATCTTTGCGGCCCGGACCTGGGTAAAGGAACCGTGTCCTGATCGTTAGATCCGCTCTTCTCTCAACCCCGCGCCCCGCAACCGTAGTAGGGATTCTTGTGATCCCATAAGTGTCGATCCAAATACACCGACACTTTGAGGTCCTTTCCCCTTATGTTCAGCATTTAACTTGTGGGCCTGCTTGAAGACCCAGCAATTTCTATTGGTGTGGTTTTCAGGCTTGTTAGGGGTTCCATGAATCTGGCAAGGTCTGTCTAGTATCTTCTCCAAGTTGGATGGACCATCCCAATTTCCCTTGAATGGCGTCTTCCTCTGGCTGGATTTGGAGACACTGAATCCGGGGTTTACTCTCGTGTCATCTATTTCTCCGTTGTTGCTCCGACGATTTTTTTTTGCGCCATGGCCTCCCATTGCCATCTCTATCTTCATAAGTGCATGGGTCACTGGTACTGTTGCTTCTACGAGACAACCAGCTATCTTCGCTTGCGCAAAAGCAGGTCATAAGTGTGGTATGAGCTGCCATGGTCTTCGGCTTCTCCTAACCGAGGTGTCGACCGAGCCATTCGTCGCGGACGGTGTGTTTGAATGCCGCTAAAGCTTCGGCGTCTGGACAATCAACGATTTGGTTCTTTTTAGTTAAGAACCGATTCCAAAGCTTGCGGGCTGACTCCCCGGGTTGCTGGATTATATGGCTCAAGTCATCAGCATCTCGTGGCCGGACATAAGTCCCCTAAAAGGTAGCCCAAAGGGCATCCTCTAAATCTTCCCAGCTTCCAATGGAGTTCTCTAGGAGGCTGTTCAACCAGTGCCGCGCTGACCCCTTTAGGTTTATAGGGAGGTATTTAATGGCATGAAGGTCATCTCCACAAGCCATGTCGATGTGGAGAATAAAGTCTTCAATCCATACAGCATGATCCGTTGTTCAGACGTACTGCTCGATGTTTACGGTTTTAAACCCTTCACTACCAGGAACTGAAATTTTTCTGTGGGACGAAAACCGACAGGAAAATAAGGTTAACTGTCAGAAATAGTGTTCCAAGTCGGTCAACCAACAGGAATAGCCGTCAGCCATAGCTTGACAGGGATAGGAGAGTATGCCTGTCGGGTGGCCGACAACAAACTTATTCCTGACGGGATGCCGACAGGAAATTGCAACATCCCTGTGGGGGCAGAACCGCCAGGAAAACAGAATTTGGTGGATAAAAAAAAGAATGAGACAAATATATTTCACATAATTGATCCATTTCACAAAAAATCTAGAACATACAAAACAACTCAATAGGTTACATTAATCATAGTTCATATATCTACTTCGTATACAGATCTGTCTATAATTAGCATATAACGGCCAAAGGTCACCGAAATAGAACCGCACATCTAGTAACACATAAGTCTTACATCTACATATGGAGAAACAGGACCTCATATTGGATTGCAAGCTTCTCTTTCAGATTATCTTGCACCAAATAGACTCGCTGATCTGTCAAAAAAAGAATAGACTCGTTGAAGTAAGATTGCAAGAACTAGATTATATCTATATGATACAATAAGAACCTATTCGACATCTCAGTTTCTAAGTTTAACTTGGCCAAACCCTGGCTCCATTCATCTGAAGTTATCACATAATAACTGAGTGGAACTATAGGACACATAATTGTATAAAAAGTTCGCGACAAATGCATGAGTAATGTTGTTTTGAGAAACCTTGCTCGTATATTTTAATCAATACAGAGTATCTACCTGAAACAGATTGACTTTGACCATGTCTTATTTCTCCATC
Organism: Secale cereale; assembly: GCA_902687465.1. NCBI lineage: Eukaryota > Viridiplantae > Streptophyta > Magnoliopsida > Poales > Poaceae > Secale > Secale cereale. Next base: position 863,060,526 of record LR738713.1, on the reverse strand, counting down.
GATGTGCTTCTCCATAGATGAAAACCTCTGGGAGTGCAGTTTTTTGTAGCTTGAGCTCCACGGGACCTACTATCTTATCCGTTCATTCTGCAACACTCTGCATAGAGATATGTGCTATGTGAATAGTCATTGCCAGTAATTAACACAAGAGGGACAGTACATCGCCCCACCCTGGCCAAACGTTGTATAAAATAAATGGACTGATTCCCTAGGTGAAGCCTGCAAAGGCTTGTCTAGTGCATGCACATCCGTCTCCCTTCACGCCTCTAGTTTGTCACACATGCATGGAGCGTTCCTCTCTCCTCACGTTCTTTTTTTTCTCTCAAAAAATCTGACTCGGAGCTCTCTCACTCAGTACCATGTGATAATATGCTAGCATGTTAAAATAAAAATCTGCATGCATGTGCAGCGTGTGAGCATGCACTCTCTATGTGTTGTCACTTCAAACATACTGTCAACAGCCTAGACCTACAGCCATGCATGCGCAGACCTGCAGCCAGCTCTATCTCTGCATGCTGCATGCTGCATGCTGCGACCTCTCTTCTCGCTACTGTCACCTTTTCAGACTAATCACTTTGGAGCTACAGGTATACTACTGCTGATGCTGCCACTTGCACATATCTCCATAGTATGACCAACGGCACAGATAAGGGGCACCGTGTAGGATGAGCTACAAAGAAACTTTGTGAAACCTCTGTACAAAGCAGTACCCAGATTTAAGACGAATGGAGGCTACTTTCTGCAAAAAACATGAAGGAGCAACTTTACTACCATTGCTTCTATTTGGAGTATTGGGAAGAGTTAAAAGATTCGACAAAAAGGCTTTGTCCAAACATTGACTTTACTGAGTGGAACTATAAGGCACAAAATTGTATAAAGAATTGACAACAAATGCATGACTAATGTTGTTCCAAAAAATAAGTAATACCTAACTTCAAAAGGATTCACCTCCTGAATATAAAAGTTCTGCAATGGAAGAACACAAATAAAAATTCATTATTTCTTCTACTTGTGGCCAAACAATAAGTAAACAAAACGGAGAATCAGCAGACGGATAGATAATATGACTTGAGCATACATCTCTACGTAATTTGCGAATCGATCGACAATAAGAGAAATTAAGTCTTCGCATTTCAGTTTTTCAAAGTCATTCATATGGGGGGCTGCTGCACTTTGAACTATTGTTCTACTTACAATTTTAAGTAGCATCTAGATAATTAGTGAGGGCACTACGGCAAGCCCATCACCAGCACCATTTGCTGGAACATGTATATACAAAACCATGGAAAAGTTCATGATGGTTAATTTTCATGATAGATCGAAATTCATCAAAAAAAATCTGGCAGTAGAGTATAATGAACTGTACTAATCTACCGGACACATTCTGTAATTAATGGCAATAAACAGATGATAATTGTTACTTCATGCTTCAGTTATTACAGAAATTCAAAATATCAATTTAAAGAATATCCTCAAAGAAAAACACAAAAAGTTGCTTTACTAAGAAGTAACATCCACTCATTCTTGAAATGTACTGAACATTTGCAGAGCAATGCAATATCTACAGGTCATCACCCAACCACTTGCATCCACCTTGTTCCAAGTGACATTCTCTGCATTGACGACAGGCTCTAAATTTGGCTGTGCATCACCTCATGTGCAGCTAAGTATTACAATCAACTAGTACTAGCATGTAAACTATACTATTTGAATCAAGTATAAACTACTCAGCAAGATTGCTCACCTTCGGCAGCAGGAGCAGCCGATTGTGTACATGCTGTACAATTGTTCAATGCTTCCTTGATCCGAACTTAAGAAAGAAAATAAAATAGAAATTAATCGAGTACACATTAGATGTTCTTGAGAATACTGGAGATAGTACGATCTTGCAATATAAAGAACTTGAATTAGAATTGATCATTGATTGAATCTGGATACAGGAAGGGAAACGACAATATAAAACATACCTTGATAAGAACAGAGGATATTACACCTCTTTTAAAGATGTATCCTCAACCTTATATCTTACTCCAGATCTAGATGAACTCAAACTAGGAAAAGGGTATCTCAAATGAAACTTTCAAAGTTCTACTTGGCCGCAACGCATACATCAGGAAAATACATGAGAAATTAAAAGGATGAAGCCAAAAATAATCTGAAAAGACTGGGAGGCGACCAGATCTAAGATTGCCGCCGCCAGGTTGCTTGCATAGTTTCCACCGCATTCACCAGCCTCTCCATCGTCGGGCTGCATCTCCCAAATCATGTCCATGTCGTTGCCATGTAGTTGGCCGTTGCTCATCCAGATCCAAAGTCTTGTTGGTCCCTGCTTATCCAGATCCAAAGCTGTGAGTAGTTGCGGGTGGTAGACGGCGGCCAGATATTGGTGAGGCATGGGGTGGATGGTCGGATGTTTCGAGGGCGGAGGCCGTGAGGGATTTGGGGCGGAGCAAACTACGACGAGAGATTTAGGACGGTACAGTCAGCGGCTAGGGATTTGGGAAGACTATGGGAGTGGATTTGGGGATTTTTTTTCTTTTCAGTTAGGCTTTATCTGGAATGAGCGACCTTCGCGAGTGAACCGGCACGAAAAGAGGCAGAGAGGCGCGCGTAGCTAAAATCTTGGCGCGGCAATGGCGCGGACGAAGCGAGGCATTGTTTTTCCTGTCGCTCGTTGCGGGACCGACAGCAAAAATTGTCAACACACAGAAAAATATCGATTTCTGGTAGTGCTTCCGGAAATTGGTGATCCATCACCTCATCGATAAAGTACATAGGGTGCGCATTACCTCTGTATCGTGCAACATCGTGATGGAATGTGGAAGACATTTGTGTTCGGTGTTGGCTCCGAACTTGATTATATTCAGCGTGCTTGGCTTGGTAGCCGCCACCCCGTGTGGGAGCTTGTCCTCTTGATCCATAGATCGATCTGGCCTGACCGGCTTTATTGTTTAGGTCTTGAAGTAGGTCGTACTTGTGGCCCTGACCCGTTGCCTTCCTTCCTTTATGGTGGGGACGCGCGGGCCTGTGTTTGGCATTGCTAGCCGCTTTGCCCCATCCATGAGGTGGTCGGTCTGGTTGATCGGCCTGATCGTACCTCGATGGAATTGGTGCAAGGGCCTCGTCGTAAAATTTTGGCAGTAGCTTGCACTTGGGATAGATCTTTGTTTGGTGCACACAGTTGTATCTTTCTTCAGTGTGTAGCACTTCATTCCATCTGTCGTTGAGCGTATCCAGTTCGGCTTTAAGCCGCTGCTGCTGCTTGTTCAGCCTCCTTGTTGTGGCAATAAGACGTCGCTGAAATCGTTCTTGTTCAAGGGATTCCACTGTGACGATAAATTCTACGACTCCAAGGCTGACATCCTCTTCGGAGATAGGTAGTTACTGTCTTCGAAATCATTGTGATCGATAAGTTGTTCGGCACTGAGTTTGCCATCTTCCCGCTCCTCCTGCTCTAACGCTGGCTCCACGAGGTCTTCGGCATCATCCGGAGTGTCATTGTCTCCGGTGCCAGTATTACTTTCCCTTCCTTGACGTGATCTTGAGCGGCATCACTGACGCCGACGTTTAGGAGGTTTATCGACAGGCTTATCCTCCTCTGGATCTTTAGTGCCATCGTTGTCCTTCTCCTCGGGTGTGTCCACCATGTATACGTCATAGGTAGAAGTGTTCGTCCAACGCCCGGTGAGGGGCGGGTCTTGACCTACATCGGCTTCGACATTGTGGTCCATGCCATCGATGTCTTCGGAAGCATAGTCTAGCACATCGGTTAAATTCTCAACCGTGGCTACCAAGTGGGTGGTGGGTGGGAAGAAAAAATCCCTAGCCTCAGCCCCCAGTTTGAACTGGGCATAGTCCAGAGGTGAAGCGTCCGTGATGGCGAGGGATTGCATCAAGTCCAGCGCCTCGTTTAGGAGCGAGAGCTGGATAGGAGTCTGAGGATCCGCGGAGCTGGGGCTGGAGCTAACTGCTTGGCCGAGCTCAGAGGACGCGGATCTCGAGAGTTCGAAGCTCGTATCCGAAGGCGAATCCGGCTCCCTAGCCATGGGAAGAGTCCCATTTGGCTACGGGTCCGTCAGATGTGTGGTCGCCTCTGGGTCTCCTGCGAGGAACTTCTCAGGGGTGATGAGTCTGCGAGGCTTAGCCTACCGTCTTTGGATGAGGTGGACTGCTCCGGATCTAAGGCCGGAGCAACCGTGAATGTCAACCCATGGACGGGATCTGATAGTTGATCTGATCATGCAGGCAGGGAGCGGCAGCCTAGCCCGCGAATCCCTCGAAGATCATATCTTCTCGGATATAAGCGACGTAATTCAGACTTCCAAACCTGATCTGATGACCAGGGGCGTAGCTGTCGACCCGCTCGAGGTGGCAATCCGAGTTGGCACCTAGCACGAAGCCGCACACAACGAAAAGCTGTTCGGGGAGGAAGATCTTCCCCGAGGCAGTGTCGTCGCTAGTGACAAAGCGAGCCATCGATCCTTTCGTTGACAACACAACGGAACTATCAATTAAAACAACAATGGCGATGTCAAAACCAGCAGATGTTGGGTAGTGGGTCCCGAGCTGTGTATATGAGGACCGATAGTAACATGGGGAAATAAGGACACGATGTTTACCCGGGTTCAGGCCCTGGGGATACCCTACTTCCTGCTTGGTTGATCTTGATGAATATGGGGATTACAAGAATTGATCCATCTCAAGATCGTAATGGCTAAATCCTAGATGTATGGCCTGTGACTATTGTGATAGCCTCTACGGACTAAACCCTCCAGTCTATATAGACACCGGAGGGACGTAGGGTTTTCCAAAGTCATATTGCTGTTGGAAATATGCCCTAGAGGCAATAATAAAAGAGTTATTATTATATTTCCTTGTTCATGATAATCGTTTATTATCCATGCTATAACTGTATTGATTGGAAACTCAAATACACGTGTGGATGAATAGACAGACTTTGTGTCCCTAGTGAGCCTCTACAGGACTAGCTCGTTGATCAAAGATGACCGCGGTTTCCAGGTCATAGACATGAGTTGTCATTTGATAACGGGATCACATCATTAGGAGAATGATGTGATGGACGAGACCCAAACGTTAACATAGCTTTTGATCGTGTCAGTTATCGCTATAGTTTTCTGCATGTCAAGTATAAGTTCCTATGACCATGAGATCATGTAACTCACTGACACCGTAGGAGTGCTTTGTGTGTGCCAAACGTCGCAACGTAACTGGGTGACTATAAAGGTACTCTACAGGTATCTCCGAGGGTGTCTGTTGGGTTGACATGGATCGAGACTGGGATTTGTCACTCCGTGTGACGGAGAGGTATCTCCAGGCCCACTCGGTAATACGTCATCTCAATGAGCTCAAAGTGACCAAGTAGTTGGTCACGGGATTATGTATTACGGTAACGAGTAAAGAGACTTGCCGGTAACGAGATTGAACTAGGTATAGAGATACCGACGATCGAATCTCGGGCAAGTAACATACCGACGAGACAAAGGGAACTGTATACGGGATTGCCTGAATCCTTGACATCGTGGTTCATCCGATGAGATCATCGAGAAACATGTGGGAACCAATATGGGTATCCAGATCCCGCTATTGGTTATTGACCTGGGAGTGTCTCGGTCATGTCTACATGGTTTCCGAACCCGCAGGGTCTACACACTTAACGTTCGGTGACGCTAGGGTTGTTAGTGAGAAAAGTGTATGGTTACCGAAGGTTGTTCGGAGTCCCGGATGAGATCCCGGACGTGACGAGGGTCTCCAGAATGGTCCGGAGACGAAGATTGATATATAGGATGAAAGGTTTCGGAGTCCGGAAGTGTTCCGGGGAGCATCGGGAAATCGGCGGACGACCGAAAGGGGTTTCGGGGGTTCCGGAAGTAGTTCTGGGCCTATTGGGCCACAAGGGGGAACACCACAGCCCTCAAGGGGCTGTGCGCCCCCCCCTGGGCCCTCTCCTCATGCGGCTAAGGGGGTGGGACCCCCTAGGGCAGCCGCACCCCTTTGGAGTGGGGGGCAAGGCACCTAGGGGGGGAAACCCTAGGGCCTGGCCCTTCGCCGCCGCCCCCCCCATGCCCTGGCCGCCGGCCCCCCTAGGGGAAACCCTAGGGGCGCCCCCCTCTCCTCCTTCCCCCTATATATAGAGAGGTAGAGGGAGGGCAGCCAACACAAGTTCGTGCCTCGGTGCTGCCCTCCCTCTCCCGTAACATCTTCTTCTCCCGCGGTGCTTAGGCGAAGCCCTGCTGGAAATCTTCTACACCATCACCACCACGCCGTCGTGCTGCCGGTTCTCCATCAACCTCTCCTCCACCCCTTGCTGGATCAAGAAGGAGGAGACGTCCCCGAGCCGTACGTGTGAAGAACGCGGAGGCACCGTTGCTTCGGTGCTAGGATCTTCGGCGATCTGAATCGCGGCGAGTACGACTCCATCATCCGCGTTCATAACGCTTCCGCTTAGCGATCTACAAGGGTATGTGGATCCTACTCTCCCCTCGTAGTTGCATCTACTAGATTGATCTTGGTGAACGTAGAGAAAATTTTTTGTTTTCCATGCAACGTTCCCCAACAGTGGCATCATGAGCTAGGATCTTGCGTAGATGCTTTCTCGAGTAGAACACAAAAGGGTTTGTGGCGTTGATGTTTAAATTGCTGCCCTCCTTAGTCTTTCTTGATTTAGCGGTATTATAGGATGAAGCGGCCCGGACCAACTTTACATGTCCACGTACATGAGACCGGTTCCATCGACAGACATGTGACTTTTGTTGCATAAGATGGCTGGCGGGTGTCTGTCTCTCCTATCTTAGTTGAATCGGAATAGAACAAGGCGGTCCTTGTAGAAGGTTAAATAGCAACTTGAATATCACCGTTGTGGTTTTGCGTAGGTAAGAAGCGTTCTTGCTAGATACCCATAGCAGCCACGTAAAACATGCAACAACAAATTAGAGGACGTCTAACTTGTTTTTGCAGGGTATGCATGTGATATGATATGGCCAATGACATGATGAATTATATTTTATGTATGAGATGATCATGTTGTAATAGTTAATATCGACTTGCATGTCGATGCATACGGCAACCGGCAGGAGCCATAGGGTTGTCTTTAATTTTTGTATGACCTGCGTGTCAATCATTAAGCGCTTTGTAATGCTTTACTTTATCGCTAAACGGTAGCAATAGTAGTAAGAGCATGGTGGGCGCCGACAACCCCGATGGCGACACGATGATGGAGATCATGATGATGGAGATCATGGTGTGGCGCCGGTGACGATGGAGATCATGCCGGTGCTTTGGAGATGGAGATCAAAAGCACGAGTTGATGGCCATATCATGTCACTTATGATTTGCATGTGATGTTAATCCTTTTATGCATCTTATTTTGCTTAGGACGACGGTAGCATTATAAGATGATCCTTCATTAAAATTTCAAGATAAAATTGTGTTCCCCCCGAGTGTGCGCCGTTGCGAAGGTTCCTCGTTTCGAAGCACCACGTGATGATCGGGTGTGATAGACTCTACGTTCGCATACAACGGGTGCAAGCCAGTTTTGCACATGCAGAACACTCGGGTTAGACTTGACGAGCCTAGCATGTACAGACATGGCCTCGGAACACGGAGGACCGAAAGGTCGAGCATGAGTCATATAGTAGATATGATCAACATGTTGATGTTCACCATTGACACCACCTCATCTCACGTGATGATCGGACTTGGGTTGGTGAATTTGGATCATGTCACGCTCGAATGACCGGAGGGATGTCAATTTGAGTGGGAGTTATAAATAATTTGATTAGGTAATAACTCACTTATCATGAACAATAGTCTAAAATGTCTTTGCAAATTTTTGGTTGTAGATGGCTCGCGCAGTAGCTCCCCTGAATTTTAATGCGTTCCTAGAGAAAGCTAAACTGAAAGATGACGGGAGCAACTTTGTGGACTGGCTCCGCGATCTGAGGATCATCCTCACAGCTGCCCAAAAGGTTTATGTCCTGAATGCACCGCTAGGTGACCCCCCCCGCTCCTGGAGCCTCTGCGGACGTTATGAACGTTTGGCAGACGCGTTCGGATGACTATTCGATAGTGCAGTGTGCCATGTTGTACGGCTTGGAAGGAGGACTTCAAAGGCGTTTTGAACGTCATGGTGCATATGAGATGTACACGGAGTTGAAGTTCATCTTTGAGAAGAATGCTAAGATCGAGAGGTATGAGACCACCGATAAATTCTTCGCTTGCAAGATGGAGGAGAATTCGTCTGTCAGTGAGCACTTACTGAAGATGTCTGGGTACTATACCCGCATAGCTGATCTGGGACTTGTGTTCCCGGATGAGGCTATCATTGACAGAATTCTCCAGTCACTCCCTCCAAGCTACAAGAGCTTCGTGCAGCAGTATAACATGCAAGGGATGAACAAGACCATCGCCGAGCTGTTTTCGATGTTGAAAGTCGCTGAGGCAGACATCCAGAAGGAGTATCAAGTGTTGATGGTCAATAAAACCACTAGTTTCAAGAAGAATGGCAAGGGCAAGAAGGGTAACTCTAAGAAGGGTGGCAAAGCAGTTGCTAATCCAGTGAAGAAACCCAAGGCTGGGCCCAAGCCAGAGACTGAGTGTTTCTATTGCAAGGGGAACGGCCACTGGAAGCGGAACTGCCCCAAGTATCTGGCGGACAAGAAGGGGGCCAACAACAACAAAGGTATATGTGATATACATGTTATTGATGTGTACCTTACCAACTCTCGTTGTAGTGCCTGGGTATTTGATACCGGTTCGGTTGCTCACATTTGCAACTCTAAACAGGAACTGCGGAATAAACGGAGGCTGGCGAAGGACGAAGTGACGATGCGCGTGGGAAATGGTTCCAAGGTTGATGTGATCGCCGTCGGCACGCTCGCTCTTCGATTACCATCGGGATTAGTTATGAACCTGAATAATTGTTATTTAGTGCCTGCGTTAAGCATGAACATTTATCTGGATCTTGTTTATTGCGAGACGGTTACTCATTTAAGTCAAAGAATAATGGTTGTTCTATTTATATGAGTAATATCTTTTATGGTCATGCACCCGAAGTTAGGGGTTTATTCTTATTGAATCTCGATAGTGATGATACACATGTTCATAACATTGATGCCAAAAGATGTAGAGTAGATAATGATAATACCACTTTCTTGTGGCACTGCCGTCTGGGTCATATCGGCGTAAAACGCATGAGGAAGCTCCATGCTGATGGACTTTTAGAGTCTCTTGATTTTGAATCACTTGACACGTGCGAGCCGTGCCTCATGGGCAAGATGACAAGGACCCCGTTTTCAGGGACAATGGAACGGGCAAGTGACTTATTGGAAATCATACATACTGATGTGTGCGGTCCGATGAGTGTAACGGCGCGCGGTGGATATCGTTATTTTCTCACCTTCACTGACGACTTAAGTAGATATGGGTATATTTACTTGATGAAGCATAAGTCTGAAACTTTTGAAAAGTTCAAGCAAGCAGAGTGAAGTTGAAAATCATCGTAACAAGAAGATCAAGTTCCTACGATCTGATCGAGGGGGAGAATATCTGAGTTATGAGTTTGGTGATCACTTAAGAAAGTGTGGAATTGTTTCACAGTTGACGCCACCTGGAACACCACAGCGTAATGGTGTGTCCGAACGTCGTAATCGAACCCTATTAGATATGGTACGTTCTATGATGTCTCTTGCCGATTTGCCACTATCGTTTTGGGGATATGCGTTAGAGACAGCTGCATTCACTTTAAATAGGGCTCCATCTAAGTCCGTTGAGACAACACCGTATGAACTATGGTTTAGTAAGAAACCGAAGTTGTCTTTTCTCAAGGTTTGGGGTTGCGATGCTTATGTCAAAAGGCTTCAGCCAGAAAAGCTCGAACCCAAAGCGGACAAATGTGTCTTCATAGGATACCCAAAAGAAACTGTTGGGTACACCTTCTATCTCAGATCCGAAGGCAAAGTGTTTGTCGCTAAGAACGGGTCCTTTCTCGAGAAGGAGTTTCTCTCGAAAGAATTGAGTGGGAGGAAGGTAGAACTTGATGAGGTTATTGAACCTCTGCTTCAACCAGAAAGTAGCGCAGCGCAGAAAGATGTTTTTGTGGAGCCTGCAGAGGTTGAAGAGGAAGCAAATAATGATGATCAAGAAGCTTCTGATCAAGTTACTACCGAACCTCGTAGGTCGACAAGGGTACGCACTGCACCTGAGTGGTACGGTAACCCTGTCTTGGAGGTCATGTTGTTAGACAACGGTGAACCTACGAGCTATGGAGAAGCGATGGTGGGCCCAGATTCCGACAAATGGTTAGAGGCCATGAAATCCGAGATGGGATCCATGTATGAAAACAAAGTATGGACTTTGGAAGTATTACCTGAGGGGCGGAAGGCCATTCAGAATAAATGGATTTTTAAGAGGAAGACGGACGCTGACGGTAATGTCACCGTGTATAAAGCTCGACTTGTGGCAAAAGGTTTTTCACAAGTTCAAGGGATTGACTACGATGAGACTTTCTCACCCGTAGCAATGCTTAAATCCGTCCGAATCATGTTAGCAATAGCTGCATATTTCGATTATGAAATTTGGCAGATGGATGTCAAGACAGCGTTCCTTAACGGTTTTCTTAAGGAAGAGTTGTATATGATGCAACCAGAAGGTTTTGTCGATCCAGAGAATGCTGACAAAGTATGCAGGCTACAGCGTTCCATTTATGGGCTGGTGCAAGCATCTCGGAGTTGGAATCTTCGCTTTGATGAGGTGATCAAAGCGTTTGGGTTTATACAAGTTTACAATGAAGCTTGTATTTACAAGAAAGTGAGTGGGAGCTCTATAGCGTTTCTAATATTATATGTGGATGACATATTGCTGATTGGAAACAATATAGAATTTTTGGATAGCGTGAAGGGGTATTTGAACAAAAGTTTTTCGATGAAAGATCTCGGTGAAGCTGCTTTCATATTGGGCATCAAGATCTATAGAGATAGATCAAGACGCTTGATAGGACTTTCACAAAGCACATACCTTGATAAAGTTTTGAAGAAGTTCAAAATGGATCAATCCAAGAAGGGGTTCTTGCCGGTATTGCAAGGTACAAAGTTGAGTAAGACTCAATGCCCAGTGACTGCGGAAGATAGAGAAAAGATGAGTGCCGTCCCCTATGCTTCAGCCATAGGCTCTATCATGTATGCAATGCTGTGCACAAGACCAGATGTCAGCCTTGCCATAAGTATGGCCGGAAGGTTTCAAAGTAATCCTGGTATGGATCACTGGACAGCGGTCAAGAATATCCTGAAGTACCTGAAAAGGACTAAAGATATGTTTCTCGTGTATGGAGGTGATCAAGAGCTCGTCGTAAAGGGTTACGTCGATGCAAGCTTTGACACTGATCCGGATGACTCTAAGTCTCAAACCGGATACGTATATATTCTCAACGGGGGTGCGGTAAGCTGGTGCAGTTCCAAGCAGAGCGTGGTAGCTGATTCTACATGTGAAGCGGAGTATATAGCTGCCTCGGAGGCAGCGAAGGAAGGTGTCTGGATGAAGGAGTTCATGACAGATCTTGGAGTTGTGCCTAGTGCACTGAACCCAATGACTCTGTTCTGTGACAACACTGGTGCCATTGCTCTAGCCAAGGAACCAAGGTTTCACAAGAGGACCAGACACATAAAGCGACGCTTCAATTCCATCCGCGATTCGGTCAAGGAGGAGGACATAAACATTTGCAAAGTACACACGGATTTGAATGTTGCAGATCCGTTGACTAAGCCTCTTCCACGGGCTAAGCACGATCAACACCAAGACTCTATGGGTGTTAGATTCATTACCTTATAATGCTGGATTATTGACTCTAGTGCAAGTGGGAGACTGTTGGAAATATGCCCTAGAGGCAATAATAAAAGAGTTATTATTATATTTCCTTGTTCATGATAATCGTTTATTATCCATGCTATAACTGTATTGAATGGAAACTCAAATACACGTGTGGATAAATAGACAGACTTTGTGTCCCTAGTGAGCCTCTACAGGACTAGCTCGTTGATCAAAGATGACCGCGGTTTCCAGGTCATAGACATGAGTTGTCATTTGATAACGGGATCACATCATTAGGAGAATGATGTGATGGACGAGACCCAAACGTTAACATAGCTTTTGATCGTGTCAGTTATCGCTATAGTTTTCTGCATGTCAAGTATAAGTTCCTATGACCATGAGATCATGTAACTCACTGACACCGTAGGAGTGCTTTGTGTGTACCAAACGTCACAACGTAACTGGGTGACTATAAAGGTACTCTACAGGTATCTCCGAGGGTGTCTGTTGAGTTGACATGGATCAAGACTGGGATTTGTCACTCCGTGTGACGGAGAGGTATCTCCGGGCCCACTCGGTAATACGTCATCTCAATGAGCTCAAAGTGACTAAGTAGTTGGTCACGGGATTATGTATTACGGTAACGAGTAAAGAGACTTGCCGGTAACGAGATTGAAGTAGGTATAGAGATACCGACGATCGAATCTCGGGCAAGTAACATACCGACGAGACAAAGGGAACTGTATACGGGATTGCCTGAATCCTTGACATCGTGGTTCATCCGATGAGATCATCGAGAAACATGTGGGAACCAATATGGGTATCCAGATCCCGCTATTGGTTATTGACCTGGGAGTGTCTCGGTCATGTCTACATGGTTTCCGAACCCGCAGGGTCTACACACTTAACGTTCGGTGACGCTAGGGTTGTTAGTGAGAAAAGTGTATGGTTACCGAAGGTTGTTCGGAGTCCCGGATGAGATCCCGGACGTGACGAGGGTCTCCGGAATGGTCCGGAGACGAAGATTGATATATAGGATGAAAGGTTTCGGAGTCCGGAAGTGTTCCGGGGAGCATCGGGAAATCGGCGGACGACCGAAAGGGGTTTCGGGGGTTCCGGAAGTAGTTCTGGGCCTATTGGGCCACAAGGGGGAACACCACAGCCCTCAAGGGGCTGTGCGCCCCCCCTGGGCCCTCTCCTCATGCGGCTAAGGGGGTGGGACCCCCTAGGGCAGCCGCACCCCTTTGGAGTGGGGGGCAAGGCACCTAGGGGGGGAAACCCTAGGGCCTGGCCCTTCGCCGCCGCCCCCCCATGCCCTGGCCGCCGGCCCCCCTAGGGGAAACCCTAGGGGCGCCCCCCTCTCCTCCTTCCCCCTATATATAGAGAGGTAGAGGGAGGGCAGCCAACACAAGTTCGTGCCTCGGTGCTGCCCTCCCTCTCCCGTAATATCTTCTTCTCCCGCGGTGCTTAGGCGAAGCCCTGCTGGAAATCTTCTACACCATCACCACCACGCCGTCGTGCTGCCGGTTCTCCATCAACCTCTCCTCCACCCCTTGCTGGATCAAGAAGGAGGAGACGTCCCCGAGCCGTACGTGTGAAGAACGCGGAGGCACCGTTGCTTCGGTGCTAGGATCTTCGGCGATCTGAATCGCGGCGAGTACGACTCCATCATCCGCGTTCATAACGCTTCCGCTTAGCGATCTACAAGGGTATGTGGATCCTACTCTCCCCTCGTAGTTGCATCTACTAGATTGATCTTGGTGAACGTAGAGAAAAATTTTTGTTTTCCATGCAACGTTCCCCATCAGTGGCATCATGAGCTAGGATCTTGCGTAGATGCTTTCTCGAGTAGAACACAAAAGGGTTTGTGGCGTTGATGTTTAAATTGCTGCCCTCCTTAGTCTTTCTTGATTCAGCGGTATTATAGGATGAAGCGGCCCGGACCAACTTTACATGTCCACGTACATGAGACCGGTTCCATCGACAGACATGTGACTTTTGTTGCATAAGATGGCTGGCGGGTGTCTGTCTCTCCTATATTAGTTGAATCGGAATAGAACAAGGCGGTCCTTGTAGAAGGTTAAATAGCAACTTGAATATCACCGTTGTGGTTTTGCGTAGGTAAGAAGCGTTCTTGCTAGATACCCATAGCAGCCACGTAAAACATGCAACAACAAATTAGAGGACGTCTAACTTGTTTTTGCAGGGTATGTATGTGATATGATATGGCCAATGACATGATGAGATATATTTGATGTATGAGATGATCATGTTGTAATAGTTAATATCGACTTGCATGTCGATGCATACGGCAACCGGCAGGAGCCATAGGGTTGTCTTTAATTTTTGTATGACCTGCGTGTCAATCATTAAGCGCTTTGTAATGCTTTACTTTATCGCTAAACGGTAGCAATAGTAGTAAGAGCATGGTGGGCGCCGATAACCCCGATGGCGACACGATGATGGAGATCATGATGATGGAGATCATGGTGTGGCGCCGGTGACGATGGAGATCATGCCGGTGCTTTGGAGATGGAGATCAAAAGCACGAGTTGATGGCCATATCATGTCACTTATGATTTGCATGCGATGTTAATCCTTTTATGCATCTTATTTTGCTTAGGACGACGGTAGCATTATAAGATGATCCTTCACTAAAATTTCAAGATAAAATTGTGTTCCCCCCGAGTGTGCGCCGTTGCGAAGGTTCGTCGTTTCGAAGCACCACGTGATGATCGGGTGTGATAGACTCTACGTTCGCATACAACGGGTGCAAGCCAGTTTTGCACATGCAGAACACTCGGGATAGACTTGACGAGCCTAGCATGTACAGACATGGCCTCGGAACACGGAGGACCGAAAGGTCGAGCATGAGTCATATAGTAGATATGATCAACATGTTGATGTTCACCATTGACACCACCTCATCTCACGTGATGATCGGACTTGGGTTGGTGAATTTGGATCATGTCACGCTCGAATGACCGGAGGGATGTCAATTTGAGTGGGAGTTATAAATAATTTGATTAGGTAATAACTCACTTATCATGAACAATAGTCTAAAATGTCTTTGCAAATTTTTGGTTGTAGATGGCTCGCGCAATAGCTCCCCTGAATTTTAATGCGTTCCTAGAGAAAGCTAAACTGAAAGATGACGGGAGCAACTTTGTGGACTGGCTCCGCGATCTGAGGATCATCCTCACAGCTGCCCAAAAGGTTTATGTCCTGAATGCACCGCTAGGTGACCCCCCCGCTCCTGGAGCCTCTGCGGACGTTATGAACGTTTGGCAGACGCGTTCGGATGACTATTCGATAGTGCAGTGTGCCATGTTGTACGGCTTGGAAGGAGGACTTCAAAGGCGTTTTGAACGTCATGGTGCATATGAGATGTACACGGAGTTGAAGTTCATCTTTGAGAAGAATGCTAAGATCGAGAGGTATGAGACCACCGATAAATTCTTCGCTTGCAAGATGGAGGAGAATTCGTCTGTCAGTGAGCACTTACTGAAGATGTCTGGGTACTATACCCGCATAGCTGATCTGGGACTTGTGTTCCCGGATGAGGCTATCATTGACAGAATTCTCCAGTCACTCCCTCCAAGCTACAAGAGCTTCGTGCAGCAGTATAACATGCAAGGGATGAACAAGACCATCGACGAGCTGTTTTCGATGCTGAAAGTCGCTGAGGCAGACATCCAGAAGGAGTATCAAGTGTTGATGGTCAATAAGACCACCAGTTTCAAGAAGAATGGCAAGGGCAAGAAGGGTAACTCTAAGAAGGGTGGCAAAGCAGTTGCTAATCCAGTGAAGAAACCCAAGGCTGGGCCCAAGCCAGAGACTGAGTGTTTCTATTGCAAGGGGAACGGCCACTGGAAGCGGAACTGCCCCAAGTATCTGGCGGACAAGAAGGGGGCCAACAACAACAAAGGTATATGTGATATACATGTTATTGATGTGTACCTTACCAACTCTCGTTGTAGTGCCTAGGTATTTGATACCGGTTCGGTTGCTCACATTTGCAACTCTAAACAGGAACTGCGGAATAAACGGAGGCTGGCGAAGGACGAAGTGACGATGCGCGTGGGAAACGGTTCCAAGGTTGATGTGATCGCCGTCGGCACGCTCGCTCTTCGATTACCATCGGGATTAGTTATGAACCTGAATAATTGTTATTTAGTGCCTGCGTTAAGCATGAACATTATATCTGGATCTTGTTTATTGCGAGACGGTTACTCATTTAAGACAGAGAATAATGGTTGTTCTATTTATATGAGTAATATCTTTTATGGTCATGCACCCGAAGTTAGGGGTTTATTCTTATTGAATCTCGATAGTGATGATACACATGTTCATAACATTGATGCCAAAAGATGTAGAGTAGATAATGATAATACCACTTTCTTGTGGCACTGCCGTCTCGGTCATATCGGCGTGAAACGCATGAGGAAGCTCCATGCTGATGGACTTCTGGAGTCTCTTGATTTTGAATCACTTGACACGTGCGAGCCGTGCCTCATGGGCAAGATGACAAGACGGCGCGCGGTGGATATCGTTATTTTCTCACCTTCACTGACGACTTAAGTAGATATGGGTATATTTACTTGATGAAGCATAAGTCTGAAACTTTTGAAAAGTTCAAGCAATTTCAGAGTGAAGTTGAAAATCATCGTAACAAGAAGATCAAGTTCCTACGATCTGATCGAGGGGGAGAATATCTGAGTTATGAGTTTGGTGATCACTTAAGAAAATGTGGAATTGTTTCACAGTTGACGCCACCTGGAACACCACAGCGTAATGGTGTGTCCGAACGTCGTAATCGAACCCTATTAGATATGGTACGTTCTATGATGTCTCTTGCCGATTTGCCACTATCGTTTTGGGGATATGCGTTAGAGACAGCTGCATTCACTTTAAATAGGGCTCCATCTAAGTCCGTTGAGACAACACCGTATGAACTGTGGTTTGGTAAGAAACCTAAGTTGTCTTTTCTCAAGGTTTGGGGTTGCGATGCTTATGTCAAAAGGCTTCAGCCAGAAAAGCTCGAACCCAAAGCGGACAAATGTGTCTTCATAGGATACCCAAAAGAAACAGTTGGGTACACCTTCTATCTCAGATCCGAAGGCAAAGTGTTTGTCAAGAACGGGTCCTTTCTCGAGAAAGAGTTTCTCTCGAAAGAATTGAGTGGGAGGAAGGTAGAACTTGATGAGGTTATTGAACCTCTGCTTCAACCAGAGAGTAGCGCAGCACAGAAAGATGTTTTTGTGGAGCCTGCAGAGGTTGAAGAGGAAGCCAATGATGATGATCAAGAAGCTTCTGATCAAGTTACTACCGAACCTCGTAGGTCGACAAGGGTACGCACTGCACCTGAGTGGTATGGTAACCCTGTCTTGGAGGTCATGTTGTTAGACAACGGTGAACCTACGAGCTATGGAGAAGCGATGGTGGGCCCGGATTCCGACAAATGGTTAGAGGCCATGAAATCCGAGATGGGATCCATGTATGAAAACAAAGTATGGACTTTGGAGGTATTACCTGAAGGGCGGAAGGCCATTCAGAATAAATGGATTTTTAAGAGGAAGACGGACGCTGACGGTAATGTCACCGTGTATAAAGCTCGACTTGTGGCAAAGGGTTTTTCACAAGTTCAAGGGATTGACTACGATGAGACTTTCTCACCCGTAGCGATGCTTAAATCCGTCCGAATCATGTTAGCAATAGCTGCATATTTCGATTATGAAATTTGGCAGATGGATGTCAAAACAGCGTTCCTTAACGGTTTTCTTAAGGAAGAGTTGTATATGATGCAACTGGAAGGTTTTGTCGATCCAGAGAATGCTGACAAAGTATGCAGGCTCCAGCGTTCCATTTATGGGCTGGTGCAAGCATCTCGGAGTTGGAATCTTCGCTTTGATGAGGTGATCAAAGCGTTTGGGTTTGTACAAGTTTACAATGAAGCTTGTATTTACAAGAAAGTGAGTGGGAGCTCTATAGCGTTTCTAATATTATATGTGGATGACATATTGCTGATTGGAAACAATATATAATTTTTGGATAGCGTGAAGGGGTATTTGAACAAGAGTTTTTCGATGAAGGATCTCGGTGAAGCTGCTTTCATATTGGGCATCAAGATCTATAGAGATAGATCAAGACGCTTGATAGGACTTTCACAAAGTACATACCTTGATAAAGTTTTGAAGAAGTTCAAAATGGATCAATCCAAGAAGGGGTTCTTGCCAGTATTGCAAGGTACAAAGTTGAGTAAGACTCAATGCCCAGTGACTGCGGAAGATAGAGAAAAGATGAGTGTCGTCCCCTATGCTTCAGCCATAGGCTCTATCATGTATGCAATGCTGTGCACAAGACCAGATGTCAGCCTTGCCATAAGTATGGCCGGAAGGTTTCAAAGTAATCCTGGTATGGATCACTGGACAGCGGTCAAGAATATCCTAAAGTACCTGAAAAGGACTAAGGATATGTTTCTCGTTTATGGAGGTGATCAAGAGCTCGTCGTAAAGGGTTACGTCGATGCAAGCTTTGACACTGATCCGGATGACTCTAAGTCTCAAATCGGATACGTATATATTCTCAACGGGGGAGCGGTAAGCTGGTGCAGTTCCAAGCAGAGCGTGGTAGCTGATTCTACATGTGAAGCGGAGTATATAGCTACCTCGGAGGCGGCAAAGGAAGGTGTCTGGATGAAGGAGTTCATGACAGATCTTGGAGTTGTGCCTAGTGCACTGAACCCAATGACTCTGTTCTGTGACAACACTGGTGCCATTGCTCTAGCCAAGGAACCAAGGTTTCACAAGAGGACCAGACACATAAAGCGACGCTTCAATTCCATCCGCGATTCGGTCAAGGAGGAGGACATAAACATTTGCAAAGTACACACGGATTTGATTGTTGCAGATCCGTTGACTAAGCCTCTTCCACGGGCTAAGCACGATCAACACCAAGACTCTATGGGTGTTAGATTCATTACCTTGTAATGCTAGATTATTGACTCTAGTGCAAGTGGGAGACTGTTGGAAATATGCCCTAGAGGCAATAATAAAAGAGTTATTATTATATTTCCTTGTTCATGATAATCGTTTATTATCCATGCTATAATTGTATTGATTGGAGACTCAAATACATGTGTGGATAAATAGACAGACTTTGTGTCCCTAGTGAGCCTCTACAGGACTAGCTCGTTGATCAAAGATGACCGCGGTTTCCAGGTCATAGACATGAGTTGTCATTTGATAACGGGATCACATCATTAGGAGAATGATGTGATGGACGAGACCCAAACGTTAAACATAGCTTTTGATCGTGTCAGTTATCGCTATAGTTTTCTGCATGTCAAGTATAAGTTCCTATGACCATGAGATCATGTAACTCACTGACACCGTAGGAGTGCTTTGTGTGTGCCAAACGTCACAACGTAACTGGGTGACTATAAAGGTACTCTACAGGTATCTCCGAGGGTGTCTGATGAGTTGACATGGATCGAGACTGGGATTTGTCACTCCGTGTGACGGAGAGGTATCTCCGGGCCCACTCGGTAATACGTCATCTCAATGAGCTCAAAGTGACTAAGTAGTTGGTCACGGGATTATGTATTACGGTAACGAGTAAAGAGACTTGCCGGTAACGAGATTGAACTAGGTATAGAGATACCGACGATCGAATCTCGGGCAAGTAACATACCGACGAGACAAAGGGAACTGTATACGGGATTGCCTGAATCCTTGACATCGTGGTTCATCCGATGAGATCATCAAGAAACATGTGGGAACCAATATGGGTATCCAGATCCCGCTATTGGTTATTGACCTGGGAGTGTCTCGGTCATGTCTACATGGTTTCCGAACCCGCAGGGTCTACACACTTAACGTTCGGTGACGCTAGGGTTGTTAGTGAGAAAAGTGTATGGTTACCGAAGGTTGTTCGGAGTCCCGGATGAGATCCCGGACGTGACGAGGGTCTCCGGAATGGTCCGGAGACGAAGATTGATATATAGGATGAAAGGTTTCGGAGTCCGGAAGTGTTCCGGGGAGCATCGGGAAATCGGCGGACGACCGAAAGGGGTTTCGGGGGTTCCGGAAGTAGTTCTGGGCCTATTGGGCCACAAGGGGGAACACCACAGCCCTCAAGGGGCTGTGCGCCCCCCCCCCCTGGGCCCTCTCCTCATGCGGCTAAGGGGGTGGGACCCCCTAGGGCAGCCGCACCCCTTTGGAGTGGGGGGCAAGGCACCTAGGGGGGGAAACCCTAGGGCCTGGCCCTTGGCCGCCGCCCCCCCATGCCCTGGCCGCCGGCCCCCCTAGGGGAAACCCTAGGGGCGCCCCCTCTCCTCCTTCCCCCTATATATAGAGAGGTAGAGGGAGGGCAGCCAACACAAGTTCGTGCCTCGGTGCTGCCCTCCCTCTCCCGTAACATCTTCTTCTCCCGCGGTGCTTAGGCGAAGCCCTGCTGGAAATCTTCTACACCATCACCACCACGCCGTCGTGCTGCCGGTTCTCCATCAACCTCTCCTCCACCCCTTGCTGGATCAAGAAGGAGGAGACGTCCCCGAGCCGTACGTGTGAAGAACGCGGAGGCACCGTTGCTTCGGTGCTAGGATCTTCGGCGATCTGAATCGCGGCGAGTACGACTCCATCATCCGCGTTCATAACGCTTCCGCTTAGCGATCTACAAGGGTATGTGGATCCTACTCTCCCCTCGTAGTTGCATCTACTAGATTGATCTTGGTGAACGTAGAGAAAAATTTTTGTTTTCCATGCAACGTTCCCCAACAATTGCAGTGGACGGGAACATTACTACCGGACACAAAACTTGCCATTCTGGCATGTAGGAGTCATATCCGGACACGGGGGACGATCTTCTGCTTTATCTTCACGGCCCATCAGTCCGGCCCATATCGAGTAATCCAGGACTCCCTCAGGCCCTGTGCAGAATCGTTGGCAATACAACCATGAGAGACAGATCAAGCATCCAAGACAGAAATGTAGAAACAAAGATAAGGTTGAAGTTTCCATAGCGAGGCAGTTATCTTAAAGGAGGTGCCTGACCTCCGGACATCGTACTATCCGGACCATGTTCCAACGCTGAACAATAAGGTGTCTCGATACAATACAGAAGAACCCAAGCTGCCTCTATTCAGCGGGTAAGGTGGCATGGCTGCATGTGATACGTCTCCAACGTATCTATAATTTTTTATTGTTCTGTGCTATTATATTATCTGTTTTGGATTTTTATATGCCATTTTACATGATTTTTGGGACTAACATATTAACCTAGAGCCCAGTGCCAGTTTCTATATTTCCTTGTTTTTGAGTTCTGCATAAAAGGAATATCAAACGGAGTCCAATTGACCTTAAAATTGACGTTGATTTTTTACGGACCAGAAGAAGCCCCCAAGGCAAAATAGTTGGGCCAAAAAAGCCACGAGTCATTCACAAGGGTGGGGGGCGCGCCCACCCCCTAGGGCGCGCCCCCTACCTTGTGGTTGACTCGTGGACCCCCTGACTCGTTCTCAACGCTAAAAATTTCTATAAATAGTGAACCCCGGAAAATGAACCTAGATAAGGAGTTCCACCCCCGCAAGCCTCTGTTGCCACGAAAAACCAATCGGGAGCCCGTTCCGGCACCCTGCCAGAGGGGGAAACCATCACCGATGGCTATCTTCATCATCCGGGCCGTCTCCATGATGAGGAGGGAGTAGTTCACCCTCGGGGATGAGGGTATGTACCAGTAGCTATGTGTTTGATCTCTTTCTCTTGTTTTCTTGATTTGGCATGATCTTGGTGTACCACGAGCTTTGTTATTATAGTTGGATCTTATGATGTTTCTCCCCCTCTACCTTCTTGTAGTGGATTGAGTTTTCCCTTTGAAGTTATCCTATCAGAATAAGGAGCGGTAAGAGACTAAGCTTGGGGATGCCCAAGGCACCCCAAGGTAATATTTAAGGACAAACAAGAGCCTAAGCTTGGGGATACCCCGGGAAGGCAACCCCTCTTTCGTCCTCGTCTATCGGTAAATTTACCTGAGGCTATATTTTTATTCACCACATGATATGTGTTTTGCTTGGAGGGTCATTTTATTTTGTTTGGATTTGGTTGCTGTTATTTAGAATAAGTTTTAGTACCTTTTGTTTCAATAAAAACGACAAGTATAGCCTTTACCATGCTTATTTTGAAAGTATATATATTGTTGTTTGAAAATAGAAAGTTTTCTATCATTGTGTGAATTCTTCAGGGTAGTCAGAACGCGATAAAATCTTGCAATTTTTAGAAAGTTAGCATGAATAAGTAATCTATAACGTGGATATGTGCTATCCTTGCAATGTCATTTTATTTTGTTTTGCTTGCTGTTGGAATAAAGTACTTAAGATCTGGAGTTCTTAAATTAGAGAGGGTCTTCTCATAGCTAGTTAATTATTTGACTACTCATTGATCTTCAATTATATCTTTTTGGTGTAGTTTGTCAGTTGCTCAAGTGCTTCACTTATACCTTTTTAGAGCACGGCGGTGGATTTATAATATGGAAATCGATGAACTCTCATGCTTCACTTATATTATTTTGGGAGTCCTTAAGAATAGCATGGTCATTTTCTTGGGTTATGAAATTAGTCCTAATTAATATGATAGACATCAAAAGGAGATATAATAAAAACTTTCATATATAGTGCATTGAATATTATGTGAAGCTTGACTCCTTGTAATTGATTTGAGATGTTAAGATGGTAATATTAGAGTCATGCTAGTGGTAGTTTGTGAGGTTAAAGAAATAATTGTGTTAAGGTTTGTGATTCCCGAAGCATGCACGTATGGCCTATGTAACCAAATTTGCGTGCACTTTATCTTGATTGTTTCCTCTTTGCAGGAAGGTCAGGGGCGCGCGATGGTTAACTCCTACCAACCTCCCCCATAGGGGCATGCGTCATAGTGCTTTGCTTAAAGGGCTAAGTAGATTTTCACAATAAGTATGTGAGTGCTTTATGACTAATGTGAGTCCATGGATTATACGCACTCTCACCCTTCCACCTTGCTAGCCAGTGCTGCACAACTTTCGCCGGTGCATAAAACCCTCCTTATACCTTCCTAAAAACATCCACCATACCTACCTATTAATGCATTTCCATAGACATTCCAAGATATATTGCCATGTAACTCCACCGTTCCGTTTATTATGACACACCTCGTCATTGTCATATCGTAGCTGACATCGTATTTGTGGCAAAACCATGGCTCATATTTTTCATACGTGTCACTCTTGGTCATTGCACATCCGGGTACACCGCCGGAGGTATACATATAGAGTCGTATCTTTGTTCTAGCATCGAGTTATAATATCAAGTTGTAAGTAAATAATAGTGTAATGATCATCATAATTAGGGCATTGTCCATTGTGAGGTTATAAAAAAAGAGGACGAAAAGAGCGAAATAAAAAAATAGGCGAAAAGAGTCTCCAAAAAAAAGAAAAAAAAGAGAGAAAAAGAGACTCCAAAAAAAGAGGAGTCTTCAAAAAAATTATAGAAAAAGAGAGAAGGGACAATGTTACTATCCTTGTCCACATTTGTGCTTCAAAGTAGCACCATGCTCTTCATGCAGGAGAGTCTCCTATGTTGTCACCTTCATATATCACTAGTCGGAATTTTTCGTTATAGAACTTGGCATGTATATTCCAACAATGGGCTTCCTCAAATGACTTAGGTATTCATGAGCAAGCAAGTTTATGCACACCCATTAGTTGTCATTTTGAGCTTTCATACACTTATAGCTCTAGTGCATCCGTACATGGCAATCCCTACTCACTCAGATTGATATAGATTGATGGACATCTCCATGGTCCATTGATTTTCCTAGTTGATATGAGACTTTCTCCCACCTTTTTCCTGTCACCACCTTCCATTCCACCCATTGTGCTATGTCCATGGCTCGCGCTCATATGTTGCGTGAAGATTTTAAAAACGGCTTCAAAAAGTAGAGGATGAAAGCAATTGCTTGGTTGACTCCGGGATGGGCATAAGGGGTATTTTGTGTTAAGAAAATGGAGCATAAGGACTACATGATTTGTAGGGATAACTGATACGTCTCCAACGTATCTACTTTTCCAAACCCTTTTGCCCTTGTTCTGGACTCTAAATTTCATGATTTGAATGGAACTAACTCGAACTGACGCTGTTTTCAGTAGAACTGCCATGTGTTGTTTGTGTGCAGAATATAAAGTTCTCGGAATCGCCTAAAAATCAACGGAGAATTATTTCAGAAATATAAAAATTAACTGCAAGAAGATCCATGCTAGGGAGCCCACGGCCTATCCACGAGGGTGGGGGCGCGCCCCTAGTGCCTTACCGACGTACCCCAGATCCTATATCTTCACTTTCGGGGAGAAAAAATCAGGGAGAAGGAATTATCGCGTTTCACGAGACGGAGCCACCGCCAAGCCCTAATCTTTCTCGGGAGGGCTGATCTGGAGTCCGTTCGGGGCTCCGGAGAGTGGAGATCGTCGCCATCGTCATCATCAACCTTCCTCCATCACCAATTCCATGATGCTCACCGCCGTGTGTCAGTAATTCCATCGTAGTCTTGCTGGATGGTGATGGGTTGGATGGGATCTATCATGTAATCGAGTAAGTTTTGTTAGGGTTTGATCTCTAGTATCCACTATGTTCTGAGATTGATGTTGCTATGACTTTGCTATGCTTAATGCTTGTCACTAGGGCCCGAGTGCCATGATTTCAGTTTTGAACCTATTATGTTTCCGTGAATATATGTGTGTTCTTGATCCTATCCTGCAAGTTTATAGTCACATACTATGTGTTATGATCGGGCAACCCCGAAGTGACAATAATCGGGACCACTCCCGGTGATGACCTTAGATTGAGGAGTTCATGTATTCACTATGTGTTAATGCTTTGGTCCGGTAATCTATTAAAAGGAGGCCTTAATATCCCTTAGTTTCCAATAGGACCCCGCTGCCATGGGGGGGGGGGGTAGGACAAAAGATGTCATGCAAGTTCTTTTCCATAAGCATGTATGACTATATGCGGAATACATGCCTACATTGCATTGATGAACTGGAGCTAGTTCTGTGTCACCCTAGGTTATAACTTCTACATGATGAATCGCATCCGACGTAATTTCCCATCACCGATCCGATGCCTACGAGGTTTACCCATATTGCTTGTTGCTTATTTACTTATCCGTTGCTACTATTACAAAAACTACAAAAACACTATCATTACTATTATTGCTGCTACCGCCACTATCATACTACTTTGCTACTAAACTATCTTGTTGCAGATACTAAGTTTGCAGGTGTCGTTGAATTGACAACTCAGCTTCTAATACTTAAGAGTATTCTTTGGCTCCCCTTGTGTCGAATCAATAAATTTGGGTTGAATACTTTACCCTCGAAAACTGTTGCGGTCCCCTACACTTGTGGGTTATCTAGAATATTTTCTGGCGCCGTTGCCGGGGAGCATAGCTCTATTCTTGAAGTCACTTGGGATTTGTATCTGTTTATCACTATGAAGAATTTGAAGGACTCAAAAACCAATATCTTACCCTCAACTACGAGGGGAGGTAAGGAACTGCCATCTAGCTCTGCACTTGATTCTCCTTCTGTTATGAGTAAACTTGCGACACCTACTCCTGCTATTGAATCTGATATGTCGTATGTTCTTGATGATGCTACTTCTGCTATGTATGATGAAACTACCTCTATGCCTGATACTGTGCCACTAGGTGAATTTCTAGATGAACAAATTGCTAAGATTAGGGAGTGTGCAAATGTTAAAAATGATGATATTTATGAAAGTGATGATGAAACTACTCCCAATAGATATGAATTGCCTGTTGTGCCTGAGGGTTATGTTATGGATGAAATGATCTTAAGAAGTTATTAGCTAAGTTGAAAGAAAAGTCCTTGAATGCTAGAATGAAACATGACCCTGCTTTCGCTACTTCACCTATCTGTGTTACTGATAAGGATTATGAATTCTCTGTTGATCCTGAATTAATTACTTTGGTTGAATCTGATCATTTCCATGGCTATGAGTCTGAAACTATTGTGGCTCATCTTATTAAGTTTAATGATATAGCCACCCTATTTACGAATGATGAAAAGATTCGTTACTACTATATCCTTAAGCTATTTCCGCTCTCGTTAAAGGGTGATGCTAAGACTTTGTTTAATTCTCTTGATCCTGGTTGTGTGCGTAGTCCCCAGGATACGATATATTACTTCTCTGCTAAATATTTTCCCGCTCATAAGAAACAAGCTGCCTTACGTGTCGGTGTACTAAAGTAGGGGTACCTTAGTATCCCGAACTTGTGCACGGGCAGTCGCAGCGTCCCGCGGCAAGGCTGGCCAGGTGACCGCCAAGGACCTCCGTGGTTCCTTTGGAGACATTCAAGAACAAAGTATTCAAGCCAAGGAGACAAGGCCCCGGCACGAGGAGCTTGCCGGGAAGGCCACTCAAGGCATCTCAAGACCCTGGCAAGATAAGTTTGCCGGGAAGGCCAAGCAAGGCATCTCAAGAAATTTGCCGCGACGCGCCATGCGTCCCGGCAAGGCCCGGTGAGCGACAAGCTCCCGAAAGCGACAAGATAGCGACCGCAGCAAGGCACTTGCCGCGGCAAACTTCCACTCAGTACCCGCGCTCCAGCACATCCACCCACGTGTCGCTCTGGGACCCTTCCAGGCGCACCTGGCGGAAGGCTGTGCAGCCAGGGGTACGCGGTGGCAAGCGGCACTGACAAGGCTGCCGTCGTGGCGAACGGTGGCGCCCTTGGCGGCCCTTTTTGCACTGTTTGGGCGACGGCGATGGGCATTTAATGCCCTTGTCCCCTGCCGTCAGGGTTAGATATAAAGCACTGTACCAACTACCACCCTTTTTCCATTTTTACCCTCAACTGCGTTGCCACCTGTCGGTGACCCCTTGAGCATATAAAAGGAGGCCCATGCGCAACGTAGAAGGGGGTTAGACATTCGAACACTCCCACGCTCGGTCCCGTTAGCTGCTGAAGTATACTGTAGCTCTCAGCGCTCCCGAGCAAGAACTCAATACAAACAAAAGTAGGAGTAGGGTTTTACGCATCCGTGCGGCCCGAACCTGGGTAAACCCACCACCGCCGGAGCCAACGGCTGGTGGGGTAGGCGCCGGCGGAAGAACGGACGTCGACGAGGGAACTCACGGTGCTGCCAGGTCCAAGGACAAGGCTGCGCTGCCCATCAGCGGCGTAGCCGGCTCCCACGACGACCGGGCGCACTCCAAGACCTCGGCGTCCGTGCATGTGCCGCGCCCATCTCAGGAGGCGCGGGACCGGCAGCGTCATGGTACTCACGGTACCATACGCTTGCTGGGCCAAGGTCAAGCTGGTGGGTCCCGAAACGCTCAAGACCAGCATGCACGCCAACATGCTGGCACGAGCAAGGCACGGTCGCCTGGACGGGATACTGCTCCTTCTAACGTAGTTAGAAGTCCGAGCATATCCCGCTCCTCGCACCGTTCGCCACCGCTACCCGCCACTCCAGCAGAAGCTCTGGCACGAGCTCAACTGCTCCTAGACTTCCCTCCAGCGGCAGATAAGGCCGACGACTGGAGGGCCACCATTCAGAGTCTCATCGCCTTCGCCAACGGCGACACTCCGCGGCAGCCGAGCACATCGCAGCCGCGGCAAGTTAGCCAGGCGCGGGCTGATGCGACAAGACCGGTGGGGGTGCAACCATGGTGCACTCTCCGCCCCGAAGGCCAAGATCGCCGACTCGCCGGATCAACATCGACGACGACTCCACGGCGTCATCAGATCCACGAGCTCGTCGTGATCAGCGCCAAGTTCTTCACGAACGACAACAAGAAGACGCTCGTACTCGCATCGAGCACCGAAGAGAAGCGCGGCGCCAATCAGACCAGCGCGCTGGGCCCGCTGTCGACATGCATGCGCCAGGGGGACCAGGCGACTTGCCGTACGCAATAGGTTGTCCTGCGTTTACTCGTGAGCTGCGGCAAGTCCAGTGGCCCAGCATGAAGAATTTCAAGCCAGACGTACTAGAGAAGTACGACGGCAAGACGCATCCGTCGGAGTTCCTCAGCATCTACACCATCGCGGTGCAAGCTGCCGGGGGGCGAGACGACAAGAACCTTGCCAACTACATCCCGCTGGTACTCAAGCCCAACGTCAGGTCCTGGCTCATGCACTTGCCGGACAACTCCATTTCTTCTTGGGCAGACCTATGCCACCAGTTCATCGGCGCCTTTACAGGTGGCCACAAACCTCATGGCCAGGAAACTGACCTTCACCTGCTCGCCCAGAAGGAAGGAGAACCCCTGCGCAAGTATATCTAGAGATTCAGCCATGTACAGCACAACATCCCAGATGTCCACCCTGCCGCGGTTATCAGCGCGTTCCATCAGAACGTGCGTAACCGCAGGATGCGGGAGGAGATGGCGATGTGCAAGATCACGGACGTCAGTGAGCTGTACGCCCTGGCCGACAAGTGTGCACGTGCTGAGGAGGGGAGGAAACTCCCCGGAGAGGATACAGGAGCAGGAGGATCTGACAGTGAGGATGCAGCCCCGGCAAAGAAAAACCAGCGGCGGAACAACAGGAAGAAGAAAAACAAAGAAGTGCTAGTCGTTGAGCAGTCCGGCAACGGAGGTGGCGCCGAGAAGGCCAAGGTTGGTAGCTCCGGCAAGGAGACTGCCGCATGCACCAACTGCCAGGCTGTGGCGGCCGCCGACAAGCAGGACGGCACCGACAAGCAGTACTACAAGATCCACCACACCAAGGGCCACGACCTCCAGAATTGCAAGAGGGTCGAGCAGCTTGTTGAGCAGCAAAAAGCTGAATACGAGCGGCGCGACAAGGAGAAGGCCTAGGGAGGTGATGGAGGATCCGGCAAGAAGCGGCTATTCAACGGCCGGGGAGGACGCCGCGGCAAGGCCAAGCAGCGGCAAGGTCACAGACCTCCCCGCGGCCGCGACAAGGATGAAGACGATGAAAACGACGAAGACATGGATGAAGTTGAGAACAGTGAGCAGGAGTTCCAGAAAGCCACAGAAGTCTTGTGCGTTGACGGCGGTGCTTCTCTGCATGCTTCACACCGCCAACTCAAGCAGTGGGTGCGGGAAGTTAATGCAGCAGAACCACCTGTCGAATTGCGCAAGCTTCTAAAATGGTCCATCACGCCTATCATCTTTGATATTGAGGACCACCCTGATCGCACAACTGCGGTAGGGTGCTTGCCGATGTTGGTTTCGCCAACTATCCGCAACCTCAAGGTCACTAAGATGTTAGTTGACGGCGGGGCCGGCTTGAACCTGATCTCCTCTGCTGTACTCCAGAAACTCCAGATCCCTGACAGGGAGCTCGAAGAGACCGGCACGTTCCAAGGAATCAACCCGGGGAGGAGCAAGCCGAAGGGGAAGATCACGTTGCCAGTGACATTTGGCGGCGAGCTGAACTTCAGGACCGAGAGGGTCACCTTTGACGTTGCCGATTTCCCATTGCCTTACAATGGGATACTTGGCCGTCCAGCACTCGCCAAGTTCATGGCAGCCTCTCACTATGCATACAACATGCTGAAGATGCTAGGCCCGATAAGCGTCATCTCTGTCCCTAACGACAAGAAGGATGCCCTTATCTGCGCCGACAAGATCTACGGGGAAGCAGCAACCGCAACAGATAGCAAGACACTTGCCGTTGATGCTCCCGGGGGGAAGAAGAAGACCAAGTCCGGCAAGAGCTCTAGGGCCCACTCCGGCAAGCGCACCTCTTCGGAGTGCTGCGCTACCGCCGAGGACGCGCCATCGACCTCCACCGACAAGTGTAAGAAGACGATGGCAGCTCCGCCAGAGACCAAGAAGGTGTCCGCCAAGGAGGACAGCACTGGTGGTACCTTCACCATCAGTGCCACGCTTGACCCTAAATAGGAAAGCGCGCTCGTTGCTTTCCTGCGGGCGAACGTCGACGTGTTTGCGTGGCAACCGTCTGACATCCCCGGTGTTCCCAGGAAAGTAATTGAGCACCACCTTGCCGTCTGTCCTCATGCGCGGCCCGTCAAGCAGAAAGTCAGGAAGCAAGCAGTGGAGTTCCAAGAATTCATTGCAGAAGAAATCAAGAAGTTGGAAGCAGAATGCCTTGTCAGAGGAGTGCTCCATCCTACGTGGTTGGCAAATCCAGTAGTCGTGCGTAAGGCAAACGGGAAATGGAGGCTTTGTATCGACTTCACCGACGTCAATAAAGCTTGTCCCAAAGACCCATTTCGCTTGCCGCGCATTGACCAGATTGTTGACTCCACGGCTGGATGTGACCTGCTTTCATTTCTTGACGCATACTCAGGATACCATCAGATCTTCATGGCAGAAGAGCATGAGGATAAGACCGCATTCATCACTCCTTATGGCACGTACTGTTTCATACGGATGCCTTTTGGTTTGAAGAATGCTGGTTCAACATTTGCAAGGGTAGTCCATATAGCTTTTGAGCCACAAATTCACATAAATGTGGAAGCCTACATGGATGACATAGTGGTCAACAGCAAAGACAGGGCAACCCTGATTCAAGATTTAGACGAGACCTTTGCAAATCTGCGCAAGATCCAGCTCAAGCTCAACCCTGAGAAGTGTGTGTTTGGAGTCCCTTCCGGCAAGCTTCTCGGGTTCTTCGTGTCTCAGAGGGGGATTGAATCCAATCCCGACAAGATCAAGGCCATCGAGCAGATTGAAGCACCAAAGCGCGTCAAGGATGTACGGAGACATGCCGGTTGCGTGGCTGCTCTCAGCAGGTTTATCTCTAAGTCTGCTGAGCGCGCCCTGCTGTTTTTCAAAATTTTGAAAAAGGCAGGTCCAATGAAATGGACTCCGGAAGCGGAGGCTGCGCTGCAAGACTTGAAGAGGTACCTGTCCTCCACCCCGATACTTGTCGCACCTAAACCACAAGAGAAGTTGCTGCTGTATCTAGCGGCAACCAATCAAGTGGTTAGTGCTGCGTTAGTAGAGGAGAGGGAGGCAGATGATGAGCCAGCAACCGCGGCAAGCGCATCCAGCGACAAGCAGGGGGCTTCCCCGACAAGCTCTGGTCCCGACAAGGATGGATCTGCGCAGACGCAAGAGGAGATACGGAAGAAGATGGTGCAGCGCCCAGTTTACTTTGTCAGCTCCCTTCTGCAGGGGGCTAGGTCAAGGTACTCTGGGGTGCAGAAGTTGCTTTTCGGCCTCCTCATGGCCTCGAGAAAGCTGCGCCATTACTTCAAAGCGCATGAGATAACAGTTGTCACTCGCTTTCCGCTGAAGAGGATACTACAGAATCCAGAAGCAACAGGCAGGATTGTTGAGTGGGCACCGGAACTGTCAAGCTTTGGCCTCAAGTTTGAAAGCACCTAAACTATCCAAAGCAGAGCATTGGCAGAGTTCATAGCAGAGTAGACGCCAACACCAGATGAAGAGACTCCAGAAACAAGCATCCCCGTCAAGGAGGCAAGCAAAGAGTGGCTGATGTACTTTGATGGTGCCTTCTCGCTGCAAGGCGCCGGTGCTGGCGTGCTGCTTGTCGCACCCACCGGAGAGCACCTTAAGTACGTAGTCCAGATGCACATTCCCAAGGAGCAAGCAACGAACAATATTGCAGAGTATGAGGGTTTGCTTGCCGGTCTCATGATCGCGGCAGACCTTGGGATCAAGAAGCTCATTGTCAGGAGTAACTCGCAGCTTGTCGTCCGCCAAGTGAACAAGAATTATCAGAGTCTGTTGATGGAAGCATACGTTGATGAAGTGAGAAAGCTAGAAGAGCACTTTGACGGCCTACAGATGGAGCATGTTCCAAGAGTTCAGAACGACAGCGCTGATGGCCCAAAGTGTGCCACACTTAAGTTACCAGTGGAACCAGGGATCTTTGTGCTCAAGCTGACTCAACCATCTGTAACGCCATCAACTGGACAGAGCAAGAGAAAGTTGATTTCTGGTGACTATTTTCCGGCAGAGCTTCCCGAAGCCGCCGCCAAAAAGGTCCCCAAGATCAACACCAAGAATGCTAAGGAGCAGTCTGCTCCGGCAAGCCCTAGGGTTTGTTCCGTTGAAGCAAACGCTCCCGACAAGTTTTGCTCCGGCAAGCTTGCCGGGGAACAACAAGCTCCGGCTGAGCCGCAGGTTCTCACCGTAGAAGCGGATGTTCCCACAGCAGCATATGTGCCTTTAGTCCTTGTTGTCGAGCCACAGGCTCCAGAATGGTCACAGCAGATCGTCCGTTTTCTCCAGACAGGAGAACTTTCCGAAGAGCAAGAAGAAGCGGAAAGAGTAGCCCGGCAGTCAAGTATGTACCAGTTTGTTAACAACACACTGTACAGAAGAAGACTCAACGGCGTGAAATTGAAGTGTATTCCCCGGGAAGACGGACAAAAGCTGTTGGCAGAGATACATGGAGGCATATGTGGTCACCACATTGGCGCAAGAGCGCTTGCCGACAAAGCATTCCGACAAGGTTTCTTTTGGCCAGAAGCCCTCCGGGATGTAACTGCACAAGTAACCAAGTGTGAAGCGTGCCAGTTCCATTCCAAGCAGATACACCAGCCAGCTCAAGCTCTCCAGACGATCCCTTTATCCTGGCCATTTTCGGTCTGGGGGCTCGACATTCTCGACCCCTTTCCCCGCGCAACCGGGGGCTTTGAGTACTTGTACGTTGCAATCGACAAGTTCACAAAGTGGCCAGAAGTGGAACCAGTGAGAAAGGTGACCGCACAGTCAGCAGTAAAGTTCTTTAGGTCGATTGTTTGCCGCTTCGGGATCCCTAACAGGATCATCACCGACAACGGTACGCAATTCACCAGCCGCACCTTCATGCAGTACGTCCAAGATCTTGGCGCCAAAGTCTGCTTCGCTTCTGTTGCTCACCCAAGAAGCAACGGTCAAGCGGAAACGGCAAATGCTGAAGTGCTGCGAGGCCTCAAGACCAGAACTTTCGACAGGCTGCACAAGTGCGGAAGAAACTGGATCGAGGAGCTGCCGGTGGTTCTTTGGTTGATCAGAACGACGGCAAATCGAGCCACCGGACAGACACCTTTCGCTCTAGTCTATGGAGCAGAGGCACTTCTCCCCACGGAACTCGTATACGGGTCACCTCGAGTGCTCACTTATGATGAGCTCGAGCAAGAGCAGCTGCGACAAGATGACGCGCTGCTCCATGAGGAAGACCGTCTTCAGGCTGCTGTACGAGCTGCTCGCTACCAGCAAGCTTTGCGCCGCTACCATAGCCGCAAAGTTAACGCCAGAAGTCTCGAGGAAGGCGACCTTGTTCTTCGGCGCGTTCAGTCCACCAAGAATTCCAACAAGTTGACGCCGAAGTGGGAAGGCCCTTATCGGGTGAAACGAGTCACTAGGCCCGGCGCTGTCCGCCTTGAGACCGAAGATGGCTTTCCAGTGAGCAACTCCTGGAACATTGAACATCTTCATAAGTTTTACCCGTAAGGCGCGGTTGCCCTGACCCGCTCCGGCAACCACCTTTTGTACAAGTCTTGCCGCTGTTGCATGTAAACCTTTTGTACAAAGCCGGGCGCAGACCCCGTGCATCAGTAAAGCTCATGTGCTCCGCACACCTTGTCAATTTCATGCTTTCTACATTTTGCATGTGTTATCTGACACTTTGTGCAGCACTTGCATCCGGTAAGCAATGACAAGCCGAAAGGTTCCATATCTGTATTTTCTCTCCTTTCTTTTTCTCAAGCAAAGGAAGGTTCCCTCGCTCACAAGTTTGCCGGGGGGGGGGGGGAAGGAGAAGATAGTGGTATGGACCAGGCGTCGTTCAAGAAAGTCTCGCCTTGCCGGGAAGCAAACAACAGAAAAGAAAAGCTAAGTTGCCAAAGCTTGAGCAACTAGATTTTTAAATTTTTAAGTTATCTTCCTTGAACGACCGTACTTTGTATGGAAAACCCGTGCGCGGAGGAACCAACTCGTAGCTAGTTGCGCCCTTACTTTGTTTTCGAGCCGCTCAACGACTTAAGTGTGCTGCGACTAGTGTCGCGCCCTTACTTTGTTTTCGAGCCCGCTCAACAACTTAAGTGTGCTGCAACTAGTTGCGACAGGGTTTCTTGTGGGTAACGACACCGCCAGCAGGCTGCTGACGTCCCGCACTAAGCGCTCGCGGCTAAGGTGCCAGCGCCGACAAGTTCCCTAAAAGCGTAGGGTTAAAACATACAAAGCAAGGGATCAAGTAAAGGAAATAACGTTGCGACCATTACCCAAAATAGAGTTATACAACAAAGATAGCTTGTCGCAACCCTAACAGATTGTTTTTATAACATAATCAGCAGCGACAAGGAAAGAAGAAAACGGGCAAGCCTAATCTGCGCGATCGCCCTCAACCCCCTTGATGCCGCTCACCTTGTCCACAATGGGTGCGACAAGGGCCTTGAGCGCGTCCAGATCAGCGTCCGGCGGCAGGGACCTTAGGACGTTGGTGAGGTTGAGGCCAGGGTTGCGGAAGGCCACCTTCATCAACACCTTTTGCAGGGCTCCCGCGTAGAGCTTGCGCGACTCGTCCGCCAGCTGCTTTGGGATCTTCTCCCGGAGTTGCTAGAGGGCCGTCGCCACGCCCTTGAAGAATAGGGTGAGCTTGGCGCTGGGGTGGAGATTCTCGTCGGAGGAATACCCGAGATACTCCGCCCCCAGCTGCGCCAGCTCCTTGTCGATATCTACAGCAGCATTGACAAGACCCTCCGTCCAGTGCTCGACGGTCTCCCTGAAGATGTTCTGGGTGACAGCAGCACTCTCCAGCAACGCCTTCTCGGCCCTGATCTCCTCCTTCAGGGTCGCCTCCCGCTCCCTAGCACCGTCCAGCGTCTGGGTCAAGGTGGTCAGCTTCAACTCCAGATTGGCGTTGGAATACTTGGCGGCGGCGAGCTCCTTGCCCTTCTCAGCGAGGCGGACCTGCAACTCTGAGTGGCTGTGGGCGTCCTTCTCGCGCTCATGCTTGAGCGCGGCAAGCTCCTCGCCGCTCGTCTTGAGGTCGGCCTCCAGCTGTGCCACCTGCGCCTCCAGTTCCTTCTTGGCGGTATCGGCAGTTGCGGCAGCGTCCTTTGCTTCCTGGAGGGCCCCGCCAAGTGATTGCTCGCGCGCGGCAAGCTCCTCCTCGTGAGCATCGAGGTTGATCTTCCGCTGCGCCAGCTCGCCCTCCTGCGCAGATAACTTTTCAGCGGCAAGCCGATGTTGCTCTTCGACTTCGGCCTTCTCAAGGAAGAAGGCCGTCCGCTCTCCGGCAAGCTGCTCCCGCTCCTCTGCCAAGGACCGGAGAGTTGCTTGGTGAAGGCCCCGGAGCTTTTCTGCGCGCTTCTCCATATCTGCTCCCGCCCTCGCGGCAAGCGCCTCGCGGGACTCCAGCTTGGCTTGCCGAGCGCGGTAGAGCGACAACAGCTTCCGCAGCAGCCGCTCCTCCTCGGACTTGCCACTGCTACTGCTCGCCGCGTCGACGAGCGTCAAGCCAGCAGAGGCAAGCACTTCCCCGTCAAAGACTTCTCCCTCGACCGGCGCCCTGGAGCTTGAGGCCCAGGGAAGTTTGATGAAGACGTCGTCGCCGGCCTTCAAGTAGGCGCCTGGCTCGGGCTCTTCGGAGCCGGGGGCTGCGGCAGCAGCGGAGGGCTTGGCGGTCGGTGTAGCGCCTGGCGCTCCTGCGGCGTCAGGGCCGTCAGTGCGATCGCCGGCCCCCTCGCCAGCTGCTGCGGTGGCAGCCTTGGCTGCCTCTGCGCAGGCTACTTCTTCGGTGGCAGCGGCGTCGTCAGCAACAACTTCAGTCTCCATCGGCTCAGAAGCGGATGGGTCTGACAGCCAGAAAAGGGGAGAAGAACAATCAAGAAAATATCCAAAAAAGAAGAATCAAAAGAAGAAAGACCCAAGGGAAGTTCGAAGCAAGGGGATTACCTGCGCGAGCCGGCTCCTCGGCAAGCTCCCTTGCCGGAGAGCTCTCCCTTGGCGGCGTAGCTGTAGTCCCCGCCGGCGGA
Organism: Secale cereale; assembly: GCA_902687465.1. Lineage (NCBI taxonomy): Eukaryota > Viridiplantae > Streptophyta > Magnoliopsida > Poales > Poaceae > Secale > Secale cereale. The sequence goes on along the minus strand of LR738713.1, from coordinate 863,024,730 downwards.
GGGCCGCTGGTGCTATCCCTCGCCGGAAAACTCGCCCTTGGCGGAGGACTCTCCCTTGCCGAAGAACCTCCCCTTGGCGGTGTAGTTGAAGCAGGCGGCATGACGGGGGCTGTCTCCGGGCGCTCCTAGAGTGGCTTCTCTACTCCTACACAAATCAACAAACAAGACGTCAGCAAACAAAGAACACCCACGCGCACCTAACAGCGGAAAGTAAAACCCCACACTTACGCTGGGGGCTGCGCTGGGGGCTGCTCTGAAGACCAGTTGCCGGGTCCGGCATGTTTGTCTCAGGCGCACCCCCTGCTGGCACGGTGGGCTCGTCCTCGATGACAATCACCGGTGCCTTGGCTCTCTTTGCCGCCCTCTGGGCCAGAGTTCTGAAAAAAGGAACAGGTTCTGAGTGAGGCAAAGGAGATACAAGACCAAACAGCAAGAATTGAAGAAATACAAGAACAACAAGAATCTTACTCTTCTTCTTCCTCGTCGAAGCTGAGCGCGGAGAAGTCGAAATCCGGCTCACGCCCGGTGCGAGGAGGCCGAGGAGTAGGCTCCCTTGGCCGCTTGGCGGCCGCAGCGGCGGTGGCCTGAGACGACCCCGCTCCGGCTGTCGCCGTGGCGTGAGGAGCGGTAGGAGCAGAAGCGGTGGTCTGGGAAGACCCCGCTCCAGTTGCTGCAGATGCGCGAGGCGCTTCCGCGGCAACCTTGCTTGTCGCGGTGGAGCGCGTCGCGCGGCGCGGCTGCTGTCGACCCGTCTGCCGCTCCGTTACGTCCCCGGCCTTGCGGAGACGCCTTCTCGGAGCTGGAGGCTCTGCTGGTGGTGAGCTGCCTGAAGACGAGGAGGAAGAGGAGCCGATCTCCAGCGAGCCGCTAGTATCCTCGGCGGACTCGCTCGACTCGTCGCCCTGCTCGGTGGGCTCGCTCGATCCGACACCCTGCTCGGCGGGCTCGCTCGACTCGGCGTCTTGCCCGACAGGCCCCTCCTCGCTCAGCAAGGCTTGCCGCCTTTGCTGCATCTGCCTCCTCCTGAGTGAAACCGAACTCACTCGCGGCCCTGGATGCTGCCGCCTCTTCCATCCTAGTGGCAATGTACGCCATCTCCTGGTCAGTGGTGTCGCGGGTGAGGCCTTTCTTCTCGTCGGAGTGGATTGGCGTTTCTTCCAGGTTGTCGAAGAACTCCTGCACGGCTTCATCTGCAGGCTCTTGCCAAGTTGGGTCAATCCCGTGCGAGTCGCACAGCGGCATCATTGCGCGGATGCGGCTGAGCGCGGAGTTGTTGCACAGTGGGACGACACGCTTCGGCAACCTGAAGACCTCAGGATGATCGGGGTCATATTTGAACAGCTCCGGGAGCATCACATTGAGCTCCAGGACAGTGAAGTTATAATTGAGGCCCGGGCGCAACCTCATGATATCCGCCGCGTTCTCGAACTCCCAAGCGGGCCTCTTCCTCTCTTGCAAGGGGGCGATGCGGCGGCGAAGAAAATCCGCGCCAACTGCGCCTACGGTGAGCCTGGCAAGCCTGAGGCATCGGATCCGGGCAGTGGCAATCTTCAGTCTACTATCTTCCGGGGCCAAGTCGCTCCAGTCGTTGCCGCGTACTACTGGGGCTTGGCGCCGGGCGGTAAATGGCTGCGGGTTCTCCTCTACAATCCAACACCAATTGGCTCTCCACTCATCCCATTTGCCATGAAGCTCCCCCTCCAGATAAGCTTCCTTCTTGTGGTTCCACGAGATCCAGGAGACTCCGCCGGACAAAGGCTCTCCTCTCTCAACTCGAGGCGTAAAGAAGTGGTGGAAAAGGGCTACATTGGGGTTGACTCCGACGAAGTTTTCGCAGAGATGTGCGAAAACTGCCATGGTCAGAACGGCGTTGGGGGTGAAGTCAAGGAGATGGAACCCGTAGGTGTTCATGATGTCGCAGAAGTATTCAGAGAAAGGCGGGCAGAGTCCGCAGTAGAAGAACAAGGCGAAGAACGCATATCCGTTCAGAGCCGCTTCACAAGCAATGGCTGGGAGTACCTTGGTGCGCGGATGCGCCCGTGTCTCCCCCGACCAGAAAAGGTAGAAGTTCTCCCTCAGCTCCTTCGCGGCAAGCTTGGGGGGGGGGAAGACTGCCCGCTTCTTTCGCAGCGCTGCGAGCCGCAGCGCCTCGGCCGACATCGCAGCCTTCCCCTTCTCTCCTTTCAGAGCCATGGCGGAAGCGGTGAGGGAGGTCGACGGCGCTGGTGGTGCTGGTGGTGATGGGGGGCGGAGCGCTGCTCTCTTTCGGCTTCGGGAAGAAGGGGAGCGGCGGAGGTTTTCAAGGAGTAGCAACGGGCGGATGGACGAACTGCCCATGTTTCCCCTGCTTATAAGGAGGGAGGGGGCGGACGTTCCGCTTTTCCGATAAGGGAGGGCGCGGTGGATACGGAGAAAGATACGGCACGACCCAGGCCGCGCGTGCCCGTGCACTGTTTTGGGCCTGGCCCGACAGCGCTCGGCACCGTGTATGGCCCAGGCCCGGGGGCTGCTGTCGGTGTACTAAAGTAGGGGTACCCTAGTATCCCGAACTTGTGCACGGGCAGTCGCAGCATCCCGCGGCAAGGCTGGCCAGGTGACCGCCAAGGACCTCCGTGGTACCTGTGGAGCCATTCAAGAACAAAGTATTCAAGCCAAGGAGACAAGGCCCCGGCACGAAGAGCTTGCCGGGAAGGCCACTTAAGGCATCTCAAGACCCTGGCAAGAGGAGTTTGCCGGGAAGGCCAACCAAGGCATCTCAAGAAACTTGCCGCGACGCGCCACGCGTCCTGGCAAGGCCCGGTGAGCGACAAGCTCCCGAAAGCGACAAGATAGCGACCGCGGCAAGCTTCCACTCAGTACCCGCGCTCCAGCACATCAACCCACGTGTCGCTATGGGACCCTTCCAGGCGCATGTGGCAGAAGGCTGTGCAGCCAGGGGTACGCGGTGGCAAGCGGCGCTGACAAGGCTGCCGTCGTGGCGAACGGTGGCGCCCCTGACGGCCCTTTTTGCACTGTTTGGGCGACGGCGATGGGCATTTAATGCCCTTGTCCCCTGCCGTCAGGGTTAGATATAAAGCACTGTACCAACTACCACCCTTTTTCCATTTTTACCCTCAACTGCGTTGCCACCTGTCGGTGACCCCTTGAGCATATAAAAAGAGGCCCATGCGCAACGTAAAAGGGGGTTAGACATTCGAACACTCCCACGCTCGGTCCCGTTAGCTGTTGAACTGTACTGTAGCTCTCAGCGCTCCCGAGCAAGAACTCAATACAAACCAAAGCAGGAGTAGGGTTTTACGCATCCGTGCGGCCCGAACCTGGGTAAACTGCTCGTGTGCCTCGCCTCGATCTGCTCTTCGTGCGATCTCCGCCCCCCGCCGTACCGAAAAGGGGCTCCATCCCCATAGGTGTTCGTGGGTGGATCAGTTTCCCCGACATTACGAGAAATATATAATTTTGTGCCAATTGAAGAAGAGAGTCTCCCACAAGCTTGGGGAGGCTTCTCTAGTTACTTAATGCTTTGACTGGTCATCCTCTTGAGATGCATGATATACTTGATGTCTTTTATAATGGACTAACCGATGCTTCCAGAGACCACCTAGATAGTTGTGCTGGTTGTGTTTTCAGGGAAAGAACCGTAGAACAAGCTCAAATACTATTGAATAATATGCTGGCCAATGAAAATAATTGGACACTTCCTGAACCAACCCCTAAGTCAACTGCGAAGAAAAGAGGTGTTCTATTTCTCAGTCCTGAAGATATGCAAGAGGCAAAGAAAAATATGAAAGAAAAAGGTATTAAAGTTGAAGATGTTAAGAATTTACCACCTATTGAAGAAATACATGGTCTAGATAACCGGACACAGATAGTAAAGGTAAATTCTCTTTATAGATTTGATGAAGGTGATATTCCTCGTTATAAGTCTGCTAGCCAATGTCTAGATGAGTTTGACAATTTTATTGTTAAACAAGAAAACTTCAATGCTTATGTTGGTAGACAATTACAACACAATGCTTATATGATTGAACGCCTGGGTGATTATCTATCTAGAGCTAAAGGTGAACTGAAACTCATTAGATACATGCTTCTATGGTCACCACTCAAGTAGAACAAGTACTTATGGATCATAATGATTTGCTCAATGAATTAAATAGTAAGAATAATGACTATGTTGTTAGAGTTGCAACTAGAGGTGGTAAAATGACTCAGGAACCTCTGTATCCTAAAGGCCACCCTAAGAGAATTGAGCAAGATTCTCAGAGAGCTAATTTAGATGCACCTAGTTCTTCTAAGAAGAAGAAAAAGAAAAATGATAAGACTTTGCATGCCCCTAGTGAACCTGTAGCTCACACACCTGAGAATCCCAATGATATATTTGTTTCTGATGCTGAGACACAATCTGGTAATGAACATGAATCTAGTGATATTAACAATAATGATGTTCATGATGATGCTCAATCTAGCAATGATAATGATGTAGATATTGAACCTGTTGTTGATCTTCATAACCCACAATCAAAGAATCAACGTTATGATAAGAGAGACTTTGTTGCTAGGAAGCACGGTAGGGAAAGAGAACCATGGGTTCAGAAACCCATGCCTTTTCCTCCGAAACCATCCAAGAAAAAGGATGATGAGGATTTTGAGCGCTTCGCTGAAATGATTAGACCTATCTTTTTTGCATATGCGTTTGACTGATGTTCTTAAAAAAATCCTTATGCCAAGTATACGAAAGATATTATTACCGACAAAAGAAAGATACCTGAAGTAGAAATCTCCACCATGCTTGCCAATTACACTATTGAGGGTGGAATGCCTAAGAAATTAGGAGATCCAGGAGTACCTACTATACCTTGCTCCATTAAGAGAAACTATGTTAAAACTGTTTTGTGTGATCTTGGAGCCGGTGTTAGTGTTATGCCTCTCTCTTTATATCGTAGACTTGACTTGAGTAAGTTGACACCTACTGAAATATCTTTGCAAATGGCTGATAAATCAACTGCTATACATGTCGGTATTTGTGAGGATGTGCCTGTTGTAGTTGCAAATGTTACTATTCTAACGGACTTTGTCATACTTGATATTCCCGAGGATGATAGTACACTTTCCGAGGATACAACCTCACGTCCATAGTATCAATTATATTGGAAAAACTTTGACTATTACTATTGGAGGTTTTGAGTTTCCTATTCGTACTATCAAGAAGGCATATGGCATCCTTATTGTTGGGTACATACATATCCCCATCGAGGTAACCTAGTGTTATTCAAAAATTCTTCGGTTTCATGTTACTCGGAAAGAGTTTATTAACAAGACCTGATCAACCTTGTTAATGGATTCCTTTTGATGAACATGGGATAGGTGAATCTAGATAGCACAATTTTCTGTACCCTCTTTTTACTTTCTGTTAATTAGGATAAATAAAAAGAAAAATAGTATCTTCTGTCTGTTTCCAGACTTATCCGTGCAATAAAAAAATATATCCCGAAAATAAAAGTTCTCCAAATGCCATGAAAATGAAATATGATTTTTTCTAGAATATTTGAGGAAATATGGGACTGAACACACAGCAAGGGGAGCCAACACATGGCCACGAGGGTCTAGTGCGCGCCCCCTGCCTCGTGGGCCGCACGTGGCACCCCTCCACTTATTCCTGCACCGATTCTCTTCTTCTTAATCCCCAACCAGCTCAAACCCGAGTTCTAGCTCATCTTGCTGCCATTTTTGATCTCGTTGCTCAAAGCACCATTCACCAAACTGTTTGGTGAGATTGTTCCATGGTATGTGACTCCTCCATTGGTCCAATTAGTTTTTGCACTAGTGCTTTACTGGTTGCAAATTTATGCTGCTGTGGTGACCTTGTTCTTGAGCTTGCATGTCAAATATTCTTGTTCCCATGTAGTTCTAATGCATGATATAGCCTCTAGGCACTTATAGGAGTTGTTGGTATCAATCTTGTTGTGTTTGGTTAACTTTTATTTTGAAGTTACTAAAAAATTCATAAAAATTCAGAAAAAATGTCTAGGAGAAACTTCCAAGGTGGTCCTTCAAGGAAGCAAGAACCGAGACTCGCGTTCCGTGAGCGGGACGATGAACCACAGAGGGATGCTGATGTGCGGCCTTGTGAATGGCCGTCAGATGAATTCATGGGTCAAGCTAGCATCAAAGATGAATTTTATGCATACGTGCGCAACGCTGACCTCGAGGACTTCATACAAGATAAGTGTCCTCAATACCGTGGCTTAAATGATAGCTTTGTGAGAAGGTTTAAATTTTCATCTTCACGTAATTCTCACACTGTACTGTTTGACCTATATGATAAATCTTATACCATGGATTTAGAGGATTTTAATGTTGCTTGCAAACTCCCACACTGGAGCAGTATGAGTGATCCTCGCAAATCTGAATTTAGAGAATTCTTTGCTAGTATTATAGTGGGGGAGTCCAGGGCGGTCGCACAGGCTACCATGGGGAGCATACATTTCCCTGCTATTCATTACTTTGTTCTCTTTATCGGTAGATGCATAAACGGTAAGGATGAGGCTTGTCACATGTGTGTCCCTGATCATAGTGTTCTCAGGAGTCCTGTATTAGGTGATAAGCAATATAACTTGGGAGCCATTGTTGACCGTAGACTACACCATAATGGGTTGCATGGAGATTTATTTGGTGGGATCTATGCTACCCTTATAGCCCGCTTTCTTGGTGTGTCTGTGCACATGAATGATGAACCTTTACCTCCTTCTCATTTAGATTGCCATGATATGACTAGTCATCGGTTTATAGAGTGGGATAATCAAACCCTCAAATATTGACTAATCTTTAACAGGCAGCATGTCATCCCTATTGTTCTTCCTGCCCCTACTTTGTTTAACTTTCAGGAAAAGGGGAGATACACTATAACAATGGAGGATGCAAATGCTTATTATAACATGACGGAGGTAACCCGCCTTCGAGCTGCAGCTCAGCATGCATCATCAGCTGCTTCTCAGTACGACCCCAACTACAACTTTGGATATTGGTTAGGCCAATACTGGCCATAGACAAACTTAGGCAAAAAGCCTAAGCTTGGGGGAGTACGTGTTTCTCACCGACTTACATTCATGTTCACACTTATTCTAGTTGTTGGTGCTCACACTCTTTCACTGTACCATCCATGCTTAGTTTCAATTTCTTTTTCTTAGCCTTTTTCTAGTGTGCTAGAAAAATCCAGAAAAACAAAAAAAATATTAGTTGTAACTTTTAGCTAATTTACATTCTTTGCTTGAAGTAGTAGTTAAAAAAATGAAAACCCAAAAAGATTTCTCGTTCTCCTTTTGCTTGTTGGGAGCTTTCTCGTGTAAATAGTTTCTTTTCTTTTCTTTAGGGGTTAAAGAGTAGAAGACCATAATAGAAATGCTTAGTGGCTATCATATGCTCTATTGTTGATTTAACCTTGATCCATATTACCTTGTCTTCTCTCTTGTATTAAATGTCTGCAGATTCCAGCTTAGTCCAATGCACATGCACAATTATTATTTTCCATACAGTTCGGTCGTGCGAGTGAAAGGCAATAAGGATGATATATGATGAACTAATTGAGATGAGAAAAGCTGGTATGAACTCCACCTCTCTTGTTTTTGTAAGTATGATGGCTCATCATTCTTGATTCAGCTTGTTATGAATGAAACATGCTTGCAATGACAAAGAGAGATCATAGCTGCTTATGCCATGCTTAATTAGCTGAGAGCTTATAATGATCTATCTTGGGTGCCAACATGATATTAAAATGGTTGTGATGTGGTATGATGGGTGGTATCCTCCTTTGAACGAGTTAAGTGATCTAACTTGGCTCATGTTCACGCATGTAGTTGAAAAAAATCAACATAGCCTCCACGATATTTATGTTCATGGTGATTTATATCCTACTCATGCTTGCATTCATTGTTCATTAATTCTAATGCATGTTCATGACCGTTGTTGCTCTCAAGCTAGTCGCTTCCCAGTCTCTTTCTAGCCTTCACCTGTACTAAGCGGGAATACTACTTGTGCATCCACTTCCATATACCCCAAAGTTATTCCATATGAGTCCACTATACCTTCCTTTATGCGGTATTTACCTGCCGTTCCAAGTAAATTTGTATGTGCCAAACTCTAAACCTTCAAATGAAATTCTGTTTTGTATGCTCGAACAACTCACGTATCAACTAGGGATGTCTATATCTTCCATGCTAGGTAGGTTATTCTCACGATGAGTGGACTCCGCTCATCATTCATGAGAAAATGGCTGGTAATCGGGATGCCCGGTCCCATGCTCAAAATCATAAATAATTAAACAAAACTTCCCCAGGGTTGTTGCTGGTTTGGACGGTACCCGTTGTTTCGGGATAGCCGTGGAGTGTGCTTGTTGGTGGTTGGGGGAGTATAAACTTTACCATTCTGTTTGGGAACCGCCTATAATGTGCGTAGCATGGGAGATATCGAGATTCTTGGTTGTTATGTTGACAATGAAAGTATACCGCTCAAAATGTTATTCATCTTTATTTTAAAATCAAGCTCTAGCACGTCTACAAATCCCTGCTTCCCTCTGTGAAGGGCCTATCTATTTAATTTTTGGCAAAGTCATCATCCTCTTGTCAAAGAGCACCAGTAGGAGAGCACCTTTGTCGTTGCATGTATTACTATTAATTTGCATTGAGTATGATCATGACTGGATTTCTTTTACCATGAATTACAATGTCTAGTCAGTCCTTGATCTTTAAAGGTGCTCTGCATTTATGTTTTGCAGTCTCAGAAAGGGCTAGCGAGATATCGTCTTGTTATATCATATCATGATTCTTTTGAGAAAGTGTTGTCATCCGAGGTTTATTATTATTTTGACGATGTTTTCAGCAGAACTGCCATGGTGTTGTTTGTGTGCAGAATAAAAAGTTCTCGGAATCGCCTGAAAATTAACGGAGAATTATTTCGGAAAATATAAAATATACCTGCAAGAAGATCCACACCAGGGGCCCAGGGCCTGTCCACAAGGGTGGGTGCGCACCCCTTGCCTCGTGGGCCCCCTGGTGCCTTACCGACGTACCCCGAGATCCTATATGTTCACTTTCGGGGAGAAAAAATCAAGGAAAAGGAATTATCGCATTTCACAAGACGAAGCCACCGCCAAGCCCTAATCTCTTTCGGGAGGGCTGATCTGGAGTCCGTTCGGGGCTCCGGAGAGTGGAGATCATCGCCATCGTCATCATCAACCTTCCCCCATCACCAATTCCATGATGCTCACCGTCGTGTGTGAGTAATTCCATCGTAGGCTTGCTGGACGGTAATGGGTTGGATGGGATCTATCATGTAATCGAGTTAGTTTTGTTAGGGTTTGATCCCTAGTATCAACTATGTTCTGAGATTGATGTTGCTATGACTTTGCTATGCTTAATGCTTGTCACTACGGCCCGAGTGCCATGATTTCAGATCTGAACCTATTATGTTTCCATGAATATATGTGTGTTCTTGATCCTATCTTGCAAGTCCATAGTCACCTACTATGTGTTATGATCCGGCAACCCAGAAGTGACAATAATCGGGACCACTCCCGGTGATGACCTTAGTTTGAGTAGTTCATGTATTCACTATGTGTTAATGCTTTGGTCCGGTACTCTATTAAAAGGAGGCCTTAATATCCCTTAGTTTCCAATAGGACCCCGCTGCCACGGGAGGGTAGGAAAAAAGATGTCATGCAAGTTCTTTTCCATAAGCATGTATGACTATATTCGGAGTACATGCCTACATTGCATTGATGAACTGGAGCTAGTTTTGGGTCACCCTAGGTTATAACTTCTACATGATGAATCGCATCCGACGTAATTTCCCATCACCGATTCTAGAAAAATGTGTTGTGAATGTGTATCGCTTCCATTCAGAGGAGAACCAGCACTGTCGGTGTACAAAAAGAGGGGCACACTTTTTGTACCCCTATGACTGTGCACGGGCAGTCTGAGCCACGGGCACCACCACAACAAACATGGCCAGGGAGGTGAGCCACGGTAAGACCGAAGCTCGATCGAACTGGAGCAATGCCAAGAACAAGACCACAGAGAGCAAGGGGATGGAGTGGCTTCCCCCTGGCAAGATCCTTGCCGGGAGCCAGTTTCAGCAGCCCTGGCAAGACCCTTGCTGGGGCTAGCTCTGGCAGCCCCGGCAAGACACTTGCCGCGGCAGCTCAGCCCACGCCTACGGAACCGATCACCCTTGAGTCCACCGCCCCCATGGGGCAAGGATTCGGGAGATATCCCCGTGGTGGAATGCAGATCTTTGTGAAGACATCCAAGATCAGATACAAGCTAAGAAGACGACGACCCTTGGCGGGATCTCAGCCAAGGAGGACCACAAGGCCTCCGGCAAGCACCTTGCCGTGGATGACAGCAGGCGCCCCGGCAAGGCCCTTGCTGAGGACACCCGCAGGGCCACCATCAGGCCCGCACCAAATGAGTTTCCACCACCCCACGCGGCTGCTGACCCAACCAGCTGGACAGGCTCCTGCGTGGCAACTTGCAGATCTTCGTGGAGACCTGCCGTTGCGCCACCTCAGCTGCCTGCCTGCCTACATGGCACCTCAGGCACCGCTGGCCAGGGCGCGTGTCAACACGAGGAGAAGCGGCGACGGACAAAATGGACGTCTCCCCTCGTTCCTGATAAAGCGAGGACACCTAAGGTAAGCGCATTAAATGCGCCTTGTCCTGTAATGCGAGGGATAACCTCGCATCACTGTACACTTTCCACCTCCTGTGTGCCAGTGTGGCAACCCCTTTTTCCTATAAAAGGAGGTCTGAGGCGGCCAGGAGAAGGATTCGGCTTTTTAGAACTCTTCGTGACTCTTTTGTAGCTCCTCACTAGCTGAAGAACACAAACATATAATCCACCAAAGCAGGAGTAGGGTTTTACGCACCTTTGCGGGCCGAACCTGGGTGAAGGAACCGTGTCCTGACTGTTAGATCCGCTCTTCTTTCAACCCCACGCCCCGCAACCGTAGTAGGGATTCTTGTGATCCCATAGGTGTCGATCCAAATACACCGACATCTTTGGCGCGCCAGGTAGGGGGCGCAGTTGTGAGAATCGGCTTTAGCGGTTAGTTCGATGCTTCTTCATCGTCATGGCGCCCAAGAAGAAGACGACGGTGGCGGTTGGCCAGTCGGAAGCCGGACAGCCCGTCCCGATGCGGGCGAGTAGCGGACCAGTCGCGGAAAGGACCCGGGGCGCTGCTCGCGAACACCAACGCTATCCCAGCAGCCGGAGTTTGGGGTGGCGATGTTTGTGCGCCTGGTAACGGGCCACACATCGCCAGTTCCAAAGACGGAGCCCGGTCCTCCGCGGGTGGCGCGGGGCCTTCCAAGGTCGCTGCCGCATCACCCGAAGGCGACGCAAGGACCTCCAGAACTCCCACGCTGGCGCCAACAGCGCGCTCTTCTCAAGTAGCGCGCGACGAACGACGTCATCACCCCGAAGATCCCGGGCGTCGCCATGGGAAGAGCCCCGAGCACCACTCCCGGGACGTAGAAGACCAGCCCGCCCGCCGAAGCACTGGTGGAGACGGTATGCGACCGCGGGATCATGATGGGGCTCCTCCTGACACGCTCAGGGGTCAAAGTGTGTCGCGATCCGTGCAGGTTTCGCTACCGTTGACCCCAGCCGAAGCACTGGCACGCGCGCAGTTGCTCCTCGACTTTCCTCCCGTTACGGGGAAACTCGACGAATGGAGAGCCACCATCCGAAGCCTTGTCGCAGTCGCCAACAAGGATGAACCAAATCCAGCGGAGCTCCCAGGTCGACGCTCCGATGGAGCCACGCACCGGTGGCGGGAGGACCGACAGCGCCGTGGCTATGGTGCATTCGCCTCCTCCTCGCCCGGTACCGCGTGTGTAGACTCGTCGAGACGTCGCGGGTGACGCTATCTACATCGTGTCGGCCGACCTGTGGAACCACGGCGACCAGCGTCGAGTTCTTCAGGAGCAAGCTCATGAAGACGCTCGAACCACCATCGAGCGCCGGCGCGGAGCACGCCACTAGTCAGACAGGTGAGCAGGGCCTGCCGTAGACCACCCAGCACAGGAGAGCCCTGGGGGTCTACCTTACGAGGTAGGTTGTCCGGCTTTTACCCGTGAGCTGCGGCAGTTCCAGTGGCCCTCTCACCGCACCTTCAAACCTGACGTTGGTGAGAAGTATAACGACAAGACCCACCCGTCGAAGTTCCTCAGCATCTACACCATCGCGATGCAAGCTGCTGGGGCCGGCGATGATAAGGTGCTTGCAAATTACTTTCTGCTGGCTCTTAAACCTAACGCTATGTCGTGGTTGATGCACTTGCCAGTAGACTCCATTTCCTCCTGGTCCTACTTGTGCCATGAGTTTGTTGGCGCCTTTACTAGAGGCCACCAAGCCCATGGCCAAGCAAGTGAACTGCATGTCATACCCAGAAGGAAGGCGAGAGTCTGCGCAAGTACATACAGAGATTCAGCCGGGTATACTACAATATCCCGGATGTCCACCCTGCCGCCATTATCAGCGCGTTCCACCAGAACGTGCGCAACCGCAAGATGCGTGAAGAACTGGCGATGACCAAGGTGAAGGATGTGGCGGAACTCTATGTTCTCGCTGACAGATGTGCCCGGGCTGAAGAGGGAAGGAAGTACCGCGGTGAAGGCGCCGGTGCGGAAACCGACTCTTCAGACGAGGATACTGCCGCCCCGGCGAAGAAGGGCCGACACCACAACAGGAAGCGCAAGGAAAAAGTCGTGCTTGCCGTTGAGGGATCTGATGACACCGGCTCCGCCAAGAAATTGCTGGGTGTGTCGCCTGCCGGGCCTTGGCGGCTGCCGAGAAGCCAGGGAACTTCGGCAAGCGATACAGCAAGATCCATCACACCAAAGGCCATGATCTCTAGGACTGCCACCAGGTTGAGCTCCTTGCTGAGAAGCAAAGGGCTGAATACGAGAGGTGGGACAAGGAGAAGGGCCAAGACGGCGCTGAGGGGTCCGGCAAGAAGCGTGACGGCCAAGCAGGCCGTCGCGGCAAGGAGAAACAGCAGGAAAGGCCCGCCCGGGGCCGCGACAGAAGGCCTGAAGACGACGATCACGAAGAGGACGATGAGTCCGGCGACCAAGAATTTCAGAAAGCTACGGAGGCCATGTGCGTCGACGGCGGCGCCTCGCTGCATACTTCTCACCGCCAACTTAAACAGTGGGCGCGTGAGATTACAGCTACGGAGCCATCGTCCGGCGCCTAAAAGCCGCTGAAGTGGACCAGCACACCTATCATATTTGACGCTGAGGACCACCCTGATCGCACTACTGCGATCGGGCGCTTGCCATTGTTGGTTTCACCAACAATACGCAACCTCAAGGTGACAAAGATGGTACTTGATGGCGGGGCCGGTCTGAACCTACTCTCGCCCATCGTGATCGAGAAGCTGCAAGTTCCTCATGGAGACCTCGAAGAGACGGGCACGTTTCAGGGGGTCAACCCAGGAAGAAGCCAACCAAAGGGGAAGGTCACGCTACCCGTGACTTTTGGATGTGATCTGAACTATAGGACAAAGAGGATTGTGTTCGATGTTGCCAAGATCCCCTTGCCCTACAACGGGATCCTTGGCCGCCCAGCGCTGGCCAAGTTCATGGCGGTGTCACACTACGCCTACAACACCCTGAAGATGTCAGGACCTATGACGATCATCACCATCCCCTCCGATAAGAAGGATGCGCTGATCTGCGCTGACCAACTGTACCAGCAAGCGGTTGCAGCAGCTGCCGCTATGATGGCACTTGCTCCTGCCACTGGAGCACCGAGAGGGAAGAGGAAGAAGACCGGAGAGACCTCGGGTGCCACTCCGGCAAGCGCACCTCTTCGGAGTGCTGTGCTCCCGTCGAGGACGTGCCAGAGAGCTCCACCGGAAAGAAGAAGACCGGTGAGACCTCAGACACCCACTCCGGCAAGCGCACCTCTTTGGAGTGTCGCGCTCCCATCGAGGACGTGCCAGAGAACTCCACCGGCAGAAACAAGAAGTCTCGGGCCATGCCGCCGGCAACCAAGAGGGTTTCCGTCAAGGAGGACGGCACAGGAGGGGCTTTCACCATAAGCTCCTCCCTTGATGACAAATAGGAAGACGCGCTCGTCACCTTCCTGCGGGCGAATGTCAACGTATTTGCATGGCAAGCATCCGACATCCTCGGCGTTCCCAGGGAGATGATTGAGCACCACCTTATTGTATGTCCTCATGCGCGGCCCATCAAGCAGAAGGTCAGGAAGCAAGCTTTGGAACGGCAAGAGTTCGTCACAGAGGAGATCCGGAAATTGGAAGCCGCGGGTTTGGTAAGAGGAATGCTCCATCCTACGTGGTTGGCCAATCTGGTGGTAGTGCGCAAGGCAAATGGGAAGTGGAGGTTGTGTATTGATTACACAGATATCAATAAAGCTTGTCCCAAGGACCCCTTCCCATTGCCGCGCATCGACCAGATTGATGACTCCATGGCTGGGTGTGACCTACTATCATTCCTCGATGCCTACTCTGGCTACCACCAGATTTTAATGGCGAGAGACGACGAAGAGAAGACATCATTCATCACCCCATGTGGTACGTACTGTTTCATACGAATGCCTTTCGGGTTGAAGAGTGCTCGCTCAACGTTTGCAAGGGCAGTCCAGATTGGTTTTGAACCCCAGCTCCATAGAAATATGGAAGCTTATATGGATGATATAGTGGTCAAAACCAAGAACAGGGCAACCCTTATACCGGATATACAAGACATATTTGTCAACCTACGCAAGATCAACCTCAAGCTGAACCCTGAGAAGTGCGTCTTCGGCGTCCCGTCCGGCAAGCTCCTCGGGTTGTTAGTGTCACAGCGTGGGATAGATGCCAATCCGGAAAAGATCAAAGCTATTGAGCAGATTGAAGCACCCAAACGGGTCAAGGACGTGCGTCGGCTTGCTGGCTGCGTTACCGCCATGAGCAGATTCATTTCCAAGTCGGCCGAGCGCGCCCTCCCCTTCCTCAAGGTTTTGAAAAAGGCAGGGCCGATGGAGTGGACGCCGGAAGCTGAAGCAGCATTACAAGATCTGAAGAGGTATCTTTCCTCCACGCCAATACTTGTTGCGCCGAGACCACAAGAACCGTTGCTGCTATACATAGAGGCAATAAACCAGGTGGTCAGTGCCGCACTAGTGGCGCAGAGAGAAATTGATGATGAGGTGATAGCAGCAACAGAGCCTGATGCCACTGGTGCAGAGACGGCACGGTCGGTTGGAGTTCAGCCAAAGAAAAAAATGATGCAGCACCCAGTTTACTTTGTTAGCTCCCTCTTACAGGGGGCTAGATCAAGTTACTCCGGTGTGCAAAAATTTCTCTTCAGCCTTCTCATGGCCTCGAGGAAGCTGCGTCCCTACTTCCAAGTGCACGAGATCACTGTCGTCACTCGCCTCCCTCTACAACGGATATTGCACAATCTAGATGCAATGGGAAGGATTGTAGAGCGGGCTCTAGAGCTGTCCAGCTTTGGCCTCAAGTTTGGAAGTACCTCGACGATTCAGAGCCGAGTCCTGGCAGAGTTCGTCGCAGAATGGACCGCAACGCCTGATGAAGAAATCCAGGAAACTGCTCTCCCTGGCAAAGAGGTGATTTGCAACTGGATCATGTACTTTGATGGAGCTTTCTCCTTGCAGGGTGCCGGGGCTGGCGTACTGCTGGTCGCGCCCACTGGAGAGCACCTCAAGTACGTAGTCTAGATGCACTTCCCCAGGGAGGTATCAACGAACAGAACTGCTGAGTACGAGGGGCTGCTTGCTGGTCTTAGGATCGCGGAAGACCTCGGAATCAAGAAGCTCATTGTCAGGGGCGACTCGCAGCTTGTCGTCAAACAAGTCAACAAGGATTACCAGAGCCCGTTGATGAAGGCCTACGTCGATGAAGAGAGAAAGTTGGAAGAGCGCTTTAATGGTATACAGGCGGAGCACGTTCCCCAAGCGGAGAACGACATCGCCGATTACCTGTCAAAGCGCGCTGCCCTCAAGCTACCTGTGGAACCAGGTACCGTTGTGCTTCAGCTTTCTCAGCCATTCGTTGATCCATCAACATAGCAGAACAAGAGGAGGAAATCAGGGCCCGGCAAGTACTTTCCTGCCGAGCTCCCCAGAGTCGCCGGCAAGGATGTTGCCGGAGACACTGAGCCCGCCACAGGAAGGCTAACTCCGGCAGAGCGTCAAGCTTTTGCCGTCGAGACGGCCGCTCCCTTGGCGGAGGAAATGTCTTTGGTCCTCGCCGTCGAGCCCCAGGCTCCAGCGTGGGCGCGGCATACCGTCCTATTCCTCCAGGCTGGGGAACTTCCCGAGGAGCAGGAAGAAGAGGAGAAAGTAGCCCGTCGGTCTGCTATGTACCAGTTCGTCGATGATGTCCTGTACAAAAGGAGACCGAACGGTGTGAAATTGAAGTGCATCCCTCGAGAGGAAGGACTGGAGCTGTTGGCAGAGATACATGGAGGCATATGTGGATCCCACATAGGGTCGAGAGCCCTTGCCGGCAAGGCATTCCGGCAAGGCTTCTTCTGGCCCACTGCCCTCCAGGATGCGACGGCACTGGTCACCAGGTGTGAAGCGTGCCAGTTCCATTCAAAGAAACTCCATCAACCAGCTCAAGCCCTTCAAACCATTCCTCTCTCCTGGCCCTTCCCAGTCTGGGGGCTCGACATACTGGGCCCTTTCCCCCGCGCCGTCGGGGGCTTTGAGTACTTGTACGTTGCAATCGACAAGTTCACAAAGTGGTCAGAGGTAGAAGCAGTAAGGAAAGTCACAGCTCAGTCAGCCGTCAAGTTCTTCAAGGGACTAGTGTGCCATTTTGGTGTGCGCAACAGGATCATCACCGACCATGGCACACAGTTTACAAGCCGCACCTTCATGCAATATACCCAAGACCTCGGCAGCAATGTCTGTTTCGCTTCCGTTGCTCACCCTCGAAGCAATGGTCAAGCTGAGAGGGAAAATGCTGAAGTGCTGCGAGGATTAAGGACAAAGACCTTTGACAGGATGCACAAGAGCGGGAGGCCCTGGTTTGATGAATTGCCGGTGGTTCTTTGGTCGATCAGAACGATGCCAAATCGAGCCACCGGATAGATGCCCTTTTCCCTGATATACGGGGCAGAAGCAGTTCTCCCCACTGACCTCATATACGGGTCACCTCGAGTGCTCGCTTATGACGAGCTTGAGCAAGAGCAACTGCGGCAAGACGACGCAATACTCCTTGAGGAAGATCGTCTTCGGGCGGCTGTGAGAGCAGCACGCTCCCAGCAAGCCTTGAGCCGCTACCATAGCCGCAAGGTCCATGCCCGAAGCTTTGAGGAAGGCGACCTTGTTCTCCGGCGCGTTCAATCGGCCAGGAATACGAACAAGTTGACGCCGAAGTGGGAAGGCCCTTATCGGGTAATACGAGTCACCAGGCCTGGCGCAGTCCGCCTGGAGACCGAGGATGCCATTCCGGTGAGCAATTCCTCGAACATTGAGCATCTTGGCAAGTTTTGCCCATAAGGCGCGGCTTGACGGGCCCCCCGGCAAGCCACCCTTTTGTACAAGCCTTGCCGGCAAGGCATGTAACCCTTTGTACAAAGCGAGGCGCAGACCCTGAGCATAAATAAATGAAGCGCTGGCGCCCTAAGTTATAGCATGCATGCTGAGTCAAGTCTCGTCCTTGGTTAGGGTTGATAGTGCTTAGCGGCGGCTACCCCCTAGCTTAGAGGTGGAGTTTGCGTCTCTTTGTCTTTCCTCTATATCCTTCGGTTCACAGGACGCACGGACATCCTTGCCGAGGCCACTTGGGGAGAAGAAAGAGGAACAGATCAGCATCAAGGCCCCAGCAAGCTAGTGTTGCCGGGGGCTACAAGAGCAAAGATTTGCCCACGGCGAACCAGGGTTGCCGGGGGCTGCGGCTTCAGATAAGTTCTTCGTCCCTTATCATGCATTCCGTTATGGACTGAGGTATGTGAAACCTCATTCTTTTCCTTAAGCTAACGTGCTCCCATAACTCTAGGCCCTAGGGCTCGTCCCTGGGACTAAGTTTGGTCATAGTTGCAGCGGCAAAAAGGTGAGACGAGGAGCCTAAGACCACTTCATCCCTGCCTCCGCCAAGGGTGTGAGAAAGGTCGAGCGAACTAGGAAGACGGCAAGGCCTGTTGCCGGGCAAGAAAATGTTTATCTTAGAGATATCAGGGATTTATTCCCTGTTGTGGGTTCTACCTGCGAACAAATGACCTGGCAAACATTCCTTTCTCATTAAAAAGATTCCATTCATGTATAGTCCATAGGGAATGAAAAACATGAACAAGGAGATTACAAGTTTTAAACTTAACAGTGCCCGAAGGCTTACAGACTAAAAATAGATATGCCTGTATGCCTTTCTTGTCCCTCTCCTCAGGAGGTAGGTCAAGGAGGCGAGAAGGGCAAAAGGGGCGCCTAGGCAAGCTATGGGTGGCAGAAGACACCAAGAGGACATCTCGGTGGCCGCCTAAGGGCTGGATGGTGATGACGGCGCCGGAGGCAGAGCTTGAAGACGAGGCGGCAGGACGTCAGTACGCGTCGAAGGCGTCGGTGCCCGCGTACTCCGACATGACGACCTAGCCACCCGCCTTCTTCCTCTTCCTCTTCCGCAGCCTCCCTACGCCAGCCGCCAAGGAAACGGCCCCGAGAAGTTCAAGGAGCCGGCGACGCGGATGATGGGGTCGCCGGTGCCACCAGGAGTGGCGCCCGACACCTAGTCGGACCCATCATCCTGCCGTCCACCGCCCTCGTCGTCGCTGCCGCTGTCCTCCTCGTCACCCTCATTCGAGGAGGATTCTTCGTCATCAGAGGAGCTCTCCACGCAGCACCTCGCACGAGTACCGAGGTGCCCGAAGACCTTGACGGAGAGGTGGCCATCCTCCATCAACTTGAAATGGAGGGTGAGCCCATCCGTCAGGCTGTGGATGCGAGCGAACGTCTTCCATCCTTGACGAAGATACATCACATGAGGGGCAGGGAAGTCGACGCGGACCCGCGTGCCACTGATCCCACAGCCCCTCATGTGCAGCCGCAGCGACTCCGGCGGATCCACCTCCAAATGGAGTCGGGAGACGAAGGTGACGGCGCGGTGGCCGCCGCATCCTAACGAAGAACTCACAGGGATCATCTCCAATATGACCTTCCATTGGAGGAGGGGCTGCTGGCGGGGGCGAGGCCGGCGGGCCGCCCCGTCCTCCTCTTCCCCGAGCGTCCCGGCCTCACCCACAGCCTCTTCCCCTCCCCCTTCCCCCCGTGGCTGGTTCAGTCACTGCAGGTGCAGGAGAAGGAGGGACGCGTTGTCAAGCAGCGACCCTTGCCGCCACTGTTGAAGAGCCGGGATTTCCTCTCTTCATGGCGGACAGAGGAGAGGAGCGGAAGCTGAAGGAGAAAGAAGATGGAGGAATACGGGGCGCCGTCCCTTCCCTCCACTCTTTATAAAGGGGTGAGGCCGGAGCTCGACCGCCCCGCTCGGCCAATCAAGACGCAGAAGGCGAGGGAGCCGGGACAGACCCGCCACCCCAACCAGCGACGGCTCGGTTTCCCGCCTCCACCGCTCGCCACCTCGAGCGCATGGAAGGCACGTGGCGAACATGCAGAACTGAGGGGACAGGTGAGGCGACCTCTCCCCACCCCATGATCATGGGGAGTGGATGCTTAGACGACCGCGCCTCGGCCCCATTCAGTAAATAGGCCGCGCCTCCCCACGTTTACGGGGAAGGCGCGAAGCCGCCTCCTTTCGCATTTACGTACTGTGACATGACGCATTCCTGCGGAAACCGCCCCATGCATGCCGCCCACGTCACGCACGCCCCTCCACCCCGCGCCGTGCGCATGGGTCGTGGGAGGCGCAGCGCGCGGAAAATCTTGCCATGGTGAAAACCGCCCCGCCTACCCGCGCACCGTTCTGGGCCTGGCCCACCAACGGGTCGCGCTCATGTGTGTCCCAGGCCCGGGGGCTCCTGTCGGTGTACATAAAGAGGGGCACACTTTTTGTACCCCTATGACTGTGCACGGGCAGTCTGAGCCACGGGCACCACCACAGCAAACATGGCCAGGGAGGTGAGCTAGGGTAAGACCGAAGCTCGATGGAACTGGAGCAACGCCAAGAACAAGACCACAGAGAGCAAGGGGCCGGAGCGGCTTCCCCCCGGCAAGATCCTTGTCGGGAGCCAGTTTCAGCAGCCCTGGCAAGACCCTTGCCGGGGCCGGCTCTGGCAGCCCCGGCAAGACCCTTGACGCGGCAGCTCGCCCCACGCCTACGAAACGGATCACCCTTGAGTCCACCGCCCCCATGGGGCGAGGATTCGGGAGATATCCCCGTGGTAGCATGCAGATCTTTGTGAAGACATCCAAGATCAGATACAAGCTAAGAAGACGACGACCCTTGGCGGGATCCCAGCCAAGGAGGACCAGAAGGCCTCTGGCAAGCACCTTGCCGGGGATGGCAACAGGCGCCCCGGCAAGGCCCTTGCCGAGGCCCCGGCAAGGCCCTTGCCGAGGACACCCGCAGGGCCACCATCAGGCCCGCACCAACTGAGTTTCCACAGCCCCACGCGGCTGCCAACCCAACCAGTTGGACAGGCTCCTGCGTGGCAACTTGTAGATCTTAGTGGAGACCCGCCGTTGCGCCACCTTAGCTGCCTGCCTGCCTACATGGCACCTCAGGCACCACTGGCCAGGGCGCGTGTCAACACGAGGAGAAGCGGCGACGGACAAGACGGACGTCTCCCCTCGTCCCCGATAAAGCGAGGACACCTAAGCTAAGCGCATGAAATGCGCCTTGTCTTGTAATGCGAGGGATAAGCTCGCATCACTGTACCCTTTCCACCTCCTGTGTGCCACTATGGCAACCCCATTTTCCTATAAAAGGAGTAGGGTTTTACGCACCTTTGCGGCCTGAACCTGGGTAAAGGAACCGTGTCCTGACTGTTAGATCCGCTTTTCTCTCAACCCCGCGCCCCGCAACCGTAGTAGGGATTCTTGTTATCCCATAGGTGTCGATCCAAATACACCGACAAGCACAGTCGGCTTGATCCCAAAAAAATAAATACCGGAGCCTTCACCGAAGGAGATAATAAATAGAGTACCATGGAAGGGTAGGAAAAATATACAAGCTTACATTCAAATGTGGTCGCGAACCCCTAAGTCTCACCATGTTCAAATGCCGATGGTTCGACCCCAAAAAGGATCTGAGACATACGCCTTCTATTGTTTTAGTTGAAGTTAAACTATCTATGCCGGAGTTGATCTCTTTATCGCGGCTACTCAGGCCACACAATTATATTATCTGCCTTACCCATGCCAGAAAGAGTACCTAAAGGGTTGGGATGCTGTGTTCTGGGCAGGCACCTACGTGGCGACATGCAGATCTTTGTGAAGACCCACCATTGCGCCACCTCAGCTGCCTGCCTGCCTACATGGCATCCCAGGCATCGCTGGCCAGGGCGCGTGTCGACACAAGAAGGAGCAGCGGCGGACAAGATAGGCCTCTCCCCCGTCCCCGATAAAGCAAGGACACCTAAGCAAGGCACAGTAAATGCGCCTTGTCATGTAATGCGAGGGATAACCTCGCATCACTGTACCATTTCCACCTCCTGTGTGCCACTGTGGCGACCCCTTTCTCTATAAAAGGGGGCCCGAGGCGGCTAGGAGGAGGATTCGACTTTTTGGAGCTCCTCATGCCCCATAGCAAGGTGAAGAACACAAATATACAATCCACCAAAGCAGGAGTAGGGTTTTACGCATCCTCGCGGCCCGAACCTGGGTAAAGAACCGTGTGCTATCTGTTTGATCCGCTCTTTTCTCAACCCCGCGCCCCGCAACCATAGTAGGGATTCTTGTGATCGCATAGGTGTCGATCCAATACACCGACATAGCTAGTGATGTATTCGATGATATTCGAGGTGATGTATTCGAGATTATATTCAAGGATGATTATTATCTATTATGATTTAGTTTTATCTTTCAAGATGCATATATATTATCTAATATTATTTAAGATGCATATCAATTATCTACTATTAATCGAGACCCTTACTAAATTGTTTTATATTTCTTCTCGATTATTTAAATAAATGCTATGTCAGACAATACCGGCAGAGAAGGAGAACATGCCATGTTCGAGCTCATAAGCTCTCGCCGGCCAGATGATCAGAATGAAGAAGATAACTGAAGGAAATATGCCCTAAAAGCAATAATAAAGTTGTTACTTATATTTCCTTATATCGTGATAAATTTTTATTATTCATACTATAATTGTATTAACTGGAAACATAGTACATGTGTGAATACATACACCAAACAAAGTGTCCCTAGTATGCCTCTACTAGACTAGATCGTTAATCAAAGATGGTTATGTTTCCTAACCCTGGACCTGTGTTGTCATTTGATAAGGGATCACATCATTAGGTGAATGATGTCATGGACAAGACCCATCCGTTAGCTTAGCAAAATGATTGTTTAGTTTTATTGCTATTGCTTTCTTCATGACTTATACATGTTCCTCTGACTGTGAGATTATGCAACTCCCGAATGCCGGAGTAACACCTTGTGTGCTATCAAACATCACGACATAATTGGGTGATTATAAAGATGCTCTACAGGTGTTTTCGAAAGTGTTTGTGGTGTTGGCACAGATCAAGATTAGGATTTATCACTTCGAATGTCGGAGAGGTATCTCTAGGCCCTCTCGGTAATACACATCGTAATAAGCCTTCCAAGCAAATGACTAATGAGTTAGTCACGAGATGATGTATTATGGAATGCGTAAAGAGACATGCTGGTAACGAGGTTGAAATATGTATGACGATACCGATGATCGAATCTCGGGCAAGTAACATACCGATGACAATGGGAACAACGTATGTTGTTATGCGGTTTGACCGATAAAGATCTTCATACAATATGTAGGAGCCAATATGAACATCCAGGTTCCGCTATTGGCTATTGAACGGAGATGTGTCTCGGTCATGTCTGCATAGTTCTCGAAACCGTAGGGTCCGCACACTTAACGTTCGAGGACGATCGGCATTATGAGTTTATGTGTTTTGATGTACCGAAGGTTGTTCGGAGTCCCGGATGAGATCACGGACATGACGAGGTGTCTCGGAATGGACAAGACATAAAGATTGATATATTGGAAGGTTATATTTGGACGCCGGAAGGGTTCCGGGTGTCACCGGATAAATACCGGAGTACCGGGGAGTAAACGAACCCCCCGGGGGGGGGGGGTCAA
The DNA here is from genome assembly GCA_902687465.1 of Secale cereale. Classification (NCBI taxonomy): domain Eukaryota; kingdom Viridiplantae; phylum Streptophyta; class Magnoliopsida; order Poales; family Poaceae; genus Secale; species Secale cereale. The sequence goes on along the minus strand of LR738713.1, from coordinate 863,001,452 downwards.
TGGGCCTTCAGGAGCCTTAGTGGAAATAGAAGGAAGCAAGGGAGGTGTGGGTGCGCCACCCTATGCCCAAACCGAATTGATTTAGGGCTTGGGGGCCGGCCCCCTCTTTCCTTCTCCCCTCCTCCTCTTTCCTTCCCCTCCTAGTTGGACTAGGAAAGGGGGAACCTACTCCTTGTAGGAGTAGGATTCCCCCCCCTGGGGCGCACCCTATGAGGCTGCCGGGCCCCTCCCCTTGCTCCTTTATATACGTGGCTAGGGGGCACCCCATGGACACACAAGTTGACAATTGTTTTAGCCGTGTGCGGTTCCCCTAACCACTGTTACACACCAAGGTCATATTGTCGCAGTGCTTACGCGAAGCCCTACGTCGGTAACTTCAACACCACCGTCACCACGCCGTCGATCGTGCTGACGAAACTCTCTGGTGGCCTCAACTAGATCAAGAGTTCGAGGGACGTCACCGAGCTGAACGTGTGCATATCACGGAGGTGTCGTGCATTCGGTGCTTGATCGGTCTGATCGCGAAGACGTTCGACTACATCAACCACTTTACTAAATGATTCCGCTTTCGGTCTACGAAGGTACGTGGACACACTCTCCCGCTCGTTGCTATGCTTCTACTAGATAGATCTTGCATGATCGTAGGGAGTTTTTTGAAATACTACGTTCCCCAACAGTGGCATCATGAGCCAGGTCTATACATAGATGATATGCATGAGTAGAACATAATGACTTGTGGGCAATAATAGTCATACTGCTTACCAGCATGTCATACTTTGAGTCAGTGGTATTGTGAGATGAAGCAGCCCGGACCGACATTACGCGTACGGTTACACAAGACTAGTTTCACCGTTACGAGCACTCATTGCTTAAAGGTGACCGGCGGGTGTCTGTCTCTCTCACTTTAGTTGAATCGAGTGTGACTACTCCTGGTCCTTGTGAAGGTTACAACATCACAGTTGACGAAAAATTGTTGTGGTTTTGATGCGTAGGTAAGAACGGTTCTTGCTAAGCCCGTAGCAGCCATGTAAAACTTGCAGCAACAAAGTAGAGGACGTCTAACTTGTTTTTGCAGGGCATGTTGTGATGTGATATGGTCAAGACGTGATGAGTTATACATTATTGTAGGAGATGATCATGTTTTGTATATTATCGGCAACCGGGAGGAGCCTTAAGGTTGTCTCTTTATTGTATGAATTGTGAAAGCCATGTAATTGCTTTAGTTTATCACAATGAGTTAGCGATAGTAGTAGTAGCAATAGGTGGCGAGACAACCACGACGCTATGATGAAGATCATGGTGTCAAGCCGGTGACGATGGAGATCATGACGATGCTATGGAGATGGAAATCAAAAGCACAAGATGATGATGGCCATGTCATGTCACATATTTTGATTGCATGTGATGTTTATCTTATTATGATTCTTATTTTTCTTAGTAAGGCGGTAGCATTATAAGATGATCCCTTACAAAATTTCAAGGCACATGTGTTCTCCCCGAGAATGCATCGTTGCGATAGTTCGTCATGCCAAGACACCACATGATTATCGGGTGTGATAAGCTCTATGTTCAAATACAACGGGTGTAAGACAGTTTTGCAGATGCAGAATACTAGGGTTAAACTTGACAATCCTATAGCATGTACAGACATGGCCTCGGAAGACTGGAGACTGAAAGGTCGAGCGTGAATCATATAGTACATATGATCAACATTAGATTTTCACCGTTCAAAACTACTCCATCTCACGTGATGATCGGACATGGTATAGTTGATATGGATCACATGATCATTTAGATGACTTGAGGGATGTCTATCTAATTTGGAGTTCTTTAGTGATACGATTAATTGAACTTTAATTTATCATGAACTTAGTCCTGATAGTATTTGCAAATTATGTTGTAGATCAATATCTCGCATTGTAGCTCCCCTCTGTTTTTGATATGTTCCCAAAGAAAACTAAATTGAAAGATGTTAGTAGCAATAATGCGGACTAGGTCAGTGATCGGAGGATTATCCTCATTGTTGCACAGAATAATTATGGCCTTGATGCACCGCAAGGTGACAGACCTATTGCATGAGCAGATGCAGACGTTATGAACATTGGACAAGCTCGGTATGATGACTACTTGATAGTTTAGTGTGCCATGATTTATGGCTTAGAACCGGGACATCCAAAACGTTTTGAACGCTACGGAGCATATGAGATGTTCCAACAGCTGAAATTGGTATTTCAAACTCATGCCCATGTCGAGAGGTATGAGACCTTTGACAAATATTTGCCTACAAGATGGGGGAGAATCTCAGCTATTGAGCATGTGCTCAGAATGTCTGGGTACTACAATCATTTGAATCAAGTGGGAGTTAATCTTCCAAATAAGACATTGATTGACAGAGTTCTCTATTCACTATCACCAAGTTACTCGAACAACGTGATGAACTATAATATGCAAGGGATGACGAAAATGATTCCCGAGCTCTTCGTGATGCTGAAATAAATGAAGGTAGAAATCAAGAAAGAGCATCAATTGTTGATGGTTAACAAGACCACTAGTTTCATGAAAAGGGCAAAGGAAAAGAAAGGGAACTTCAAAAGAACGGGAAGCAAGTTGCCACTCCCATGAAGAAGCCCAAAGTTGGACCTAAGCCTGAAACTGGGTGCTTCTACTGCAAAGGAAATGGTCACTAGAAGTGGAACTTCCCCAAATATTTGGTGGATAAGAAGGATGGCAAAGTGAACAGAGGTATATTTGATATAAATTTTATTGATGTGTACCTCACTAGTGCTCGTAGTAGCCCCTGTGTATTTGATACATGTTTGGTTGCTAAGATTAGTAACTCGAAACAAGATTTGCAGAATAAACGGATACTAGTTGAGGGTGAGGTGTCGATGTGTGTTGGAAGTAGTTCCAATATTGATATGATCATCATCGCACACTCCCTGTACTTTCTGGATTAGTGTTAAAACCTAAATAAATGTTATTTGGTGTTTGCGTTGAGCATGAACAACATTGGATTGTGTTTATTGCAATACGGTTATTCATTTAAGTGAGAGAATAATTGTTATTCTGTTTACATGAATAAAACCTTCTATGGTCATACACCCAAGGTGAATGGTTTATTGAATCTCGATCATAGTAATACACATATTCATAATATTTATGCCAAAAGATGCAGAGTTGATAATGATAGTGCAACATACTTGTGGCACTGTCGTTTAGGTCATATTGGTGTAAAGCGCATGAAAAACTCCATGCTAATGGACTTTCAGAATCACTTGATAATGAATCATTTGATGCTTGCGAACCATGCCTCATGGGCAAGATGACTAAAACCCTGTTCTCCGAAACAATGGAGCGAGACAATGACTAATTGGAAATAATACATATAGATGTATGCGATCCGATGAGTGTTGAGGCTCGCGGCGGGTATCATTATTTTCTGACCTTCACAGATGATTTGAGCAGATATGGGTACATCTACTTAATGAAACATAAGTCTGAAACATTTGAAAAGTTGAAAGAATTTCAGAGTGAAGTAGAGAATCATCGTAACAAAAAATAAAGTTTCTACGATCTCATCACGGAAGTGATATTTGAGTCATGAGTTTGGTCTTCATTTAAAACAAAGTGGAATAGTTTCACAACTCACGCCACCCGGAACACCACAACGTAATGGTGTGTCTGAACGTCGTAACCGTACTTTATTAGATACGATGTGATCTATGATGTCTCTTAACGATTTACCACTATCGTTTTGGGGTTATGCATTAGAGGCAGCTGCATTCACATTAAATAGGGCACCATCTAAATCCGTTGAGAAGACACCATATGAAATGTGGTTTAGCAAGAAACCAAAGTTGTCGTTTCTTAAAGTTTTGGGATGCGATGCTTATGTGAAAAAGCTTCAACCTGATAAGCTCGAACCCAAGTCGGAGAAATGTGTCTTCATAGGATACCCAAAAAAATTGTTGGGTACGCCTTCTATCACAGTTTCGAAGGTAAGATATTCGTTGCTAAGAATGGATCCTTTCTAGAGAAGGAGTTTCTCTCGAAAGAAGTGAGTGGTATGGTAACCATGTTCTAGAAGTCATGTTACTAGACCATGATGAACCTATGAACTATAAGGAAGCGATGATGAGCCCAGATTCCGCAAAATGGCTTGAGGCCATGAAATCTGAGATGGGATCCATGTATGAGAACAAAGTGTGGACTTTGGTTGACTTGCTCGATGATCGGCATGCCATTGAAAATAAATCGATTTTTAAGAGGAAGACTGACGCCGATGGTATTGTTACTGTCTACAAAGCTCCACTTGCTGCAAAAGGTTTTCGACAAGTTCAAGGAGTTTACTATGATGAGACTTTATCACCCGTAGCGATGCTTAAGTCTTTCTGAATCATGTTAGCAATTGTCGCATTTTTTGAAATCTGGCAAATGATTGTCAAAACTACATTCCTCAATGGATTTCTAAAAGAAGAGTTGTATATGATGCAACCAGAAGGTTTTGTCGATCCTAAAGGTGCTAACAAAGTATGCAAGCTCCAGCGATCCATCTATGGACTGGTGCAAGCATCTCGGAGTTGGAACTTACAATTTGATAAGGTGATCAAAGCATATGGTTTTATATAGACTTACGGTGAAGCCTGTATTTACAAGAAAGTGAGTGGGAGCACTACAAAATTTCTGATAAGTATATGTGAATGCCATATTGTTGATCGGAAATGATGTAGAATTTTCTGGAAAGCATAAAGGATTGTTTCAAAGGAGTTTTGCAAAGAAAGACCTCGGTGAAGCTGCTTACATATTGGGCATCAAGATCTATAGAGATAGATCAAGACGCTTGATCAGACATTCGATGAGTACATACCTTGATAAGATTTTGAAGTAGTTCAAAATGGATCAGTCAAAGAAGGAGTTCTTGCCTGAGTTATAAGGTATGAAGTTGAGTAAGACTCAAAACCCGACCATGGCAGAAGATAGAGAAAGAATGAAAGCCATTCCCTATGCCTCAGCCATAGGTTCTAGAAAGTAAACCACGCTGTGTACCAAATCTGTTGTGTACCTTACCATGAGTTTGGCAAGGAGGTACAATAGTGATCCATGAGTAGATCAATGGACAGCGGTCAAAATTATCCATAGTTACTGGATGACTAAGGAAATGTTTCTCGATTATGGAGGTGATAAAGAGTTCGTCGTAAAGAGTTAGCCGATGCAAGCTTTCACACTAATCCAGATGACTCTAAGTATCAGTCTGGATGCGTATTGAAAGTAGAAGCAATTAGTTAGAGTAGCTCCATGCAGAGCATTGTAGACATAGATATTTGCGAAATACATACAGATCTGAATGTAAAAGACCCGCTGACTAAACTTCTCTCAAGAAGCAAAACATGATCACACCTTATTACTCTTTGGGTGTTAATCACATGGCGATGTGAACTATGGGTGTTATTCACATAACAATGTCAAGTATCGGTATTAAATCACATGGCAATGTGAACTAGATTATTGACTCTAGTGCAAGTGGGTGACTGAAGGAAATATGCCCTAGAGGCAATAATAAAGTCGTTATTTATATTTCCTTATATCATGATCAATGTTTATTATTCATGCTAGAATTTTATTAACCGGAAACTTAGTACATGTGTGAATACATAGACAAAACAAAGTGTCCCTAGTATGCCACTACTATACTAGCTCGTTAATCAAAGATGGTTATGTTTCCTAACCATGGAAATGTGTTGTCATTTGATAAACGGGATCACATCATTAGGAGAATGATGTGATGGAAAATACCCATCCGTTAGCTTAGCAGAATGGTCGTTTAGTTTTATTGCTATTGCTTTCTTCATGACTTATACATGTTCCTCTAACTATGAGATTATGCAAATCCCAAATACCAGAGGGACACCTTGTATGCTATCAAACGTCACAACGTAACTGGGTGATTATAAAGATGCTCTACAGGTGTTTCTGAAAGTGTTTGTGGTGTTGGCAGAGATCAAGATAAGGATTTGTCACTCCGAATGTCAGAGAGGTATCTCTCGGCCCTCTCGGTAATACACATCATAATAAGCCTTGCAAGGAAACGACTAATGAGTTAGTCACAAAATGATGTATTATGGAACGAGTAAAGAGACTTGACGGTAACGATATTGAACTAGGTATGATCATACCGACGATCGAATCTCGGGCAAATAAGATACCGATGACATAGGGAACAACATATGTTGTTATGAGGTTTGACCGGTAAAGATCTTCGTAGAATATATAGGAACCAATATGAACATCCAGGTTCCGGTATTGGTTATTGACTAGGGATGTGTCTCGGTCATGTCTACATAGTTCTCAAACCCGGAGGATCCGCACGCTTAACGTTCGATGACGATCGGTATTATGAGTTTATGTGTTTTGATGTACCGAAGGTTGTTCAGAGTCCCGGATGAGATCACGGACATGACGAGGACTCTCGAAATGGACGAGTCATAAGGATTGATATATTTGAAGGTTATATCGGGGCATCGGAAGGGTTCTGAGGGTCATCGGATAAATACCGGAGTACCGGGGAGTTACCGGAACCCCCCGGGGGGACAATGGGCCTTCATGGGCCTTAGTGAAAATATAGGGCAGCAATGGAGGTGCGGGGCGTGCCCCCTAGGCCCAAAACAAATTGGTTTAGGGCTTGCGGGGGCGGCCCCCTCTTTCCTTCTCCCCTGCTCCTCTTTCCTTCCCCTCCTAGTTGGACTAGGAAAGGGGGACATAAGTTGACAATTGTTTTAGCCGTGTGCAGTGCCCCCCTCAACTGTTACACACCTCAGTCATATTATCGTAGTGCTTGGCGAAGCCCTGCATCGGTAAGTTCATCAACACTTTCACCACGCCGTCGTGCTGATGAAACTCTCCCTCGGCCTCAACTAGATCTAGAGTTCGAGGGACGTCACCGAGCTGAACCTGGGCAGATCGCGGAGTTGCCGTGCGTTCAGTGCTTGATTGGTTGGATCGCGAAGACGTTCGACTACATCAACCACGTTACTAAATGCTTCCGCTTTCGGTCTACGAGGGTACGTGGACACACTCTCCCGCTCGTTGCTATGCTTCTCCTAGATAGATCTTTCATGATCGTAGGTTTTTTTTTTAAATACTACGTTCCCCAACAATGATGACTCCCAATATTTGAACAATACCAGCGAGGGTGATATGTATTCGATCAACATGACCGAATTGATGAAGTCCAGAACTACGATTATGATGACGAAGAAAATGTTGATCTTTAAATAACAAAAACTGGCGAGGTATATTTATATAAGCAGGCATCTGGTGATCATCACATGTTTTAACTGATTAGTATATATATTAACGAATCGATCTTTCTTCTTTCAACCCTCTGGTTCATGCAAATCTTTACAGGCAGCAGGACAGTGCGAGGCTCGGCCAAAAAGTTGAAGGAAGGCGTAAAGTACAACATCTATTCCATCAGACCTAATGGCGAACCAAGCGAGCCTAAGAACAACGCGAACAAGTTCATTCATCAGTGCGGATTTCTTGTGAAGGACCAACTTCCGTTCTCCATTCAAGAATGGAAAGAGCCAGCAAAGCCATGTCCACATCTTACTTTTGTCGACCAAATATCAAAATATCGGCTTTGGGAATCTCTCATGGAACATTTCACCCTACTAGATAATTTCACAAAGACATATGTGCAGAAAGTCAAGGACGCTTCTCTTAGGAAGATGGCGATTGCATTCAGCACCCACAAGAAAAAGATATGGGCCAAGTACATCGAAGAAGGAAAGAAGACTCCAGAATTCACGGGAACCCTGGAGAAGCAAAGATATCACTGGCCCACTTTTGTGAAATCCAAAGAATCGGAATTATCTAAGGAATGGTCAAGAATAAACAAGATCAATGCCGAAAAAAGGGAGCATTAAAATAGGCTGGGCCAGGTGGCTACGCGATGGCCCGGCCTAAGTGGGATAAGTCTGAGCAACAGATGCTGGATGCAGGGGTCACTCCAGTTAGATTGAGCTGGCCCCCCAGGTGAAGGACTTGGTTCTATGCGCATGGGGGGACGTTGGACCCAAAGACAGGCGAGGTTTTGCAAAAGGCAGCTCTTAAAGGAGCGACGTCAAATTACTTGTTGCAATAAAAGAGGCTCGAACGAGGGTGTTCACGCCCAACAGAGAGAATGATGAGCTTACGCGGGCCCTCGGAAATCCTGAACACCCGGGAAGAACACGAGGCAAAGGCGTTGTTCCGTGGTATGAGGGGTTCGAGGAATGGAACGCCGACTATAGAACCTGTGCGAGAAAGAAGATGCAGGAGGAGGAGAAGAAGAAGATGGACCAGGAGGAGAGGAGGTGGGAAGCAGAACGCCTTTGCATAGTAGAATCAAAGCACGTGGAGTTGGCACTACAATTCGAGCGGCAACAGCAGCAGATCAACTCACTTAGCCACGAAAGGGGGTCTCAACAGCAGCTAGCGGATCTAGCATTGGATAGCACTGTCCCATCCATGCCGAGAAGCAGCGTGGGTACCGCCCCGGGTGATGAGGTACTGCTGCTGGATAGATACCCTGTGGATGACATCATGGATAACACTAATTGTGAGCCACACTTCAAAATGAAGGAAATATCCATGAAGGTCACAGACATCGTTGCTTACACAAATCCCCTTGGAGCAACCTACCATTGCAACCTGATTCCAGCTGGCTATTCTTGTGTCGTGGTATATGAAGTGGTGGCACAATATTCGGGGCTAGACCTTGACATTTCTGGAGGTGATGACGAGCACACACTGGGAGATGGCATACATCGTATCATCCTATGGTTAAAGGATTGCACCATCTTTCCAAGTCCACCGACACCGCTTCAGTCGACTCCTCCTCCAAGTCCGCCACAGCGTCAGTAGACTCTCGCACCTCCAAGTCATCAGACACTACCTCAACAGAGTCCTGCTCCAACAAGTCCCCCAACGCGTCAGGCCGCTCCTACTCCTCCAAGTCCGGCACCGCGTCAGGGCACTCCTCCTGCTCCAAGTACGGCACCACGTCACGCCACTCCTCCTGCTCCAAGTCCGGCACCACGTCAGCCCACTCCTCCTCCTCCAAGTCAGCCCCGTCAGCCGTCTCTACCTCCTTAGCAACATCGTAAGAGATCCGCCGCATCTATGGTGCATAGTGGTACAAATCAAGGTACAAGAGGTACAAGAGGCAAGCGATTTCAATATGGTCAAAGCCTTGCGCCTCTTCCGAAGAGTCCTTCCGACATGACCAAGGAGAAAAACGAAGCCGAAGTGAGGGCCCAATTGGACGCCCATTTTGGACCGAAACCGCCACTGCCGCCAAAGGAGAAAGTGCCTGATAAAATTGTTGACCACTTTCTTAGTATGGCTAAAGCACCACCTCCCAAGCCTGTTGACTCAGACTATGAGTGTCAAATCAGGAAGGCACATGAAGCACAACAAAACAATGAGTCGAGCTCGAGCTCGAGCTAAGCAGCTACCAAAAAAAGCGGGAAAACTGTTCCCCAACTGGGAGAACCGGCGGTGCAATCGATCCCCCTGCCCATTGTACCGGCGCCGACCCCCCCACATGCGAGTATCAATGCTGATAATCTGGTAATAACTGACGATCATAGAAGGCAGGCTGGAGAGATCAGATGCACTATAGAACAACTCCTAGGGCTCGAGCCCACGGAAACTTTTACAGAGCAGGAAAACGGAAATATGTCTGCGGTGAACCTATGGTCAAGCCTGAGGAGGTCGGGAAGCTCTCAACGAGAATGTATGAATTGCATGAATGGTACTTGAAAATTTCCAAGACTACCGATCGAGAGTCCCTCATGGTGAAAGTCAAGGCAGAGCATTACTTCCATGAGACAGCTATGTCCGTTGAGTATACAGAACTTTTTTAGTTATTCAATCAAGATGCACTCGACAAATCTATCGTCAGTTGCTATTGTCTGTAAGTGATTTCTTTCTGTAATTTAAGTCTCAAGCTAGCTGTAGTGCTCGTTGATCATTACCTGTAATTATCCTCACTATATTCTTTTTTGTTGTATTAATTATGCAGGATGAAGATCTACAAAATTAAAAATGCTGGACGCTATGGTATTGGATTCATTGACCCAAATACCGTTAATGAAGAGACATGGACACTTAAATGGTATCGAGATGAGGTTGAGAAAAACATCCTAGAGTCCTTGAAGCGCCTCAATACGAATCGAGATATACTACTTCCTTACTACTTCAGGTTAGTCACACCGCCATTATCCCTCTTGAGGACGTTATTGTGGAGCTTAGGTGTGTTATGGCGTAGTGCGTGTTGTATTCAGTTCTTCCTATTTCTTTTCCGGCTGCGTTGCATGATCCGGTTATCCTAAATTAGTGTTGTGGGGGCTGCCTCACAATCTTGTATCGTTCGGCTATGTTTTCTTTTTGGATGTTGCTTTATATATAAATGGGGGAGAAAACCAATTTCGAGATGTCCTGCTTTGATTATGTCTTCCCCATGTTGGGATTCAAATGTTAACATCACAATATATGCAGTAACTACTCATATTAGTGGATGTACTTTGATTTTTTTATAAGGCAACATCTTTTACATTCCACTATTTTTGTAATATGATTTTTCATCGAAAAGAACACCATTTGTGTTTTGAGTAATAGTTAAGAATTAAGTCAATGATAGGTTATCGGAAGCCAATGGATTAGTAAAAATGTTTCTTTCTCACCATCAACTAGACAACAACTATAGGGCATAGTTGCAATTTTGGCTTAATCTCTTTCCTTTGGTTGAATTATTGCAGATCATGAATTCATTATCCACGTGACATAATTGAATTACGTGATCTCAGTGTATGTAGTTTAGGAAGGTTGGGTTGTGGTTCTGAGGAGGTGGCAGCAGGCGGTTACTTAGTGTAGGACGACAAGCTAATGCTGGTAGAGCTTTGTGGGACCTTTCATGGTGCTTGTTGTTTTTTGTGTCTTGGTGATAAGATAAGTCATTTTTTCTCTATTTTTCTTGGTGCTGGATTTTATACCAGTATGTGGCATCGGCGAAACTAAGAAGATGTGAAGATGTCATATGGGTGAAGAGATGTGTCTCCCCGTGTGCAAGCAACCGACGAGAAGATGAAGATCAAAGCGAAGATGAACGTGCACCAGTTAAGTTGAGTTCTTGCATGAGGCTATGTGTTTAGTCTGCATGTAGCACGCTAAGATGTGGCAGTGTGGCTGGTAGTCCGAATAATCGTTGGTTTCAGTCTACAAGTCGGTATGAAAAAGATGATGATAAAGTGATGGTCATCGCTGCGAGAAAAGAGAAGTTACCGTCTTGTAAGTCGCGTCACCAAAGGCAAATGGCATGACAAGATGAACAGATTTTCGTCTGCGTGTCTCGTCGGATAATGTTTGGATTAGGGGGTGATCGTTAGGTAATTCAAACAAAATCTAGTTTAGTTTTAGTAGTTTTACTAGGAGGTGGTCACATATGTGGTTCTGGTTGTGTTTGAGTCGGAAGAGGATTAGTAAAGTGCCATCATTGTGGCCGGTAAGTGTGGGTCCTTGCCAATCCGGTTAGAGCTACGCATATGGTATTTGGAGTTATAGTTGGACTTCGAGTCCGGTTGGTAGTAGATTTGGTCTAGTACGTGTGTTAGGCTTAGGAGTGTTGTTCTCGAGTCGGCTTGCTAGCCAGTCAGGTCTATATATATATGCAGCGATGTGTGAGTTTTGTAACCGTGGAGAAAAAGAGAAAAACAAGAAAATAAAGGAGGAATTTAAAGGGTACGAGACATACCCCTGGCTATCAGTTTTGTGTGTACGTGCGCTCGTGCAATTTGATGTGATCGATCCTGAGGGTATATTTCCAACACTGAGTACATACCTACCTCATTACCTCTGATGTAAAAATTGCCAGGGAGCTCGGGTCTCCTCATCGTGATCTGATGAAATACAGATGCATCCGCCTCAAAGAGGATAGGGGCTCGAGAGTGAGGAGGAGCAAGTGGCGTTGGGATGGGTCCTGGTAAGAGAGCATGGAGGATGGGGGTGATTGCCTTGAGCAGGACCATCAGAACAGCAAGGGAGCCATCTAGAGGAGCCGGTGAGAGAGATTGAGAGCCATATGACGGTACGTAGAACAAGATTGGGCCGTATGCAGGAGCAATTTACTCTAGGAGACAATCGGTGGCAGGAAGCCAGGAACCACAATATCATTGGGATCTTCGGTGTACCTATATATGCTCTTGACTGCCCAACTTCTCTACTCACCGCAACAGATCATAGCGCAGTTGTCCCTGAAAATTTGACGCAACCAGTCTCCTTCTCCTGACCAAGCCAATTCTACTGCCGTCTGTTGATGCCATTGGCTACAACACACATTGGTTGATTATTTGGAGGTGATGATAGTTCGGGGGAGAGAGGGCTGCAGAGAAGAAGAGAAAAATTAGTTGGCTATGATGACCGAAGTGGTGGTTGTGGGCTTATACTGGAGAACGGGGAGGGTATTAATGGTGAAAGAACGTGGTAGGATAGGCAGGCAGGGGGGAGGAGGAGGCTAAGGATGCATCCGTTCCACTGACTTGATTTAATGGGGATTGGAGAAGATGAAGAGGGAGATGAGAATAGGGAGAGGAGACGCTGCGTGGGGAAATAACGCTGGCGCGGAGAAGAAAAGACGCAATCTAGTACTCAGTTTCAGGTCTATTGTGATGCTGACATGGCACATGTGCTGTGGTGGATGGTAGCATGCATGTCAAGAGAAATGAAGTAATGGGCCTACTTGATGATGTCGATAGCTTGCATGTCAAGAGAAATATGATAGTGGGGATGAACTATTTAGGTATTATAGATACGTCATATTAACTGATGTTCACGAATCATGCCTTTGCTTCTTGGCAGTCCTTTTACTTTTAAGCCATCGCTTTAGAGGAGTACACACATCCAATCACGAGGAGGTTGACCCAGCTATAGTCATGTTTCATGCATACTAGTATCCAAATTGGGGCATTCTTTCCAGCCGTCAGTGTAGTCGATCTCCACCTTCGTCTAGTTATCCGCTCAATTTCTCTTTCACAAAACTTTGGGACAACACCATCAATGTAGACATTTTTTCTGTAATTTTTACCTTTTTGTAATTGACTCTATCACCCAAGCGCCCGCGAGCATTAGGCTCTGTTTTGTTTCCCCGACCCCTCTCTCTCTCTCTCTCTCTCTCTCTCTCTCTCTCTCTCTCTCTCTCTCTCTCTCTCTCTCTCTCCCTTTCTTGCTGGATTGAGTTATTTTCATCAATACATGTTGCACTAACGTAGAAAGGGAAGATAAGAAAAATGCTCTACTCTCTCTAGCATCGCCCTCATCTGGCGACATGGAGGAACTCTAGCTGTCGCCACCTGAGGAGTTACCGTTGAAGCCATGGCACTATGGCAGCGGTGGGGAAGGTGTTGGCGGGGCATGCATGTTCTCTGCCGTGACCTCCGGGGAGAGGCGCATGGTGGTGGTGTTCGTTGCGGTGGGATGCGTCGTGGGCCAGACTAGTGATTCCCTCCTATGTGGAGTCATCATCGACCTTGCATGGATGGTTTTGGGTGGGAGGCCATGGCGGCTCGATCTGGTTCTGCCAGATCTGGATGTTGGCACTGGAAGCTACCTAGGGCTCCACTCTGGATGCGCCTGGGTGGGACGATGCATGGTGTGTGTGTGGTACTTGGGTGTAGTACGTGTGGAGCGTGGGTGGCCAGGGATCTGACCCATATCCGATAGGGTCCTTAGAGGTGGACGACAGCATTCTGACGCGCGTGCGGGCGAGTGTGTGGTGTCGAGGATTGGCTGCAACGGGTGAGAGCAGGCTGCGGGCGGATGCTATGGTGGAAGTGTGACGTTGTGCTCCGGCGTGCTCGGGCAGGCTGCCCCAGTGTTATGGTGAGCAGGCTTCCTCGAGAGATGCAACGTGCCTTGGCGGCAATATGTTGTGGTTGGATTGTTGTCGATAGCCACGCACATGGCGTTGTGTGAGCTCACCCGAGCCTTGGCTAGTAGATTATGGCCGAGGGTTGCTCAATGACGGCCATCAGCAGTAACTGGGGAGTGCCTCCCCCAAACCAGTAGGGCTAGGCGGAGCCGCAAATGTCGATGCTTCCTGTCGTGGAGGCTTACATCTCGACTTGGTGGCTGATGACGGGCAAGGAGTAGGAGGAGGTGACTTTTTCTCTTCCTATTGTGGTTCATGTGCTGGGATGTGGACGGTTGGCGGAGCTTGAGTCTTGGATGCCGGGGCGGCTGCCCTTGGTGGCGGTCTTCATGACTCTCTCTCTCTCCGGTGGGTATCCTGGCGGTGGCGGTAGCTATGCCTCAAGGTCGTGTGGGCCGCGAGAGGTGTTGTGGTGGGGGGCTCGGGATCACACTCTGTTGTTCATAGTGGTGGCGCCCGCATAAGGATCTTGAGGTATGTGCTCGTCGTCGATGACCTAGGTGCCTTGTGGTAGCAACGCTTTGCACCATTTCCACTCATGAAGGCATTATCATGGAGCTTAGGTTATCTAGGTCACATCATGGCATTCTATCCAGACCTTCCTGTATTATTTGTCGGCAATGTAGTTGCGTGCATCTGTGTTGTCTAGTTATCCCATGATTTGCTTTGTACCGGTCGAAATTTCAGCCAGTCGCCGCATGGCCGTTTGATTTGAGCCCCAACCCCCGCATAGTTGGATTTTCCCATACCATCTCCTTCACCACGGTTGCATCGCACGTGAGCTTTGCCTTTGTCCTTGGCAGCATCAGCGTCATGGCGCTCCTAGCATCCGCCGTCAGTTGCAGCTCACGGGCACTGCTGTTGCTGTTTCAATCTTGCCGCTTGAGGCCATCACAACACACAATGTCTAGCTAATGTAGCGCATGGCCATGTCGTTGCAGCACCTTCCATCACGGTTCAACATTAACGACTTCGGGCATCGCCGGTTGAAGCCCACCATGTGTGCCACCCGAGCATCCCATCACCCCCATTTGTTGGTTCCAGCAAAAAGAAATGTTGGTTCCAACAAAAAAACAAGCGGTCACAGCAAAAACCACTGTTAGTCCCAAGAAAAACCTTCATCGCATCATCCCATCAACCCCATTTGTTGGTACCAGCAAAATGAATCATCGATTCCAGAAAAAAAAACGAATGAACAACTTCAGCAAATATCACCGCCATCACAATGAAAACCACCGCCAATCCGAGTAAAATCCATCATCGTTCCAGCAAAAATGGGAAAACTTTCTTTTGGCCACTCCAGCTTTTTTCTACTTTGCTTATGCCACTCTAGAATTTGACATATCACTTTGGCCACTCTTAGTTTTTGACAATAAATCAGAAATGCCATTCCGTGGCAAAAACAATAACTTTTCATTTCACTTTTGCCACTCTTCAATTTTTACAATGTATCATAATTGCCACTCTAAAATTATCACTTTTGCCACAGAATGACAATTTTGATGTATTGTTAAAATCTAAGAGTGGCAAAAGTGAAACGTCAAATTCTAGAGTGGCATAAGCAAAGTGGTAAAAAACTAGAGTGAGAAAAACAAAGGTTTCCCGCAAAAAATTACAGCCATCGTAACAAAAAAAAACACTAGTTCCAGAATCAGTCTGCCTTGGTTCGAGCACCATTGCATCACTGCCAGTCGCCGTCATCGCAGCTTTTTGATGGCCGGTTGCAGCATTTTTGGTGGCCGGCCGGTTGCAGCTTTTTCAACGGCTGCTCGAAGCACAAAAAATTGTGACGGCGGCCATTGTAACATGCATGGCAAGTGATCTCAAGCTCTCAACTAGCCAGAATACACAATTTTTTTTTAAATCTAATTTTTTATTTCATTGGAAAAAATATCTCAAGATTAAAAAGGTTAATTTAACATTTCTTAGATACTATCACACACAACTTAATTCGAGACTTAATCTACAAACAACAAATTTAATCATGAGACCATGGAAATCATAGTATTTTATCCCAATTAAAAATGATATGCTCAAAACTTTAACGCAAGGTCCTAATATCACACACCTATAGAAAAATTGTCGACTTAGTGTGCAAACTTGATAATTAATATACTAGATAAATATGTATTATTATTCTATTTAATAGGTTGATTTATTATGACATGTTATTGTTTACATTCATCGATCCTTACCCAGCATACATATCGAATACGAATTATGTTCTCATAACAGCCATTGCCTATTCATCCTAGCTCGGGTCTATACTGCTTCCTATGAATGCCACACTTTAAGTGGCAAAGCTGCATGCCATGGTCTTTGTACTGCAGTCGGCCATGACTCCGCTTTTGGTATCTACGGACAATCACATTTTTCTTCCTTCCAACTTGACAAACTGTAGGTAACCGACATATATTAAATCTGTTTCTACATAAAAATGTGAACTGCCAAAAAAAATTAAAAATAGAAAAAATGCCCAAGAATATGGTATGGAATATAAATTTCCAATGTGATTCATAATTAAAAATATATTTAGTACTGTTTGCAGATTAAGAACGTAAATGACAAAGGGATAACATATATATTTATATGTAATGAGAAAGACAATACACCTAACAAAAACCTATGTTGAAAAAGGACTTGCATTTGTAAATGTCAACACATTTGGTCTCAATGTGTTTGTAGAAAAATCTAAATATATGTTCTCATTATTACACTTTCCAAAGTTCTAGCCTGCGCACCGAGCGGGCCACTATGCTAGTTAAAACAAATAGACGAACAAAATCTGATATATATTTTTGCAACACACACGACTGGTGACTCACGTATGAAGTTTCACCGGAAGTGACTTCCGTGCTATCCTGGGAAAAATGACAAAATGAAAGCTATATTAATAACACTGTTTGATAAAGAGTATGGTCCCGATTGTAATTGTATGGTTCCATTGTATTTTCTTCACCAAGAATACCACGGGTGTCATTTAGTCATCAAAATTCACACCTGAGTAGAATCTTTAACCAAGCTTGATATCTAAAAAATTCAGATATTTTTCTAGTATTTTTTCGAATCTACTATAGATGTGGGTGCGTGTGGAACCATGCACGATCTAGATCACGAAGGGGTGCCCCGGCGCTGATGAGTGACCCGCCTCACCCGATCGGGGCGCAGGAGGGAAGCAGTCCTTTGCTGCCTACATCGGCCGGCCGGGGCTTAGCTCGGTAGCTTCCTCCAGCAGCAACGGAGGGGAGGACTTGGTGGAGGCGGACCAGCGGCGCATTGGAGACCTCCGCCCGAGTCGTCCTAGCGGTAGACGACATAGGGAATGTAGGCACTAGTCTGTGATGTGTCATCTATGACAGTGCTTTCTCCAGCTCACAAAGCATTGATGTGATGGTGCTCTGACGGTTTTTTGGTTTGCGATGCCAGTCTCCTCCTGCGACGGTGATAACAATGGCGTGGCTGATGGTTGGTGGACGGCGACGATTTGGTTCAGCAATCGACTCCCTTTTGTTTTGCGAAAATAATCCAGATCTATTATCAAAGTTTAGCAGAAGTACAAAGTATCTCAAACATAATAAAAAATATATTGAGATTTCAGGACCCCCAAACAATCACTACTATCGCCAGAACCAGCCCTGATGTGGCGCTGTTGCCGTCCCCCAACTGGAGCCGGCTTGACCTTGTCGACGACAACTGGGAAGTCTTCGTGCATGTGCCCCTAAGGGACGGCGCCCTGAAGCCTCGATAGTCGTGTTGAACCCTTGCATATATCTGAAGCAACTGACACCAAATCTCACCACAAGACGAGAAACCCAACCTCAGCGCCCCAAAGAGATGGCAAGAATCTATGCCGGAGCTCCGTCGACTACATCTAGATGGACAAACTCGAGGAGGATCAGAGCCCGGAAGAGACTAAACATGTGGTGTGTGTGGCTTGGGTAGCAGTGGACGATGACTATGGGACGTACCCAGTGGGATCGGGACATTGTCGGTGAGATTGGATCATGGTGAGAGGGCTTGAGCAATCGTGCTTGGGGAGGGATCCTTGGTTACAACGACATAGTTGGGCCAGGCGAATCCAGAGCCAAAGCCGATGCAGTAATGAGTGAGTAGAGGAACACGACGGCGAGGGCGTGCGGTTAGAGGGGTCTGGGTCGGGCTAAGAATGAAGATGAGAGAGACACCGGAAATCTCATGTGCATATAGGCCCAGTCCTACACGGCGGCGGACAAACAGTCCGGTGGACAAAGTCCCTCGTTTCTTCAATTTTTTTGAGAATTCATTTCTTCAAATTAGGGGAATGGGCCATCCACATAATATTTTTGGTCTGAAAAATAAGCCCACAGAAACGCACACCTATGAGCCGATTTGGAGTTGACCTAACCTCACTCCAGTCCCTCCCGTCAAAAGAAGAAACCCAACTCCACACTCGCTCCTCCCGAATTCGACCTCCCCCCAAAAAACCCTCGTCTCCGTTACTCCTCCGCCCCCCTCCAATGTCGTCCTCGCCGCCCAGATCTGGTTGGGAGCAGATCGCCGACGTCAAGGCGCCGCGTCCGCACGCCGCGGACACCACCAGCGCAGCGGGAGACGTCGGAGCTGTCGTGGCAAACCAAGCAGCGTCCGTCGATCAGGCCAAGGCGACGCCGTCGCCGGCGACAATCTGCCCCGCCTGCACGGAGCCCTGGAGCAGCGACGGCCCCCATCGCATGTGGTGAGCGAGCGAGGGCCTCCACCCCGACGGCTAGTGCAATTTCACTGCTGCTTCTTTTTTCCGGCGGTGATGTTTGGTCCTAGTACTGTCGAGGGTTTCTTGGGTTTTCTGCGGGGGACATGGTCCTAGTACCATCACGCTGGCTTCCTTTTAGATTGGGGCCTATCAGCACAGCATCGTATTTGGTTTGCACTGGCTAATTAGATACCGAAGAAGATTAGATATGGCATGAGATCTGATTTGGCGAGGTCCATACACCACTGCTAATCTGATATTGAAGAGGATTTTATTTCCTTTGTATAGTCACTGCAGTGACGGAGCTAGCGAAGATCTTCTGGGGGCGAATCACAAAATACAGATATTTGGGAGGGCCAAATACAATTTTGACCAAGGTTAATTGGGGGGGGGGGG
>LR738713.1:862959272-862982221 GCA_902687465.1 Secale cereale | reverse complement strand
GGGGGCAGCCGTAGCTCTGCCAGTGGTCCACTGCGTGCAATGCTATTCTCGTGTGATCCTTGCTCTTCAGTGATTGATGGAAAATTAGCGGGCTATTGTGCCACAATCACCTTCTAGATGAGTTTTCGCTACAACCACGTAATTTCTACGGCTATTGCAGCCACAAGCGCAAAAGGGCTGATAAACTCCGCTATAATCCGTAGCAGTCAGAGGAGCTTAACGCTGCTATTTTTGCTTGTCAAACCGCAAGAAAAGAAGCCTCGCCGTTTTCCATCACGCGGCAGCTCGAGCCAAGACCTAATTAGTAAACCAGCGTGAACGTCGTGGCCCTTGCCAGTTCGCTCCCTCAGACCATCCATTAATTCGGTGTCTTAGAGATGTCTGCTCCGTTGGAACGTGTAACTTGGAACGAGGGCTCTAATCAGGACTGTGGCCCTTCACTGAACACCCTACCACAATAAATATTTATGAGCTTGTGGGTCTGTGTTTCATCTAAAAATTCATTGTTTAGGGTCCATATATTTAATTTATTTTTTCAAAATCCGTTAAATGGTTTGGCTTCTGTTATAGCATCGCTTATTAGTTTGTATTTTTCATGTTAAATAGATGCACTCATGCGACGTACATATGCATTGCTTGTATTCTAACTATATGAGACTAGTGATACTTTTCGAATACTAATCATCATCTATCTCTAAATGCAGTAGCATTCCGTGTGGGCATGTGTACGGCAGATCTTGTATGGAGACGTTGCTGCGTCGTTCTGGCAAGAATAGTGCTGAGGTACCGTGAGTGGTCTGCATATACTCAGTGAACAGATTATATTAAAGATGTATATCAGATATCTGAATGGAAATTCTCAACTTACCCATGACTGTTGATATTTCTAACCAGTGCCCTCAGTGTGGCAAACAATTCGAGGAGAAGTGTATTATCAACCTCTACGCACCAGAAAACATGTTGGAGGGTTGCTGCAGTCCTGAGGTTCTGTTTATTTCATCCGCTGTACATCTACAGACGCGTCGAGTTTGTTTTGAAGGACATCCACTTTAGATGTAGGATGTTGGTTTATTTTGATCTATATATAGATTGATATTTTTCTTACCTTTTAGGAGATAACAGGACCTTTTGGTTTAATTTTATAAGCAATAATAGTATCTTTCTTATATTCAACTCCCACTAATAGTGAAAAATTACATAGAATTAAACTATTGGCCATGGAAACTAATAATTTATTAGAATTAAAAGCATCCATTCCCCCTTATTTCTTTCTCACAATTCAGGTCTTCCATGAGTACAACTTGACAAAATGACACCTCGCATTCCAATTTGAACTCTTACATGTTAAATAAACACATGTATTTGGTACTTTCGAAGTTACTACTAATTATAGCATTTGTTTCTTCATTCATTATCCAACTTATTTTGCAATTTAATTTGAATATTTGGATAAACAATTCAAAAAAAAATTGAAACATTTCATATGTACTTTTAAATATGAGTTGTTTAAAATTTCCAGCTAATTATTCATGAGTAAATATCTAAAACATAATGAAAAATCATCAATTTGGACCAAGTTCAGAACTTGACCATTAACGGCCCTTAAATTTTGACGATAGCCTATCAATCAACTGCTCAGATTTTAATGTTGTCTTAGCTTTAGTGTGGTAATGTCGAGCCCTGCAAAATCTCTTAGAACCTTTTCACATTATACGCTATCTTTTGTGTGTTTGCAGTAGTAAAAACAAGGATATCCATCATAACAGCCTTCATAATCTAGGGGATTAACAATTATTTGGCACCTCATCCCAGCCGCACGGCTTACAATAGGTAGCGTGTATCAGATTCGAGTCAAAGAGGATACATAATCTGCGATGGAGAAGAATCAGGCGTACATGCCTTTTTCTCACATAGTCCAGTCTCTCACTTTGAGTTCAGATTATATATGAGGACTTTCAACCTAAACATCATTCAGTCTCTCTTCCGGATAAAATCATGTTGGAGAAATTGTGGAGTTTTATCTATTTTTTAAATTAACACATGTATATGTACAGTCTCCTTGTAAGCAAGGGTGGATTTCGGTTGTTGCATGTGGGCACAGTTGTACCAACTAATTGATTATTGCAAAAGCAACCATTGTTGTTAAGCGTGGAAAACTATTATATCTTTCTTTGCCAGTAGGGTTGTAGCACTTTTGTCCAATTATGCTGGCCTGAAATGATATGTCGATATATTCATCATTAACAGTTTCTTCTCTATTGAATTTAGATTCACTAACAAAGTGAAGCACTCAGGTTCATCCTTTTCATTCTGGATGTCATCTAAAACCATCCTTATGCATGATATTGCATTTGAACATGTTCACCCTTAGTAGTTAGTACTCCCTCTATAAAGAAATCTAAGAGCATTTAGATCACTACTTTAGTAATCTAAACACTCCTATATTTATTTACGGACAGAGTGCATAGTAGTAATCATGTAGTAAATTACTTTATATTATGTCCTATTGAAAATGTAACAAGACATTGGAGAAAATGTCATAAACATATAATCAACTGTAGCAGTATCCACATTAAGGTTTCTATTATTATAACTAGTTTCGTTGTTAGGAGGCTTCTTTAGTTTTTAATGTTGGTTACATCTCATAAATTCTTCTTTTGCTCAATTGACCTTAACTGCAGGAAATTAAAGCGTTTTACGAACATACATTTGTTGAAGTAAGGGCAAATTGTATTGAGATTCAACAATGGTTTGGAGAACGGGTTGGTCAGATGGAGAGAATAGTGAACAAAACGGTGACAATGGCTAAGGCCAACGTGATGTTAATGAAGGAGCGACTGAAGAAGATGGCTGAACAAGATAAGATGGTGCCAAAGGATATGATAGTGTTCATGGAGCAGAATTGCCCTCAGCTGATGATTTGTGTGTCATGCGTGTTCTCCTCCTTACCAGCACCTGGTATGGAAGGTGGGGACGAGATTGCCAATGTCGAAATTATGGTCAGAGAGGGGCCATGTCCCCATGGCGTGGAAGCCAGTGAACGCGGTGGCAGAGGCAATGAGTTAAATCATACTGTATCTGGTTTGGGCGAGGAGACCGATGGCTCATACAGAGACAGTAGCTACTCTGGAGAATACAATGCGAACATCTCCAAGACAGAAGCAAATAGGGTACTGGTGAGTGCGAACATGGAGGCTTTAGCAGAAGGGGGGAAAAGCATTGGTGCCAAGGCACCAGCACGGCCAATCTGCTCTATCTGTATGGAACCATGGACCTCCACGGACGAGCATCACATCTGGTGAGGAATATGGTTTCCACTGTTGATTTTTTTGGGTTCATACTACTAAACTGACGTCTTATTCCATGATATTATGCTGAAAGTGAGTCCCATATGCAAGCTCGCTTAAATAACTTCAGTTATGTCCTGCTTTGATTAATACCATCACCATGATAGGATTCGAATTTTATCATGACAGTATATATATGCAGTAGCCACCGCTTGGGGATCATTACAACTACTCCTAGTGGATGCAGCTGATTTTTTCACATCATGCACCAGCTTTAACAATCCATTGTTTCTGATATATTTTTTCTCACCGAAAGCAATAACGCTTGTGTTTTGAGTAATGTTAAGATTTAAGTTTATGATAGGTTAGCTATAGCGATTGAATTAGTAATAATGTTTCCTTCTTGCCATCAACTAGACAATTGTTATAAACGTAGTTGCAATCCATTGTTGAATGATTACAGATCATGAATTCATTATCCATTTGATATGATTGAGTTAGGTGATCACTGTGTATGCATATTAGGCAGGTTTGGGTTAAGGATGCTGAGGGTGTGGCACCAAATGATCATATAGTGTAGGAGGGCAGTCTTTGTTGGACCTTTCATGGTGCTTACTTCATTCAGTGACCAGATCAGCCATTTTTTATTTTACTTTGTCTTGGAGTTACTAGACTTTATACATGTCTACAGTAGATCATCTCCCATTTTTTATCAATACACGGGGTTGTGTTCTCTAGATCATCTCCCATCTCCAACTTGCAGTTGTACTCCTTGCGGGCATGTCTACGGCTGGTCGTGCCTTATAAGGTGGTTCAGGGATCAGCTTTCAAGGAATGAGAATCTTAAGGTATCATGCCAGATTTTTTATGTACTCCATATTAACTTACATTCATGAATCATATCACGGGAACCTGAGATATCTCTACTTATGAATGTGTATTTATCTTTCTAACCAGTGCCCTCAATGTGCGAAAGAATTCGAAGGCGATCTAATCGACCTCCATGCACCATTGTGTCAGGTTCTGATTCTTTTGTGCGTTGTACTTTCATTGGGAGTGCATTTGTGGACTATTGCTTTCTTTGTTTTCTCCTACAGTAGAAACAATAGTTGTCTCTAGCACCAGTCCACATCAGCTTATATTGTCTCTAAATCATAACCGGCTGTCCCTTACACTCCATGCTATGTTGGTTGTTCATTTGCCTATACCCACATCACTTATATCCCAACGGGTATCTTAAAGAAATACATGTAGTCAGAATTGTAGATGTGCTCAATTTGTATGTTCAATGACAGTTTATAGTTGAGACATGAAAGTGTTCAGGCTACACTTTCAATACTTGGATATAGTAGGAAAACGTTGCTTTTGGGCTGTTACCATCGTTCAAACCGGTTTACTGGCTCTCACGTGTTAGTATTTTGGCCAAAAAGACAAACTTTTCTTTCTCATTATTGGTCTTCTCCCTAATCTCGGAAGATGTAAGAAGTCTCAATGCAGTAGTGAAATTTTGATAGTTAGACCTATGTATTGGCATAAGCAGAATTGCAGGTGTGACTAGTGGCATTCACATAAAATTGACATACATTATTTTAATTCTTCTAAATTTTGAGCACATTATTCTTAATACGTAGTGGTGGAGGCTATCATTGTTGAGACTTCTTATTTTATGTTTACATCCCCCCATTCCAAAACGACTCAACCTACCAACGTCCTATAAACCACAGGATTTTCGTCTGGTTGGTGATCGACTTTATGAATTCAAGTGCTATGCAGTTGTATAATTTTGTGTATATAGAAGAGGTTTTCTTTTGCTGGATGTGGATTATACATATCACGAGTTCTCATCTCAATTAACCTGCCGGTGCAGGAAGTGCATGCGTATTATGAAGCTAAGTTGGCTGAGTTTGGGGCAACGAGGGAAGAATGTATGCTATTTGCAAAATTTCATTCTCAGTATGACCAGCTAAGTGCAAAAGCGAAGTTTCGGGATGTTCTGCGTACAGTAATTAGCCCTGGAATTGCTGAGATTGAAAGACTGATGATGGAACATGTGGAAAAGGCTAACGGTAGCTTGGTGTTGATGATAGAGCAGATGAAGAAGATGGCTGAAGAACACATGGCGACAACAGAGCATCTGATCGGATACATGGAACAGACTTGCCATTGCCCTTGCCTCTTTCCTACCCTACCCAAGCTACCCATATGACCATGCTGATCAAAGCTGATGGATGGTCTGCTTTATACAAAATATTATGTATTTGTACTTCATCATATGTACTGTGATGTACCAGGACTCTGGTTTGATCTCATCATTTGTCAAGAACATGGCAGCTGGCACTAGCGTCACCAAGTCTTCCTGTGTGGAGATGTGGTGTGAACACTAAGTGTGTTTCAGACAGTCGAAAATATGTTGTACTTGCTTATTTTAAGGTAAACCATTGGTCTGTTTATTGTTGGCGCCGCCTCTCGCAGCGCCGCTCTTCTTCTACCTTGGTGCTGCCTCTCACATGTCCCTCTCTCTTTCTCTGGTTGTTTCTCTCTCTCTCTTCTTCTCTCACAAGAACACAAGAACACACACATGAAACTCCACACACACACGCAACCAAGGTGAAGCCCAGCTGGTGCTTTCCCTAGAGGATCTCCTCGGTGGAACAACAGACTACATTGTGTATTTTCTCAGCCCTCTCAGCCTTCCTTTCTCATTACTCAAAGCACTATATATACAAAGGACTCACACACGTACTAGCCTGCCATATACCTCGGCAACTAATCCCACTAAGCCATGCAGGCATGGCACTAACACACGCACTACCGGCCTTATCCAGTCCTGGAATCGCTCCAACAACCATGACTCGGCCATCCAACTAACAAACCATGCGCTAACAACTATGCATGCAACTAACTCACCTAAATCCCATGGCTGCAACTGATCCGTCCAGTCAGCCGGTCTGGCTTCACACCTTCGTGCACCTTGCCGCTTCACACGACTATGCCGCATTTCACGCAGCACCGCAGCTTCTCACCGCCATTGGCATCCCACCTTGCTTGCCGCATCACACGGCAGTCCGGCGTCTCGCCTTCTTCACGCGCATAGCTGAAGCATCATTGCCCTACATACACTTCCCTAGATAATCTAAACTACATGCATGACGAAGAAACCAACATGCGGATAAATGAAATCATGATTAAACCTAACATTTTCCCCCTTAATCTTGATTCCCTAATCTTCAACGTGGGTCACCCATAGCCACTTGCCGCACGAAGTGACTTCTCCTAGCCGAGGCCGACGCCATCGCCGCACCGATCGCCACATCACGGCAATCCATCACGCGAAAGACATCACCCGGGAGACCACCGTCGATCAGCTTCACGCCGATCCTCATGACGGCCTCGCGCCGCCGTACAACTTCTTAGCAGCATCGCGCCGCCTCTCCATGTAAAGGCGTCGCACCGTCGTCGTGGCAGCGTCACACCGCTATCTCCTCCTAGCGGCATCGCACCGCAACCTGTTGTTGGCGGCATCGCACCACCGACTGCCTTCTTCTCGCGCCACCGGCCTCCAGCTCGCATGGAGTCCGCCGTGCCATAGCCGATGCCGTCACAGCGCCGGTCACCATGGACCATCTTGTCGTGGATGATGCCATCGCAGCGCCGATCACCACGACTCCGTGTCGCTTGAAGTGTCCTCCTCTTGGCCCGGACCACGTCTTCACGACGCCGATCACCACACCATCAACATCTTGCGGTATCGCACCGCAACCGGCCACCAGCGGCATCGCGCCGCCAACGGCCTCCACCTCGCGCCAATGTCCTCCACGTCACATGGAGTCCGCCGCATCGTCGTAACCGCCGCATTCACTGCCGCGGATCAACAAGGCTTTGATGCCAATTGTTGGCGCCGCCTCTCGCAGCGCCGCTCTTCTTCTACCTTGGTGCTGCCTCTCACATGTCCCTCTTTCTTTCTCTGGTTGTTTCTCTCTCTCTTCTTCTCTCACAAGAACACAAGAACACACACATGAAACTCCACACACACATGAAACTCCACACACACACACGCAACCAAGGTGAAGACCAGCTGGTGCTTTCCCTAGAGGATCTCCTCTTTGGTGGAACAACAGACTACATTGTGTATTTTCCCAGCCCTCTCAGCTTTCCTTTCTCATTACTCAAAGCACTATATATACAAAGGACTCACACACGTACTAGCCTGCCATATACCTCGGCAACTAATCCCACTAAGCCATGCAGGCATGGCACTAACACACGCATTACCGGCCTTATCCAGTCCTAGAATCGCTCCAACAACCATGACTCGGCCATCCAACTAACAAACCATGCGCTAACAACTATGCATGCAACTAACTCACCTAAATCCCATGGCTGCAACTGATCCGTCCAGTCAGCCGGTCTGGCTTCACACCTTCGTGCACCTTGCCGCTTCACACGACTATGCCGCATTTCACGCAGCACCGCAGCTTCTCACCGCCATTGGCATCCCACCTTGCTTGCCGCATCACACGGCAGTCCGGCGTCTCGCCTTCTTCACGCGCATAGCTGAAGCATCATTGCCCTACATACACTTCCCTAGATAATCTAAACTACATGTATGACGAAGAAACCAACATGCGGATACAATGAAATCAAGATTAAACCTAACATTTTCCCCCTTAATCTTGATTCCCTAATCTTCAACGTGGGTCACCCATAGCCACTTGCCGCACGAAATGACTTCTCCTAGCTGAGGCCGACGCCATCGCCGCACCGATCGCCACATCACGGCAATCCATCACGCGAAAGACATCACCCGGGAGACCACCGTCGAGCAGCTTCACGCCGATCCTCATGACGGCCTCGCGCCGACAACTTCTTAGCAGCATCGCGCCGCCTCTCCATGTAGCGGCGTCGCACCGTCGTCGTGGCAGCGTCACACCGCCATATCCTCCTAACGGCATCGCACCACAACCTGTTGTTGGCGGCATCGCACCACCGACTGCCTTCTTCTCGCGCCACCGGCCTCCATCTCGCATGGAGTCTGCCGTGCCATAGCCGACGCCGTCACAGCGCCGGTCACCATGGACCATCTTGTCGTGGATGATGCCATCGCAGCGCCGATCACCACGACTCCGTGTCGCTTGAAGTGGCCTCCTCTTGGCCCGGACCACGTCTTCACGACGCCGATCACCACACCATCATCATTTTGCGGTATCGCACAGCAACCGGCCACCAGCGGCATCGCGCCACCAACGGCCCCCACCTCGCGCCAACGTCCTCCACGTCACATGGAGTCAGCCGCATTGTCGTAACCGCCGCATTCGCTGCCGCGGATCACCAAGGCTCTGATGCCAATTGTTAGTGCCGCCTCTCGTAGCGCCGCTCTTCTTCTACCTTGGTGCTGCCTCTCACATGTCCCTCTCTCTTTCTCTGGTTGTTTCTCTCTCTCTTCTTCTCTCACAAGAACACAAGAACACACACATGAAACTCCACACACACATGAAACTCCACACACACACACGCAACCAAGGTGAAGACCAGCTGGTGCTTTCCCTAGAGGATCTCCTCCTTGGTGGAACAACAGACTACATTGTGTATTTTCCCAGCCCTCTCAGCCTTCCTTTCTCATTACTCAAAGCACTATATATACAAAGGACTCACACACGTACTAGCCTGCCATATACCTCAGCAACTAATCCAACTAAGCCATGCAGGCATGGCACTAACACACGCACTACCGGCCTTATCCAGTCCTGGAATCGCTCCAACAACCATGACTCGGCCATCCAACTAACAAACCATGCGCTAACAACTATGCATGCAACTAACTCACCTAAATCCCATGGCTGCAACTGATCCGTTCAGTCAGCCGGTCTGGCTTCACACCTTCGTGCACCTTGCCGCTTCACACGACTATGCCGCATTTCACGCAGCACCGCAGCTTCTCACCTCCATTGGCATCCCACCTTGCTTGCCGCATCACACGGCAGTCCGGCGTCTCGCCTTCTTCACGCGCATAGCTGAAGCATCATTGCCCTACATACACTTCCCTAGATCATCTAAACTACATGCATGACGAAGAAATCAACATGCGGATACAATGTAATCAAGATTAAACCTAACATTTTCCCCCTTAATCTTGATTCCCTAATCTTCAACGTGGGTCAACCATAGCCACTTGCCGCACGAAGTGACTTCTCCTAGCCGAGGCCGACGCCATCGCCGCACCGGTCGCCACATCACGGCAATCAATCACGCGAAAGACATCACCAGTGAGACCACCGTCGAGCAGCTTCACGCCGATCCTCATGACGACCTCGCGCCGCCGTACAACTTCTTAGAAGCATCGCGCCGCCTCTCCATGTAACGGCGTCGCACCGTCGTCGTGGCAGCGTCACACCACCATCTCCTCCTAGCGGCATCGCACTGCAACCTGTTGTTGGCGGCATCGCCCCACCGACAGCCTTCTTCTCGCGCCACCGGCCTCCATCACGCATGGAGTCCGCCGTGCCATAGCCGACGCCGTCACAGCGCCAGTCACCATGGACCATCTTGTCGTGGATGATGCCATCGCAGCGCCGATCACCACGACTCCGTGTCGCTTGAAGTGGCCTCCTCTTGGCCCGGACCACGTCTTCGCGACGCCGATCACCACACCATCATCATCTTGCGGTATCGCACCGCAACCGGCCACCAGCGGCATCGCGCCGCCAACGGCCTCCACCTCGCGCCAACGTCCTCCAATTCACATGGAGTCCGCCGGATCGTCGTCACCGCCGCATTCGCTGCCGCGGATCAACAAGGCTCTGATGCCAATTGTTGGCGCCGCCTCTCGCAGCGCCGCTCTTCTTCTACCTTGGTGCTGCCTCTCACATGTCCCTCTCTCTTTCTCTGGTTGTTTCTCTCTCTCTTCTTCTCTCACAAGAACACAAGAACACACACACATGAAACTCCACACACACATGAAACTCCACACACACACACGCAACCAAGGTGAAGACCAGCTGGTGCTTTCCCTAGAGGATCTCCTCCTTGGTGGAACAACAGACTACATTGTGTATTTTCCCAGCCCTCTCAGCCTTCCTTTCTCATTACTCAAAGCAATATATATACAAAGGACTCACACACGTACTAGCCTGCCATATACCTCGACAACTAATCCCACTAAGCCATGCAGGCATGGCACTAACACACGCACTACCGGCCTTATCCAGTCCTGGAATCGCTCCAACAACCATGACTCGGCCATCCAACTAACAAACCATGCGCTAACAACTATGCATGCAACTAACTCACCTAAATCCCATGGCTGCAACTGATCCGTCCAGTCAGCCGGTCTGGCTTCACACCTTCGTGCACCTTGCCGCTTCACACGACTATGCCGCATTTCACGCAGCACCGCAGCTTCTCACCGCCATTGGCATCCCACCTTGCATGCCGCATCACACGGCAGTCCGGCGTCTCGCCTTCTTCACGCGCATAGCTGAAGCATCATTGCCCTACATACACTTCCCTAGATCATCTAAACTACATGCATGACGAAGAAACCAACATGCGGATACAATGAAATCAAGATTAAACCTAACATTTATTACCACGGTCTTCTATTTTTGAGTTGCTTGATTTTATTTATATATAAATTTTACTCAAGCACACAACTGTAATTGCGTAACACTATGTCTAAAGTTGCGCTCCATAATCAAAATGCAGTTAGCAACATGATATTACTTGCATGTGCGATGTGGTGGCTGAAGGAAGAGAAATTGATATTTTTTTCCAACAAAGGATAATATATTAATATCAAGATGATACCAATTCCATCTCGTCATCACGACGATACAATATCTGGACCTAGTGGAGACACTGAGGATGCACACGGACAGAAATAGAAAAATGAGAACACAAAGAGAGTAGAGGTAACCAACGACGCACAACAAGCAAACAAGCATCAACACTACCCATCACCCTTGACAACACATGAACCACGAAAGAATTCTCCGACAGTGACAACTTCTAGATGGAAAAGCAACAAGTCTAATTTGTTCTTAATTCAAAATCTTAGGGCGACTCCAATGGGGAGCACCAAACAGATGACACCAAATGTCAGAAGACATCGGGTTGGGTGTCGACAATCCAGCGGTGGTCATCAAATTAGGATCGTGCGTTATGACTCACAGTGAGCCTGGTCGATTGAGAGGAAAAAGAGGCAAGTGCAACACATTGGTCACGGGAAGACGTGGTCAACTAACATTGGGTTCTGGATGACGCCCGGACTCCCCCAAACCTTGGGCCAATTTCGTGATCAGCCCAGATAAATTAGATGCCTCCTGTCAGATGACTTTAAGTTCCTGGACCATCCAGTCGGGACATTTGCAAGTGGTCTCATGAGCCTTATTGAAGTTGCTCTTTGAAGTATGATCACGTATTTCAAGTATAACTTCAAAATTTACACCGGAGCGTTTCCGAGGGTGAGTCAATTTTTAATTTGATCAATATGTTGCTTGTGAAGTATGTGCTTGAGTATGCCTTATAAATCGACCGGTTATGGAATAGAGATTTGAAAATAATACTAAAAGAAAAAATGCTTCATCATAGTATCCATGAGCAGGCGACCAGTCTCGCCTAGCACCGGTCACTTAACGCGCGTGTCGCCCCACCTACTCAACTTATGACACCTGGGCAACCGAACCCAAGTGCGAGCAGAAGCTTGTCTTATCCCTTCTCGATCTTTCTCATACATCCATTTTTATCTAGAGCACCTTCTTGCCCACCTACACCCTCGCACGCTAGCCACTACCGGAACAACAGACGATGCCGACGGCCTACGGCCTTCAGCATAAGCCCTTTCACATCCGCATAGCCATTGTCTTATCCCCATCAGCATAGATCACGTCAGCGTAGTCTTGTCAAACCGTTGGCATTGGCGCCTATGCCGACTCTTCTATACGGCCGTCGGCATAGTTTGACCGTCGACGCAGTTTTCCACGAGACGGCTGTTGACAGTGTCGTCTCTGTGGCAGGCGTATCACAGGGCGCCACGTGGCAAGGATAAACCGAAGGCCTCGCCGTCGGCATAGGGGGGCCCTCTAAGCCGACGGCCAGGCCATCGGCTTATCCCTGCCACGTGGTGCCCCCTGAGCGCTCTTGGTCGAAGAGTTATGCCGACGGCTATGGTGACGGCAAAGCCGTCGGCATAACCCCTGCCACGTGGCGGCTGCTGGTTTATCTGGGAGTAGCTATGCTGATGGCTTTGTCGTTGGCATAGTTCTGTTATGTTTTTTTTTATATTCTCTGTTTTGTCAATTTTCATTCAAATTCACAGCTAATTAAATAGACACATATATGACAGATATATAACAGAACACAGCAAGATCATCATCATCTAAAGATCATGAAGATCATCATCATCTAAAGATCAACATCATCATCCTCGGCGAAAGTTAATGAACATAAGTATGAGAACATAAGTATGAGACACGGACATCATCATCACATCTAAAGAACGGTAAATAAGAACTACGGAACATGGAAAGTATGGCACAACATGCACCAACACGGGTATCATCATCGACATCAGCCAAGACCGCCACAGCCAAGACCACCAACGCCAAGAAAGGCACCGCCAAGACCACCACCTACTTGCCAGATCGAAGTCGCTGGCATCGAGCCACCGGTCCCCTACATGTTTGAGAAGAGATTGTAAGGGTAAATATGATATGATAGTGTTGAATGAACGAGAACTAGTTTGTCAGTAGTTAGGCAATGGTACTAACAGGAGTATCACTGCGTAGTGCCACCCATTCATTGAACGTGGGCACGTTTGGGGGTTCTCCAGCAGGTTGTGGTGCGAGTCCCATTTGTGGTGGATCCTTGCGATTATTCCAAGACGCCAACATAGCCTAGATGTTATTTAACAAAGCAAACTAGAAGATTAGAAGAAAAGAAAGTGCAAATTTTAGATAGGTTGTAAGATAGCAAAACTAACAGCCATCATCTGACGGTGGTAATCCTCGTTCGCCTTCACTCGTTGCAGGTACCCCCGCACCTCGAGATTCCTCTGCTCTAAAAAGGCCTTATATGCCTACAAAATTTAGGTTGTTTCTAAGTGGGAAATGCTGAAAATAAAGTGAGTAAGTGAAAAATAAATAAGATAAGGTGGAAATACTTAGAGCATGCCGGCGGGCTAAGAGTGGCTGCGAACGCCCCGTACTCTCGTACGGGCCCGGATTGGTAGCCCGAAGCCATGTGTAGGACACAGAAGGAATGATCAAGCTAGCGAAACACGGGTAGCGGCCATGGTACTTCGGCTGGATGGCCACCACCGCCGTTTCATCGATCTGAGACTGGACAACATCAGGAGCATCCGGACCAGGCGGAAGCAACCTCTCAAACTGCTCCTTGTAAGACTTGAGGTGCTCCTCGGTCTTGCCGTAGTACTCGCTCTCGCCTTTCTTGCGATCACTCCGCTCACGAGCCAGCTTCCACAACTCCATGTCTGAGAGCGACCTTTTCAACTTGGCCTCCTGCAACGACAAACAAATGTTAGCCATACATAAGAACATGATGGTAAAAATAAGAAAAGGAATGCATCATAGGTATATATATACCTTCAAGGCCTTGAAGCCCAAGTGGTTCCTATTTCCTTGGTCGTGTGTTCCGTCTTTTACACGGTTAGCACGGTTCTTCCTGCTCTTGGCGGCAAACTCTGCATCGTCACCGAGCCACTTATCCAAAAACTCTCCCATACATCATCCTTTGCGAAGCACCACTTAGGGATAACCAAAAATAATGGAAGTATGACATGTCAGCAGAAAACAATGAAATTCACTACTTGTACATTGGAATGAAAAGTCTCTAATGCTTACCTTCATGTACTACTCCATGTTCAAGGTAAGTCTTTCTTTTTGCGCTTCTTTCTTGCTCATCTTTTGATGATGAAGGTACGTGTGGTAGTAGTTCGAGACGGCAACCCAGTGCACCTCATACTGCAAATGACGAGCTTTCTTCCACATAGCCGCCAGCAAGACCATGTTGGCTGTGGCCTTGTGCTCATCAAGAACCCTATAGAATTGCTACAGTCATGCATAAATCCAAAACCAACCAAGGCATGAGCTGAGTGATTAAACTATGAAAAAGACTCAATACAAGTGATTCTGAAGAGAACATACCCAAAATTTGGTAATCACGACCTTAGCGGCCGTCCCGTACTCCACCTCCCTGGCAGCCTCGTAGGGGGCCCAGCTCGTGGCCAGAACACGCAACTCCGGGTCCCTGTCTGGCCGTGGGAAGAATAGGCCCGGCAAAACTCCTTCAACATGACAGTGATGATGTCGTTTGGTTTACGGCCCTGACTCTAAAGGTTCCAGCTCCTGCAAAAGAATCAAAAAATTAGCATGTGTACAATGAAAATGTTGGTACGTGTTCAAAATATGATTCAGAGGCCCTTACACTCTCCCCGCAGGTTGAATGAGCCTCTTGTTCTCCTCGATAGAAGGAGGTGTACGTAGTTCAGCAATACAGCGCAGCCACCCCTTTGGACCACCCGTCGGCAAGTTACCCCACAACTCGGCATCAAGCTCCCCACCACCACCCTCCTCCTAGCCCTCCTCCTCCTCCTCGCCCTCCTCCTCCTCGCCCTCCTCCTCCTCGCCCTCTTGATCGTGAACCTCCTTCACTAATCTCCTCCTCCTCCTCCTCAGACTCGGAAGGTGCCTCAGTATAGGAGTGCATCAACGAAGACGACCCCCCTATGGTAGACACATACCGGAACTTTTTTGACCCGGTTGCCTCTCCCCCACCCTCTCCTCCTCTAGGGGCTCTTCCCCCACCCCCTCCTCCTCTAGGGGATCCTCCCCCGACCCCTCGACCTGCCTGTGAGGTGTCATCTTCAAGTAGTCTGGGGGAACCTATTGGGTTCGTCTACTCCGAGGAAGACCTTTGAATTTGCTTAGAAATCGGTGCCTCTGGACTTGCCCATGATAAGCAAACCTGCGTTGAGAAGAGAATAAACAATTAGTAAGGATAACAAATAAACAAGCGTACAAAAATGAACATTAATAACATAAAAGCACATTAAGCATACATAAAAGAACATTAATAACATAAGAGCACATTAAGCATACATAAGAGCACATTAATAACATAAGAGCACATTAAGCATAATGTTGTAAACTTGGGTAATCAACATAACCCAAGTCATCATCGTCCTTGTTTCGGACCACGTCATTATGTTGCTCTTGAAAGAACACTCCCTCGTATGTCATGGGGTTTATGTTGTAGTGATCATCATCGTTCGGGTCCGGGAGCTTACCATGTGGCGACACCTTGAACACAACTTCCCAACCCTTTAGGTACTCTTTCTGGCATGGGTAAGGCAGATAATATACTTGTGTGTCCTGAGTAGCCGTGATAAAGAGATCAGCTCCGGCATAGATAGTTTAACTTCAACTAAACCAACAGAAGGCGTATGTCTCAGACCCTTTTTGGGGGTCAAACCATCGGCATTTGAACACAGTGAGACTTAGGGGTTCGCGGCCACATTTGAATGTAAGCTCGTATATTTTTCCTACCCTTCCATGGTACTCTATTTATTATCTCCTTCGGTGAAGACTCCGGTATTTATATTTTTGGGATCAAGCCGAATGTGCTGGTGCTCCTCTGTATGGAAGCGATACCCATTCACAACATATTTTTCGCATGTCATGACCTGACTGTTAAAACCCATCTCAATTATTCATCCATTGATGTATTCAGATCTTTTCCCTATAAGTTTAATTGAAATTACAGGGTGCATTAGTTTAATTGAAATTGTAGGGTACACTAGGTAATACGGAAGTGTGAAAATTTACTTTCTCCATGAACCACGCGAGAATTTTTTTCCTTCCATTGGCACCCTTTCGGAGAAGAGCAAGTGCCTCCACTTCAGTAGGAGGCAGCATTCCCGTCCACTCTTCATAAACGAATCGACTAAAATAAGAACAGCGGTATTAGAATGAGGCAAAGTGAACATAACGAATTGACTAAAAGAATGATGCAAAGGTATTACCTCATCCACTAATCCTCAACTTCTTTGATGTTGTGCAAGATATAGAGAATGGTGTCCTCTCCCACTCATCTCGTGACATGATATAAGGTCTCGAGCATCTTGATATCCACTATACAACCTTCTTCTTGTAGACTCGTGTTGGGCCTCCAAGCGCAGAGTTTTGTAGGACAGTAGCAATTTTCCCTCAAGTGGATGACCTAAGGTTTATCAATCTGTGGGAGGCATATGATGAAGATGGTCTCTCTCAAACAACCCTGCAACAAAATAACAGAGACTCTCTTGTGTCTTCAACACACCCAATACAATGGTAATTGTATAGATGCAAGTGTAATATGGATGGTGATACAAGTGTAATATGGATGGTAGATATAGGTTTTTGTAATCTGAAAATATAAAAACAACAAGGTAACTAATGATAAAAGTGAGCACAAACGGTATTGCAATGCTAGGAAACAAGGCCTAGGGTTCATACTCCCACTAGTGCAAGTTGTCCAAACAATGATAACATAATTAGATCATATATATAACAATACCTCAACATGCAACACAGAGTCACTCCAAACTCACAAATAGCGGAGAAAAAACGAAGAGATTATTGTACGGTACGAAACCACCTCAAAGTTATAGTTTCTGATCGATCTATTGGGCTATACCTATGTGTCACAAACAGCCCTAGAGTTCGTACTAAAATAACACCTTAAGACACACATCAAGCAAAACCTAATGTCACCTAGATACTCCAATGTCACCACAAGTATCCGCGGGATTGATTAGACGATATGCATCACACAATCTCAGATTCATCTATTCAAACCAACACAAGGAACTTCAAAGAGTGCCCCAAAGTTTCTACCGAAGAGTCAAGACGAAAAGGTGTACCAACCCCTATGCATAAGTTCACAAGGTCACTGAACCCGCAAGTTGATGACCAAACATACATCAAGTGGATCACGTGAATATCCCATTGTCACCACAGATATGCACATGCAAGACATACATCAAGTGTTCTTAAATCCTTAAAGGCTCAATCCGATAAGATAACTTCAAAGGGAAAACTCAATCCATTAAAAGAAGGTAGAGGGGGAGAAACATTGTAAGATCCAACTATAATAGCAAAGCTCGCGGTACATCAAGATCGTGCCAAATCGAGAACACGATAGAGAGTGAACAAACACATAGCTACTGGTACATACCCTCAGCCCCGAGGGTGAACTACTCCCTCCTCATCATGGAGACCGCCGGGATAATGAAGATGGCCACCGATGATGGTTTCCCCCTCCGGCAGGGTGCCGAAATGGGCTCTCGATTGTTTTTTCGTGGCTACAGAGGCTTGCGGCAGCGGAACTCCCGATCTAGGTTTATTTTCGGGGGTTTCACTATTTATAGGAATTTTTGGCATCGAGAATAAGTTAGGGGGGGTCCATGAGTCAACCACAAGGTAGGGGGCGGGCCCCCCACCCTTGTGGATGACTCGTGGCTCTTCTAACCCAACTCTTTTGCTTCGGGGGCTTCTTCTGGTCCATAAAAAATCACCGTAAAGTTTTAGGTCAATTGGACTCCGTTTGATATTCCTTTTCTGCGAAACTCAAAAACAAAAAAAAAACAGAACTCACACTGGCTCTAGGTTAATTGGTTAGTCCCAAAAATCATATAAAATAGCATATAAAACAACCAAAACTGATAATATAATAGCATGGAACAATCAAATATTATAGATAAGTTGTAAACATATCAAGCATCCCCAAGCTTAATTTCTGCTCGTCCTCGAGTAGGTAAATGATAATAACAAAAAAATTGATGTGGAATGCTACCCAACATAAGTTTCAATGTAATATTCTTTATTGTGCCATGCATGTTCAGATGCACAATACTCAAAATAAAAATTTATCAATATCAAAATAGTAATACTTCAAGCATACTAGAGGCAATCTATGAAGCTTCAAAAATAATATGGCTAAAGAACGTTAACCCTACAAATCATATAGTCCTTATGCTCCATTTTCTTAACACAAAATACCCCTTATGCCCATCCCAGAGTCAGCCAAGCAATTGCTTTCATACTCTACATTTTGAGGCCTTTTTTCAACTCTTCACACAACATATGAGCGCGAGCCATGGACATAGCACGATGGGTGGAATGGAAGGTGGTGACAGGAAAAAGGTAGGAGAAAGTCTCATGTCAACTAGGAAAATCAATGGACTATGGAGATGTCCATCAATCTATATCAATGTGAGTGAGTAGGGATTGCCATGTACGGATGCACTAGAGCTATAAGTGTATGAAAGCTCAAAATGACAACTAATGGGTGTGCATAAACTTGCTTGCTCATGAATACCTATGGCATTTGAGGAAGCCCATTGTTGGAATATACATGCCAAGTTCTATAATGAAAAATTCCCACTAGTGATATATGAAGGTGACAACATAGGAGACTCTCCATCATGAAGAACATGGTGCTACTTTGAAGCACAAGTGTGGAAAAGGATAGTAACATTGTCCTTTCTCTCTTTTTCTCTCATTCTTTTGAAGACTCCTCTTTTTTTGGAGTCTCTTTCTCTCTCTTTTTTGGAGACTCTTTTCGCCTCTATTTTTATTTG
This sequence comes from Secale cereale, assembly GCA_902687465.1. NCBI lineage: Eukaryota > Viridiplantae > Streptophyta > Magnoliopsida > Poales > Poaceae > Secale > Secale cereale. The sequence goes on along the minus strand of LR738713.1, from coordinate 862,963,300 downwards.
GCTCTTTTTGTCCTCTTTTTTTATAACCTCACATGGGACAATGCCCTAATTATGATGATCATCAAACTATTATTTACTTACAACTTGGTATTATAACTCGATGCTAGAACAAAGATATGACTCTATATGAATACCTTCGGCGGTGTACCGGGATGTGCAATGACCAAGAGTGACATGTATGAAAAATATGAGCGGTGGCTTTGCCACAAATACGATGTCAGCTACATGATCATGCAAAGCAATATGACAATGATAAAGTGTGTCATAATAAACGAAACGGTGGAGTTACATGGCAATATATCTCGGAATGGCTATGGAAATGCCATAATAGCTAGGTATGGTGGATGTTTTTAGGAAGGTATAAGGAGGGTTTTATGCACCAGCGAAAGTTGTGTGGCACTAGAGTGGCTAGCAAGGTGGAAGGGTGAGAGTGCGTATAATCCATGGACTCACATTAGTCATAAAGCACTCATATACTTATTGTGAAAATCTACTTAGCCCTCAAAGCAAAGCACTATGACACATGACCCTATGGGGGAGGTTGGTAGGAGTTAACCATCCCGCGCCCCCGACCTTCCCGGAAAGAGGAAATAATCAAGATAAAGTGCGCGCAAATTTGGTTACATTGGCCATACGTGCATGCTTCGGGAATCACAAACCTTAACACAATTATTTCTTTAACCTCACAAACTACCACTAGCATGACTCTAATATTACCATCTTAACATCTCAAATCAATTACAAGGAGTCAAGCTTCACATAATATTCAATGCACTATATATGAATTTTTTTTATTATATCTCCTTTCGATGTCTATCATATTAATTAGGACTAATGTCATAACACAAGCAAATGACCATGCTATTCTTAAGGACTCTCAAAATAATATAAGTGAAGCATGATAGTTCATCGATTTCCATAAAATAAAACCACCGCCGTGCTCTAAAAAGGTACAAGTGAAGCACTAGAGCAACTGACAAACTACTCCAAAAAGATATAAGTGAAGATCAATGAGTAGTCAAATAATTAACTAGCTATGAGAAGACCCTCTCTAATTTAAGAACTCCAGATCTTAAGTACTTTATTCCCACAGCAAGCAAAACAAAATAAAATGACATTGCAAGGATAGCACATATCATGTGAAGAAGCAAAAACATAGGCTAAACCGATACTAACTCATAATTGTTGAGGAAGAAAGGTGGGATGCCCACTGGGCATCCCCAAGCTTAGATGTTTGAGACTTCCTGAAATATTATCTTGGGATGCCTTGGGCATCCCCAAGCTTGAGCTTTTGTGTCTCCTTAATTCCTCTCATGTCGTGGTTTCTCTAATTCTCAAAAACTTCATCCACACAAAACTCAACAAGAACTCGTGAGATAAGTTAGTATAAATCAACTCAAAACCTTATCATTCTCTACTATAGCAAATCACTAAAATTATAATTTGACATTGCATACTAATTTACTCTGCATATTTAATATTCTTATCCTCAAATAGATTCATTAAACATGCAAACATACGCAAACAATGCAAACATAACAACAATCTGTCTAAACAGGACAGTCTGTAAAGAGTGGAATTTTTCTCGAACTTCCCTAGCTCTAAAAATTCTGAACAATTACCATGTTGTAGAGAACTAATTCATGCTAAATTTGTAAAAATTGCAAGATTTTATCGCGTTCTGACTATCCTGAAGAATTCAGACACTGATAGAAAACTTTCTATTTTCAAACAACAATACATATACTTGCAAAATAAGCATGGTAAAGGCTATACTTGTCGTTATTATTGACACAAAAGATACTAAAACTTATTCTAAATGACAACAAGCAAATCTAAACAAAATAAAATGACCCTCCAAGCAAAACATATATCATGTGCTGAATAAAAATATTGCCTCAAGTAAAGTTACCGATAGACGAGGACGACAGAGGGGTTGCCTTCCCGGGGTATCCCCAAGCTTAGGCTCTTATTTGTCCTTGAATATTACCTTGGGGTGCCATGGGCATCCCCAAGCTTAGTCTCTTGCCGCTCCTTATTCTATAGTGCATCAAATCTTTACCAAAAGCTTGAAAAATTCCCAACACAAAACTCAATAGAAAATCTTATGAGCTTCGCTAGTATAAGAAAGCAAATCACCGCTAGTAAAAAGGCCTTATATGCCTACAAAATTTAGGTTGTTTCTAAGTGGGAAATGCTGAAAATAAACTGAGAAAGTGAAAAATAAATAAGATAAGGGGGAAATACTTACAGCATGCTGGCGGGCTAAGAGTGGCTACGAACGCCTCGTACTCTCACACGGGCTCGGATTGGTAGCCCGAAGCCGTGTGTAGGACACAGAAGGAATGATCAAGCTAGCGAAACACGGGTAGCGGCCATGGTAGTTCGGCTGGATGGCCACCACCGCCGTTTTGTCGATCCAGGCGGATGCAACCTCTCAAACTTCTCCTTGTAAGACTCGAGGTGCTCCTCGTTCTTGCCATAGTACTCGCTCTCGCCTTCCTTGCGATCACTCCGCTCACGGGCCAGCTTCCATGACTCCATGTCTGAGAGTGGCCTTTTCAACTTGGCCTCCTGCAACGACAAACAAAAGTTAGCCATACAAAAGAACATGACGGTAAAAATAAGAAAAAGAATGCATCATAGGTATAGATATACCTTCATGGCCTTGAAGCCCAAGTGGTTCCTATTTCCTTGGCCGTGTGTTCCGTCTTTTCCACGGTTAGCACGGTTGTTCCTGCTCTTGGCGGCAAACTCTGCATCGTCACCGGGCCACTTATCCAAAATACTCTCCCATCCATCATCCTTTGCGAAGCACCACTTAGGGTTAACCAAAAATAATGGAAGTATGACATGTCAGCACAAAACAATGAAATTCACTACTTGTACATTCGAATGAAAAGTCTCTAATGCTTACCTTCATGTACTTCTCCATGTTCATGGTAAGTCTTTCTTTATGCACTTCTTTCTTGCTCATCTTTTGATAAAGGTACGTGTGGTAGTAGTTCGAGACGGCAACCCAGCGCACCTCGTACTGCAAATGACGAGCTTTCTTCCTCGTAGCCGCCAGCAAGACCATGTCAGCTGTGGCCTTGTGCTCATCAAGAACCCTATAGAATTGCTACAATCATGCATAAAACCAAAACCAAACAAGGCATGAGTTGAGTGATTAAACTATGAAGAAGACTCAATACATGTGATTATGAAGAGAATATACCAAAAATCTGGTAATCACGACCTTAGCGGCCGTCCTGTACTACACCTCCCTGGCAGCCTCATAGTGGGCCCAGCTCGTGGCCAAAACACACAACTCCGGGTCCCTGTCTGGCTGTGGGAAGAATAGGCCCGGCAAAAACTCCTTCAACAGGACCGTGATAATGTCATTTGGTTTACGACCCTGTCTCTAAAGGTTCCAGCTCCTGCAAAAGAATCAACAAATTAGCATGTGTACAATGAAAATGTTGGTATGTGTTCAAAATAAGATTGAGAGGCCCTTACTCTCTCCCCGCAGGTTGAATGAGCCACCTGTTCGCCTCGATAGAAGGAGGTGTAGGTAGTTCAGCAATACCGCGCAGCCACCCCTTTGGACCACCCGTCGGCAAGTTACCCCACACCTCAGCATCAAGCTCCCCACTACCACCCTCCTCCTAGCCCTCCTCCTCCTCCTCGCCCTCCTCCTTCCCGCCCTCTTGCTCGTGGACCTCCTCATCACCAATCTCCTCCTCCTCCTCCTCAGACTCGGAAGGTGCCTCAGTATAGGAGTGCATCAACGAAGACGACCCCCCTATGGTAGACACAGACCGGATTTTTTTGACCCGGTTGCCTCTCCCCCCCCCACCCTATCCTCCTCTAGGGGCTCTTCCCCCACCCCCTCCTCCTCTAGGGGATCCTCCCCCGACCCCCCGACCTGCCTGTGAGGTGTCATCCTCAAGTAGTCAGGGGGAGGGAACCTTTTGGGTTCTTCCACTCTGAGTAAGACCTTTGAATTTGCTTTCAAGCCAGCAAAAAAGTTTTGAATAATCATCCAT
>LR738713.1:862932136-862948515 GCA_902687465.1 Secale cereale | reverse complement strand
TGTGGATCGCCTTTTAGGTTTATAAAAAAATAAAAAAATGATAACAGATTAAAAGAAAATTCAAAAACATAGATGCCCATGTGTTATGTGTTCCAATTGTTAGGAAAATTAACAAACATGAATTTAGAATTTTTTTGCAAAAAGCCGCCGTGTTTCGGTAAAATGGCCGTAACTTTTGCATACGACCTCCGATGAAAAAGTTTTTTATATGAAAACTCATCTACTCGAAAAGTTACATCCGAATTTGACGGGATATTCCCGTGATCGATTTTCTAGAATCCTCAAAAACCTAACAAAAAAAGTTACGATGCTTTTAAGATCTGAAGGCAAAAAAATATCAAAAAAATGCAAAAAATAAAAAAAAATTAGCAATGGCGCACTAGTGCGCCACTGCTATTTTCCCGCCGTCAAAATTCAAAAAACTACAAAGATAAAAAAGAAGTTAGCAATGGCGCACCTTCTGAATAATGCGCCACTACTATTTTCCCGACTTCACAATTCAAAAAAATAGCAATGGCGCACCAGTGCATGGTGCGCCACTGCTAAGTTGGGACAGAAGTTTAAAAGGGTTGGCCAGCCACTTACCCCTTCATTCTTCTCCTCCTCTCCTCCACTCCATCTCCTCCATCTCCTCCTCTTCTCCACTCCATCTCCTTCTCTCCGACGACCTCCTCCTCCGGTGACCTCCTCCTCACGGTGCTCCTCCTCCGGTGACCTCCTCCTCCCTCCTCTCCTCCTCACGGTGCTCCTCCTCTCCGGCAACCTCCTCCTCTTCGGCAACCTCCTCCTCTCCGGCAACCTCGTCCTCACGGAGCTCCCCCGTCACAAAGAACGTACCAGATCCTGGTCGAGAATGAAATTTGAAAAAAATTCAAGCAAAAAAACAAGCCAAAAAAATGAGCCAGATCTAGATCCAGATCCAAATTCAAAATTCAAAAATAGCAATGGTGCACGGTGGGGGTTAGACGGTGCGCCACTACTATTTTCCCGCCTTCAAAATTAAGAAAAAAAATCAAAAAACATACTAATGGCGCACCAGAGGTGCGCCACTGTTACCTGCAAGGTGCGCCACTGTTACCTGCAAGGTGCGCCATTAGTATTTGTTACTAGTGGCGTGGTAATAGTGGCGCACCTATAGTGCGATATTAATGGCAAAAATAGGTGCGCCACTAATAGTCCTTTTTCTAGTAGTAGGAGGCGCCACGTGTCAGCCTCCTACTGGTTCTCTTTGCCGAGAGCGGCTCTCGGCAAAGTTGGCCCTTGGCCTGTTCTCTTGGTCCCACATGTCAGGAGGAGACACATGTCAGCCTCCTACTGGTTCTCTTTGCCGAGAGCGGCTCTCGGCAAAGTTGGCCCTCGGCCTGTTCTCTTGGTCCCACATGTCAGGAGCCAACACGTGTCAGCCTCCTACTGGTTCTCTTTGCCGAGAGCGGCTCTCGGCAAAGTTGGCCCTCGGCCTGTTCTCTTTGTCCCACATGTCAGGAGGAGACACGTGTCAGCCTCCTAGTGGTTCACTTTACCGAGAGTGGCTCTCGGCAAAGTTGGCCCTCGGCCTGTTGTCGTGGTCTCACATGTCAGGAGGTGACACGTGTCAACCTCCTACTGGTTCTCTTTGCCGAGAGGCGCTCTCGGCAAAGTTGGCCCTCGGCCTGTTCTCTTGGTCCCACATGTCAGGAAGAGACAAATGTCAGCTTCCTAGTGGTTCACTTTACCGAGAGTGGCTCTCGGCAAAGTTGGCCCTCAGCCTGTTGTCATGGTCCCACATGTCAGGAGGCGACACGTGTCAGCCTCCTATTGGTTCTCTTTGCCGAGAGGCACTCTCGGCAAAGTTTACATGGTCCCACATGTTCGGAGCTAACGGACTTATCCGTTAGCTGCTTTATTTTTCCGAGACGGGCTGTTTAGCTCTCGGCAAAGGCTTTTCCGAGTGCCCGTGTTCTGGCTCTCGGCAAATTCCTGTTTGCCAAAGAGGTGTACGCCGGGTGGCTTTTGCCGAAGGTGACATTCGGCAAAGGCGTTGCCGGCGGTTTTCGGGCCTTTCCTGAGTGTTCGTGGCACTCGACGTATAGGGCGATTCCAATAGTGAAACCTTGACATTGTCCCATGCCTCCCTCGCCGTCGTCTTCGTCGCGACCTGCATTAGACGTCCTCCGATAGCGCGCCCAGCCACAGAACCCGTGTCATGTTGCATTTATGGGCGTCGATCGCCGCATCGTCCGCTGGAGCCACCACGCCCTACAGCCACTGGGCATCAAGGATTGCCTCCACCTTGATCACCTAGGAAGTGTTTTTCACCAGCATCAGCTGCGGGACGGGCAGCGACATCTGCCCTCCACGGCCACATTGTACGGAACGAGCGACTTCGCCGGCGATCACCCCCCAAACCGTTGCTCCGGTGCCAATTGTTGGGGTGTTCTCAAGCACCCCCTCGCGCCGAAGCTCTCTCTGTCACTCTCTCGAAATATCAAAGGAAGAAAAAGTACAGGAGACAGTGGACATGGTTGGTTTTCCGGTGCTCAAATGACCGCCGTGGCTTATTTGCAAACATATCTCAGCACACACGGACGGAAAAGGGGACGGTGGCCACTAGAATGTGCAATAGAGAATGAAACTTTAAAAGTCAACCCCCACCCCTGTCCTCTCGCTCCACCTGTGTAGAGCTTAATCTCCCTGCTGTGCTCTAAACACTCGCCGGCGAGCTTGCAGTATTCGTCGCCTCGGATACCGGCCACAGGACCCATCGACGAGCTGGCAAAAACATGTCGCCATGGTCGCAGCTTCTATAGCACCATGGTTTGCCCCCGTCGTAGCTCCAATAGTCAGCAGTCGCAGTAGAAATGTTTGTTAGTCCCAGCAAAAAATGGCTCATGCTCGCCAATCATAGACATAACGGCTTGCTGGTCCCAGCAAAATGACTCGCCCATTGTAGCTCAGTATCATGTCGGTTGCAGCATCTCAGCTCGTCGCGGTGTAGACAACACCTCACCCCAGCATCGGTAGTTTCCAGTTGCAGCACCGATTGCCATCATTTGGTGCTGGTTGCAATACTCGTCATCGGGTGGCACTTTATCCAGCAACGGCGGTTGCAACACCCATGGAAATCCCCATTGTAACCGCTTGTGGCATGCCATGGAAATGACCATCGCAACTCGCGTGGTTGTGGCCCCATCCAGCGCCGCTCGTAGTAGCGCGGTTGCCGTGGCGTAAAGGGATCACCAGGACAGGCTCACAATGTCTCCTGGTAATATGTTCATGCTGATGTGCCCGAAGTGGGAAGGAAAGGTAAGGAGGCGGCTCGTTGGCCATGACAAGGACGAGGGTGGGGGCGAGCGCGGACATGAAATAAAGACACTGCAGTGGACTTGCTAGCGTGCGAGAGGAAAGCTGGGGAAGAAGGTGCTCTAGATAAAAATAGATGTATGAGGAAGATCGAGAAGGGATAAGGCAAGCTTCTTCTTCCGCTTGGGTTCAGTGGGCCAGGTGTCGTAAGCTGAGTAGGTGGGGCGACACGTGCACGCGCGTTAAGTGACCGGTGCTACGCGAGACTAGTCGCCTGCGCATGGATATATACTATGATGAAGAATATCGTTTTCAAATCTCTAGTCCACAATGTGGTAGATCTATAGGGCATACGCAAACACATAGTTCACAAGCAATGTATTGATCAAACTCAAAATTGATTCACCCTCGGAAACGCTCTGGTGTATATTTTGTAGTTATACTTGAAATAAGTGAACACACTTCTAAGGGAAACTTCAATACAACTCATAAAATTACTCGCAAATGTCCGGACTGGATGGTCCAGGAACTTAAAGTCATCTTACGGGAGACATCTAATTTGTCCGGGCTGATCACAAAATTGAGGGAAGGTTTGGGGGAATCCGGGTGTCCTGCCGACATCTTCCCGCAAAACATGTGTTGCACTTGCCTCTTTTTCCTCTTGGTCGACTAGGCTTACTGTCAGTCATAACGCACTATCCTTATTTGAAGACTACTGCTGGATTGTTGACAACCCACCCGATGTCTGCTGACATTTGGTGTCATCTGTTTGGTACTCCCCATTGGAGTTACCCTAAGCTTTTGAATCAAGAACAAATTAGACTTGTTGCTTTTCCATCTTGAAGGTGTTGCTGTCGGACAATTCTTTGGTAGTTCATGTGTTGTCAAGGGTGATGTGTGGCATTGATGCTTGTTTAACTATTGTGTGTCGTTGTTAACCTCCACTCTCTTTATGTTCTAATATTTCTTTTTCTGCATGTTTGCATCCTCAGTGTCTCGACTAAGTCCAGATATTGTATCTTCGTGATGACGAGATGGAATTGGTATCATCTTGTTATTAATATAATACTCCTTCTCAAGAAAAAAATATTGATTTCTCTTTCATCAGCCACCACACCGCACATGCAAGTAACATCATGTTGCTAATTGCATTTTGAGTATGGAGTGCAACTTTAGACATAGTGGTACGCAATTATAGTTGTGTGCTTGAGTGAAAATTATATATAAATAAAATCAAGCAACTCAAAAATTGAAGACAGAGGTAATAAACAGACCAATGGTTTACCTTAAAAGAAGCAAGTACCACATATTTTCAACTCTTTGAAACACACTTAGTGCTCACACCACATCTCCACACAGGAAGACTTGGTCACGCTAGCGCCAGCTGCCATGTTCTTGACAAATGATGACGTCAAACCCGAGTCCTGATACATCACAGTACATATGATGAAGTACAAATACATAATGTGTGGTACAAAGCAGACCATCCAGCAGCTTTGACCAGCAGGGTCATATGAGTAGCTTGGGTAGGGTAGGAAATAGGCAAGGGCCATGGCAAGTCTGTTCCATGTATCCGATCAGATGCTCCGTTGTCACCATGTCTTCTTCAGCCATCTTCTTCATCTGCTCCTTCATCAACACCAAGCTACCGTTAGCCTTTGCCACGTGTTCCATCATCAGTCTTTCAACATCATCAATTTCAGGGCTAATTACTGTACGCAGGTCATCCCGAAACTTCGCTTGTGCACTTAGCAGGTCATACTGAGAATGATATTTTGCAAATAGCATACAGTCTTCCCTCGATGCCTCAAACTCAGCCAACTTAGCTTCATAATACTCATGCACTTCCTGCACCGGTAGGTTAATTGAGATGAGAACTTGTGCTATGTATAATCCACATCCAGCAAAAGAAAACCTCTTCTATATACACCAAATGATAACCTCCATAACATCCAGCAGGTCGTTTTAGAATGGGAGATGTAAACATAACATAAGAAGTCCCTACAATGATAACCTCCATCACTATGTTTTAGCAATAATGTGCTCAAAATCTAGAAAAAGAAAAATAATGTACCGCAATTTTATGTGAATGCCACTAGTCGCACCTGCAATTCAGCTTATCCCAATACTTAGTTCTAATTATCAAAAGTTCATTACTCCATGGAAACTTCTTACATCTTCCGAGATTAGGGAGAAGACCAATGATGTAAAGAGAAATTTGTCTTTTTGGCAAAAAAAATACTAACACGTGGGGGCCAATAAACCGGTTTGAAGGATTGTAACGGCCCAAAAGCAAAGGTGGTGGCAAAAAGGAATGACATTTTCATAAGTACCTGAAAAGCAACGCCGTCCTACTATACCCAAGTATTGAAAGTATAACCTGAACACTTTCATGTGTCAACTAGAAACTATAATTGACCATACAACTTGAGCACATCTACAATTCTGAGTACAGGTATTTCTTTAAGATACGCGTTGGGATATAAGTGATGTGGGTATAGGCAAACGAACAACCAACATAGCATGGAGTGTGAGTGACAGCCATTAATGATTTAGCGACAATATAAGCTGATGTGGAATGGTAATAGAGACAACTATTGTTTCTACTACAGGAGAAAACAAAGAAAGCAATAGTCCACAATGCAACACCCAATGAAAGTACAATGGACAAAAGAATCAGAACCTGACACAATGGTGCATGGAGGTCGATAAGATTGCCTTCAAATTCTTCCGCACATTGAGGGCACAGGTTAGAAACATAAATACACATTCATAAGTAGATAAATGTGAGGTTCCCGTGATTTTATTCATGAATGTAAGTTAATATGAAGTACATAAAGAATCTGGCATGATACCTTCAGATTCTCATTCCTTGAAAGCTGATCCGCGAGCCACCTTGTTAGGCATGACCAGCCGTAGACATGCCCGCATGGAATACAACTGCAAGTTGGAGATGGGAGATGATCTAGAGAACACAACCCCATGTATGGATACATGTATAAAATCTAGTAACCCCAAGACAAGTCAAATGAAAATGGCTGATCTGGTCACCAAATGAAGTAAGCACCATGAAAGGTCCAGCAAAGACTGCCCTCCTACACTATATTATCATTTGGTGCCACATCCTCAGCATCCTCAACCCAAACCCGCCTAATATGCATAGACAGTGATCACCTAACTCAATCATGTCAAATGGGTAATAAATTCATGATCTGTAATAATTCAACAATGGATTGCAACTATGCCTATAACAATTGTCTAGTTGATGGCGAGAAGGAAATATTATTACTAATTCAATCTCTATAGCTAGCCTATCATGAACTTACATCTTAACATTACTCAAAACACAAACGTTATTGCTCTTAGTGAGAAAAAAAGAATCAGAAACAATGGGTTGTTAAAGCTGGTGCATAATGTTAAAAATCAGCTGCATCCACTAGGAGTAGTTGTAATGATCCCCAAGCAGTGGCTACTGAATATATATATTGTCATGATAAAATTTGAATCCAAACATGGAGATCGTATTCATCAAAGCAGGACATAACTAATGTTATTTCAGCGAGCTTGCATATGGGACTCACTTTCAGCACAATATCATGGAATAGGACATCAGTTTAGTAGTATGAACCCCAAAAAATCAACCGTGGAAACCATATTCCTCACCAGATGTGATGCTCGTCCGTGGAGGTCCATGGTTCCATACAGATAGAGCAGATTGGCCGTGCTGGTGCCTTGGCATCAATGCCTTTCCCCCCTTCTGCTAAAGCTTCCATGTCCGCACTCACCAGCATCCTATTTGCTTCTGTGTTGGAGATGTTCGCATTGTATTCGCCAGAGTAGCTACTGTCTCTGTATGAGCCATCGGTCTCCTCGCTCAAACCAGATACAGTATGATTTAACTCATTGCCTCTGCCACCGCGTTCACTGGCTTCCACGCCATGGGGACATGGCCCCTCTCTGACCATAATTTCGACATTGTTAATCTTGTCCCCACCTTCCATACCAGGTGCTGGTAAGGAGGAGAACAAGCATGACACACAAATCATCAGCTGAGGGCAATTCCGCTCCATGAACACTATCATATCCTTTGGCACCATCTTATCTTGTTCAACCATCTTCTTCAGTCGCTCCTTCATTAACATCACGTTGGCCTTAGCCATTGTCACCGTTTTGTTCACTATTCTCTCCATCTGACCAACCCGTTCTCTAAACCATTGTTGAATCTCAATACAATTTGCCCTTACTGCAACAAATGTATGTTCGTAAAACGCTTTAATTTCCTGCAGTTAAGGTCAATTGAGCAAAAGAAGAATTTATGAGATGTAATCAACATTATAAACTAAAGAAGCCTCCTAACAACGATACTAGTTATAATAATAGAAACCTTAATGTGGATACTGCTACAGTTGATTATATGTTTATGACATTTTCTCCAATGTCTGGTTACATTTTCAATACGACATAATATAAAGTAATTTACTACATGATTACTACTATGCACTCTCTCCGTAAATAAATATAGGAGTGTTTAGATCACTAAAGTAGTGATCTAAATACTCTTAGATTTCTTTATAGAGGGAGTACTAACTACTAAGGGTGAACATGTTCAAATGCAATATCATGCATAAGGATGGTTTTAGATGACATCCAGAATGAAAAGGATGAACCTGAGTGCTTCACTTTGTTAGTGAATCTAAATTCAATAGAGAAGAAACTGTTAATGATGAGTATATCGACATATCATTTCAGGCCAGCATAATAGAACAAAAGTGCGACAAATCTATGGGCAAATAAAGATATAATAGTTTTCCACAAGGCTTAACAACAATGGTTGCTTTTGCAATAATCAATTAGTTGGTACAACTGTGCCCACATGCAACAACCGAAATCCACCCTTGCTTACAAGGAGACTGTATATATACATGTGTTAATTTAAAAAATAGACAAAACTCCACAACTTCTCCAACATGATTTTATCCGGAAGAGAGACTGAATGATGTTTAGGTTGAAAGTCCTCATATATAATCTGAACTCAAAGTGAGAGACTGGACTATGTGAGAAAAAGTCAAGTACGCCTGATTCTTCTCCATTGCAGATTATGTATCCTCTTCGACTCGAATCTGATACACGCTACCTAGTAAGCCGTGCGGCTGGAATGAGGTGCCAAATAATTGTTAAGCCCCTAGATTATGAAGGCTGTTATCATGCATATCCTTGTTTTTCCCAGAAGGGTTAACAACATAAAATTTTGGTGTCTCGTGTTGAACTATTTGTGTTTGTTTTCTTGTTGGATTCTAGCAGCAATGAGACTAACCAGGGTGATGGTAAAAAAAAACTAATGTTTCTACTACTGCAAACACGCAAAAGATAGCGTATAATGTGAAAAGGTTCTAAGAGATTTTGCAGGGCTCAACATTACCACACTAAAGCTAAGACAACATTAAAATCTAAGAAGTTGATTGATAGGCTACCGTCAAAATTTAAGGGTCGTTAATGGTCAACTTCTGAACTTGGTCCAAATTGATGATTTTTCATTATGTTTTAGATAATACCAAATACAAGTGTTTATTTAACATGTAAGAGTTCAAATTGGAATGCGAGGTGTCATTTTGTCAAGTTGTACTCATGGAAGACCTGAATTGTGAGAAAGAAATAGGGGGGGGGGGGGATGAATGCTTTTAATTCTAGTAAATTATTACTTTCCATGCCCAATAGTTTAATTCTATGTAATTTTTCACTATTAGTGGGAGTTGAATATGAGAAAGATACTATTATTGCTTATAAAATTAAACCAAAAGGTCCTGTTATCTCCTAAAAGGTAAGAAAAATGTCAATCTATATATACATCGAAATACTCATATTCCCTTCAGATGTACAGACTCGACGCGTCTGTAGATGTACAGCGGATGAAATAAACAGAACCTCAGGACTGCAGCAACCCTCCAACATGTTTTCTGGTGCGTAGAGGTTGATAATATGCTTCTCCTCGAATTGTTTGCCACACTGAGGGCACTGGTTAGAAATATCAACAGTCATGGGTAAGTTGAGAATTTCCCTTCAGATATCTGATATACATCTTTAATATAATCTGTTCACTGAGTATATGCAGACCAACTCACGGTACCTCGGCACTATTCTTGCCAGAACGACTCAGCAACGTCTCCATACAAGATCTGCCGTACACATGCCCACACGGAATGCAACTGCATTTAGAGATAGATGATGATTAGTATTCCAAAAGTATCACTAGTCTCATATAGTTAGAATACAAGCAATGCATATGTACGTTGCATGAGTGCATCTATTTAACATGAAAAATACAAACTAATAAGCGATGCTATAACAGAAGCTAAACCATTTAACGGATTTCGAAAAAATAAATTAAATATATGGACCATAAACAAGGAATTTTTAGATGAAACATAGACCCACAAGCTCATAAATATTTATTGTGGTAGGGTGTTCAGTGAAGGGCCACAGTCCTGATTAGAGCCCTCATTCCAAGTTGCACGTTCCAACGGAGCAGACATCTCTAAGACACCGAATTAATTGATGGTCTGAGGGAGCGAACTGGCAAGGGCCACGACGTTCACGCTGGTTTACTGATTAGGTCTTGGCTCGAGCTGCCGCGTGATGGAAAACGGCGAGGCTTCTTTTCTTGCGTTAAGCTCCTCTGACTGCTATGGATTTTAGCGGAGTTTATAAGCCATTTTGTGCTTGTGGCTGCAATAGCCGTAGAAATTACGTGGTTGTAGCGAAAACTCATCTAGAAAGTGATTGTGGCACAATAGCCCGCTAATTTTCCATCAATCATAGAAGAGCAAGGATAACACGAGAATAGCATTGCACGCAGTGGACCACTGGCAGAGCTACGGCTGCCCCTCCCCCCAACCTTGGTCAAAATTGTATTTGGCCTCCCAAATATCTGCATTTTGTGATTCGCCCCCCAGAAGATCTTCGCTAGCTCCGTTACTGCAGTGACTATACAAAAGAAATAAAATCCTCTTCAATATCAGATTAGCAGTGGTATATGGACCTCGCAGAATCAGATCTCATGCCATATCTAATCTTCTTCGGTATCTAATTAGCCAGTGCAAAACAAATACGATACTGTGCTGATAGGCCCCAATCTAAAAGGAAGCCAGCGTGATGGTAATAGGACCATGTCCTCGACAAAAAACCAAGAAACCCTAGGCCCCAACAGAGACGCAATATCACCGCCGGAAAAAAGAAGCAGCAGTGAAATTGCACTAGGCCGCGGGAGTATAGGCTCTCGCTCGCTCACCACATGCGATGAGGGCCGTCGCTGCTCCAGGGCTCCGTGCAGGCGGGGCAGATTGTCGCCGGCGACGGCGTCGCCTTGGCCTGATCGACGGACGCTGCTTGGTTTGCCACGACAGCTCCGACGTCTCCCGCTGCGCTGGTGGTGTCCGCGGCGTGCGGACGCGGCGCCTTGACGTCGGCGATCTGCTCCCAACCAGATCTGGGCGGCGAGGACGACATTGGAGGGGGGCGGAGGAGTAACGGAGACGAGGGTTTTTTGGGGGGAGGTCGAATTCGGGAGGAGCGAGTGTGGAGTGGGGTTTCTTCTTTTGACGGGAGGGACTGGAGTGGGGTTAGGTCAACTCCAAATCGGCTCATATGTGTGCGTTTCTGTGGGCTTATTTTTCTGACCAAAAATACTTTTCAATGGGCTCCCTGCTCCTATATTATGTGGATGGCCCATTCCCCTAATTTGAAGAAATGAATTCTCAAAAAAATTGAAGAAACGAGGGACTTTGTCCACCGGACTGTTTGTCCGCCGCCATGTAGGACTGGGCCTATATGCACGTGAGATTTCCGGTGTCTCTCTCACCTTCATTCTAAGCCCGACCCAGACCCCTCCAACCGCACGCCCTCGCCGCCATGTTCCCCTACTCACTCACTACTGCATCGGCTTAGGCTCTGGATTCGCCTGGCCCAACTATGTCGTTGTGACCAAGGATCCCTCCCCAAGCACGATTGCTCAAGCCCTCTCACCATGATCCAATCTCACCGACAATGTCCCGATCCCACTGGGTACGTCCCATATTCATCGTCCACTGCTACCCAAGCCACACACATCACATGTATAGTCTCTTCCGGGCTCTGATCCTCCTCGAGTTTGTCCGTCTGGATGTAGGTGACGGAGCTCCGACATACATTCCTGCCATCTCTTTGGCGCGGTGAGGTTGGGTTTCTTGTCTTGTAGCGAGATTTGGTGTCAGTTGCTTCAGATCTATGCAAGGGTTCAACACGACTATTGAGGCTCCAGGGCACTATCCCTTAGGGGCACATGCACGAAGACTTCCCGGTTGTCGTCGACAAGGTCAAGCCGGCTCAGTTGGGGGATGGCGACAGCGGCACATCAGGGCTCGTTCTGGCGACAGTAGTGATTGTTTGGGGGTCTTGGAATCTCTATCTTTTTTTATTATGTTCGAGATACTTTGTACTTCTGCTGAACTTTGATAATAGATCTGAATCATTTTCGCAAAACAAAAGGGAGTCGATTGCTCAACCAAATCGTCACCATCCGCCAACCATCAGCCACACCATTGTTATCACCGTCGCAGGACGAGACAGATATCGCAAACCAAAAAATCGTCGGAGCACCATCACATCAGTGCTTTGTGAGCTGGAGAAAGCACTGTCATAAATGATACATCACAGACTAGTGCCTACATTCCCCATGTCGTCTACCACTAAGGAGACTCGGGCGGAGATCTCCAATGCGCCGCCGGGCCGCCTTAACCGCATCCTCCCCTCCGTTGCTGCTAGAGGAAGCTGCCGAGCGAAGCCCCGGCCGGCCGACGTCGGCGGCAAAGGACTGCTTCCCTCCTGCGTCCCGATCGGGCGAGGCTGGTCACTCATCAGCGCTGGGGCACCGCTTCTTGATCTAGATCGTGCATGGTTCCACGTGCACTCACATGTATAGTAAATTCAAAAAAATACTAGAAAAAAATCTGAATTTTTGGGATATCAAACTTGGTTGACCATTCTACTCAGGTGTGAATTTTGATGAATAAATGACACCTGTGGTATTCTTGGTGAAGAAAATACAATGGAACCATACAATTACAATCGGGGCCATACTATTTATCAAACAGTGTTATTAATATAGCTTTCATTTTGTCATTTTTCCATGGATAGCACGGAAGTCACTTCTGGTGAAACTTCATACCTGAGTACACCAGTCGTGTATGTTGCAAAAATAATAATCAGATTTTGTTCGTCTATTTTGGAAAGTGTAATTATGAGAACATATTTTTTGATTTTTCTACAGACACATTGAGACCAAATGTGTTGACATTTACAAATGTAAGTCCTTTTTCAACATAGGTTTTGTTAGGTGTATTGTTTTTCTCATTTCATATAAATATATACTCGCCATGACCGATCCATCCATCCCCTCCTCTTTCCCTCGCAGCGACGGTCCACATCGGCCTCTCTTTCACCTCTCGCGTAGCGCCGGATCCCCTTCTCCTTTCTCTCGCAGCGACCGAGCACGCACCCTCCTCTGTATCGGTGACGCTTGGGCTGGTTGACGAGTGAATAGTTTTCTGGACGGTCTGTTATGCAAATGGATTGAGAAGGCCCTGTTTACCCGATGCGTCCGTTTCGGCCCGTGGAGCAGTAGCCCAAAGGACAGCTGGGCCAATTTAAACAGATGGCGGAACAGATCAACCTAGACATGAAATCTGACGGCCAGAAACTCCCAGATCAATAAAACGGACGGCCGAAAACCCAAATCGCTGTGAGGGCAGGGATTAGGTATGCTTATACTGTCCTTAATGTTATCCCTTTGTCATTTACATTCTTAATCTGCAAATCGTACTAAATATATTTTTAATTATGAATCACATTGGAAATTTATATTTCATATCATATTCTTGGTCTTTTTTTTCTATTTTTTATTTTTTTGGCACTTCACCTTTTTATGGAGAAACAGATTTAATATCTGTCAGTTACCTACAGTTTGTCAAGTTGGAAGGAACAAAAATGTAATTGTCCGTAGATACCAAAAGCGGAGTCATGGCCAACTGCAGTACAAAGACCATGGCATGCAGCTTTGCCACTTCACATTAAAGTGTGGCATTCATAGGAAGCAGTATGGACCCGAGATAGGATGAATAGGTAATGGCTTGTATGAGACCACAATTCGTATTCGATATGTATGCCGGGTAAGGATCGATGAATGTAAACAATAACATGTCATAATAAATCAACCTTTTAAATAGAATAATAATACATATTTTCTCGGCCTAGTATATTAATTATCAAGTTTGCACACTAGTTCGACCATTTTTCTATAGGTGTGTGATATTAGGACCTTGAGTTAAAGTTTTGAGCATATCATTTTTAATTGGGATAAAATACTATGATTTCCTTGGTCTCATGATTAAATTTTCTGTTTGTACATTAAGTCACGAATTAAGTTGTGTGTGATAGTATATAAGAAATGTTAAATTAACCTTTTTAATCCTGAGATATTTTTTCCAATGAAATAAAAATTTACATTTTAAAAAATAATTGCGTATTCTGGCTAGTTGAGAGCTTGAGATCACTAGCCATGTGTGTTACAATGGCCGCCGTCACAGTTTTTTGTGCTTCGACCAGCCATTGAAAAAGCTGCAACCGGCCGGCCACCAAAAATGCTGCAACCGGCCATCAAAAAGCTGCGATGACGGCGACCAGCAATGATGTAATGGTGCTCGAACCGAGGTATACTGATTCTGGAACCAGTGGTCCTTTTTTTATGATGGCAGTAATTTTTTGCCGGAAAACTTTGTTTTTGCCACTCTAGTTTTTGACCACTTTGCTCATGCCACTCTAGAATTTGACGTTTCACTTTTGCTACTCTTAGTTTATAACAATACATCAGAATTGTCATTCCGTGGCAAAAGTGATAATTTTAGAGTGGCAATTGTGATACATTGTCAAAATTGAAGAGTGACAAAAGTGAAATGAAAAGTTATTGCTTTTGCCATGGAATGGCATTTGTGATGTATTGTAGGAAAAAGTGATATGTCATGTGGCAAAACTGATATGTCAAATTCTAGAGTGGCATAAGCAAACTAGGAAAAAGCTGGTGTGGCAAAAATGATGATGGGTTTTACTCGGATTGGAGGTGGTTAATTTTCACTGTGATGGCGGTGATATTTGCTGAAATTGTTCATTCATTTTTTTCTGGAATCGATGATTCATTTTGCTGGAACTAGCAAATGGGGTTGATGGGATGATGCGATGAACTTTTTTCTTGGGACTAACAGTGGTTTTTGGCGTGACCGGTTGTTTTTTTGTTGGAACCGTCATTTCATTTTGCTGGAACCATTAAATGGGGGTGATGGAATGCTCGGGTGGCACACATGGTAGGCTTCAACCGGCGATGCCCGATGTAGTCAATGTTGAACCGCGACGGAAGGTGCTGCAACGACATGGGCCATGCGCTACATTAGCGAGACAATGTATGTTGTGATGGCCTCAAGTGGCAAGATTGAAACAGCAACAGCAGCATCCATGAGCTGCAACTGACGGTGGAGGCTAGGAGCACCACGACGCTGAGGCTGCCAAGGACATAGGCGATGATCACGTGTGATCCAACCGCGGTGAAGGAGATGGTAAGGGAAAATCCAACTATGCGGGGGTTGGGGCTCAAATTAAACGGCCATGTGGTGACCGGCTAAAATTTCGGCCGGTCGACCGGTACCCAACAGCAACCAGTATATAAAGCACAAACCAAAGTAGCCGACTGAACGGTACAAGCTAGAAAGGAGGTCCTGGTACAAAGCAAATCATGGGATAACTGGACAACACAGACGCACGCAACTACATTGCCGAGAAATAATACAGGAAGGCCTGGATATAATGCCATGATACGACCTAAATAACCTAAGCTCCACGATAACGCCTTCATGAGTGGAAATGGTGCAAAGCGTTGCTACCACAAGGCACCTAGGTCACCGATGACGAGCACTGACCTCTAGATCCATATGCGGTTGCCACCACTATCAACAACGGAGTGTGATCTTGAGCCCTCCACCACAACACATCTCACGGCCCACACGACCTTGAGGCATTGCTACCGCCACCACCAGGATACCCACCGGAGAAAGAGAGAGAGAGAGAGAGAGAGAGAGAGAGAGAGAGAGAGAGAGAGAGATGAAGACCGCCACCAAGGGCAGCCACCTCGTCATCCAAGACTCAAGCTCCGCCAACCGTCCACATCCCAGGACACGAACCACAATAGGAAGAGAAAAAGTCACCTCCTCCCACTCCTTGCCCGTCAGCCACCAAGTCAACATACAAGCATCCACGGCAGGAAGCATCGACATCTGCGGCTCCACCTAGCCCTGCTGGATGGGGGGAGGCACTACCCAGTTACTGCCGATGGCCTTCATTGAGCAACCCTCGGCCATAATCCACTAGCCAAGGCTTAGGCGATCTCACACAATGCCATGCGGGTGGCTATCGACAACAATCCAACCACAACATATTGCCGCCAGGGCACCTTGCATCTCTGGAGGGAGCCTGCTCACCATAACACCGGGGCAGCCTGCCCGAGCACGCCGGAGCACAACGTCACACTGCCACCATAGCATCCGCCCGGATCCTGCTCTCACCCGTTGCATCCAATCCTCGACGCCGCACACTCGCCCGCAAGCGCGTCGAAATGTTGCCGTCCACCTCCAAGGACCCTATCGGATATGGGTCGGATCCCTGGCCACCAAAGCTGCACACGTACTACACCCAAGTACCCACTAGTGCAGAACCGGGCAATAGCACCGGTTCGTAAGGCCCTTTAGTGCCGGTTCCATAACCGGCACTAAAGTGTGGTCACAAAAGCCCCCCCCCCCTCTTTAGTACCGGTTCAGAATGAACCGGTGCTAATGGGTAACCACGTGGCACGAGCCAGCTCCGTGGGCCGGGAGCCCTTTAGTACCGGTTGGTAAAACAAACCGGTACTACAAGGTTTGGGGGGGTTTTGGTTTTGTGATTTCTTTTTCATTTAATTTTGTGTTTTCCATTTAATTTTTTTCGTTTGCTGGTATTTTACGATACTACACATTGTACACGCTATGCAT
>LR738713.1:862908472-862931854 GCA_902687465.1 Secale cereale | reverse complement strand
ATATATATATATATATATATATATATATATATATGACTCCTTTTCTGTACTCCTGGGAGTATGTACACCCATCCTCAATATACCTCATATACGCATTAATTATAACTCTTTATTATTCTCAATATACTTCATTAAATATTTTAAGATACCACAATACAAGTTTTGTTGAAAAAATATCATTTGCGACGTACTTTTTATAATATTCCTTTTTCACATACAAACACATCAGCATATACGTAAACATTTAAAAATATGTAGACTCACATGAATTTTTTCATGAAACTCATTTTGGGTATCTAATAATTACTAATGCAGTATATTAAAAATAATAAAGAGGTATAAAAGATTCATCTATGTGGTATATGAGGAGCGGGAGTACGTACTCCCAGGAGTACACAATATATATATATATATATATATATATCATCAAATGTCTCACACAAACCACCTTATATATTCACACATATACACATGTATAGCTATATACAAGTTCTCCTACATTTTTGCCTTCGGAGCCTGTGGCATTAGCCTAATTGGTGCCTTCGGAGCACGATGACAATTGGAAGTGGTTCATGGGGGCGGTAGCGGGTAATGGTATTATCCCTTCGGATCTATGACCTGGTCGAGCAAAAATCCCGCTATTTCCTTTTGAAGTGCTTGTACGCGCTCCGTTTCTAGGAGCTTATCCCGCACCTCTTTGAACTGTTAAGAAGGAGATCAATATGCATGTTTATTAGTTGTGTGACTAGATATCGATAATGGTGTAAAAATTGTGAATAGTGTTCTGACAAACGTACACATTCCTGTCTTTGAGATCTGCTCCTTTCGGACGTCATCATGCGAATGTTCTCGCAAACGCAGTATGCACACAGATCAGTCCCCTACGCCTGCTTCAGGGCCTTTACGAGAATGGAATTTGATCAGATAATAATTAATCAAGCATGATAATTAAAGAGATAATGGCAGCTAGCTAGCTAGCTAGTACTACTTAATTACTTACCTTGGGTCGAAACCGGTACTAATGATCGCCGCCGGCCTAGCCTCTGGAACCGGCACTAGTGATCCCATTAGTGCCGGTTCATTTGCAAACAGGGACTAATTAGCTCTACATTTGACCCTTTTTCTACTAGTGACCACACACACTATGCATCGTCCTACCAAGGCGCATCCAGACGGGATCCCTAGGTAGCTCCCAGTGCCAGCACCCAGATCTGGCAGAACCAGATCGAGCCGCCATGGCCTCCCACCAGAGACCATCCAGGCAAGGTCGATGATGACTCCACGTAGGAGGGCATCACTAACCTGGCCCATGGCGCATCCCACCACAACGAACACCACCACCATGCACCTCTCCCCGGAGGTCACGGCAGAGAACGTGTGTGCCCCGCCAACACCTTCCCCACCGCTGCCAAGCCTTCGACGGTAACTCCTCAGGTGGCGACGGCTAGAGTTCCTCCATGTCGCCAGATGCGGGCGATGCTAGAGAGAGTAGATCGTTTTTCTTATCTTCCCTTTCTTCGTTATTGCGACATGTATTGATGAAAATAACTCAATCCAGAAAGATAGGGAGAGAGAGAGAGGTGGGTGTCAAAAAAACAGAGCCTAATGCTCGCGGGCGCTTATGTGATAGGGTCCGTTACAAAAAGGCAAAAATTGCAACAAAAAAGGTCTACATTAATGGTGTTGTCCCAAAGTTTTTTGAAAGAGAAATTGAGCGGACAATGATTCGTGAACATTGATTAATATGACGTATATATAATACCTAAATAGTTCATCCCCACTATCATATTTCTCTTGACATGCAAACTATCCACATCATCAAGTAGGCCCATTACTTCATTTCTCTTGACATGCTACCATCCACCGCAGCACATGTGCCATGTCAACATCACAATAGACCTGAAACCGAGTACTAGATTGCGTCTTTTCTTCTCCGTGCTAGCGTTATTTCCCCACACAGCGTCTCTTCTCCCTATTTTCTTCATGGAAGCCCATCTCCCTCTTCTTCTTCTCCAATCCCCATTAAATCAAGTCAGTGGAACGGATGCATCCTTAGCCTCCTCCTCTCCCCTGCCTGCCTATCCTACCACGGTCATCATAGCCAACTGATTTTTCTCTTCTTCTCTGCAGCCCTCTCTCTCCCGCACCACCATCACCTCCAAATAATCAACCAATGTGTGTTGTAGCCAATGGCATCAACAGATGGCAGGAGCATTGGCTTGGTCAGGAGAAGGAGAGTGGTTGCGTCAGATTTTCAGGGACAACTACGCTATCATCTGTCGCGGCAAGTAGAGAAGTTGGGCAGTCAACAGCATATATTGGTACACCGAAGATCCCAATGATAATGTGGTTCCTACCACCGATTCGCCTCCTAGAGTAAATTGCTCCTGCATACGGCCCAATCTTTTCTACATAATGTCATATGGCTCTCAATCTCTCTCACCGGCTCCTCCCGGTGGCTCCCTTGTTGTTCTTACGGTCCTGCTCAAGGTAATCACCCCCATCCTCCATGCTCTCTAGTTTACCAGGACCCATCCCAACGCCACTTGCTCCTCCTCACTCTCGACCCCCTATCCTCTTTGAGGCGGATGCATCTGTATTTCATCAGATCACAGTGAGGAGACCCGAGCTCCCTGTAAATTTTTACATCAGAGGTAATGAGTTAGGTATGTAATCATAGTTATTTTATTTCAGTCTCTAAATTGCAGGGGATGGTAACGACAAAATAGCATCAGAGGTAACGAGTTAGGGGATTTTATTTCAGAGCTTTTTGTGCAGGCATTCTAGCTGCTATACCCCAATCCAACTGCTATCCATGCAATTCGCCGTCCTCACATGACAAGTGAAAGTCATTTTGTTGCATTTGGAAAATACTCTGTGCAATTAATTGAGCTTAGATGATGGTGCAGTTGATGAGCTTTTAATCAATCGGGTACTAATCTATGCAATTTGTTTTGCGTCAATGTCAATGTAATTGCCCCCTTTCATTGGCAATTTAATTAAACTGGAACATAGTCTGATATGTAATTTGACATCATTTTGAAGGATATGAAGGCTCATCAGCTGCTTTTCGTCCTTGATTTTCTTCCTCTGTTTGGAGGAGCTGTCTATTGATGTTAGTGTGGGTGTTGCCATGTGGGTCAGAACCCCAGGTCATGCATGGTGGAAAAGGTGTGCAAGACCTCAGTCACAGAGAGGTATTCTAGGTGAATCAATGTATGTGTATGGTGTACATCTAGTGGAGTTGGGGTATAGCAGCTAGAATGCCTGCACAAAAAGCTAGCATGCCAGCCCAGGGTATTGGGAGGGAAGTAAAGTTCTACTTTCCTCTCACGCATTTCATTCGAGAGAAACTCCTTCTCTAGAAAGGATCCATTCTTAGAAACGAATATCTTGCCTTCGGATCTGTGATAGATGGTGTACCCAACAGTTTCCTTTGGGTATCCTAAGAAGACACATTTCTTCGACTTGGGTTCGAGCTTATCAAGTTGAAGCTTTTTCACATAAGCATCACAGCCCCAAACTTTAAGAAACAACAGCTTGGGTTTCTTGCCAAACCACAGTTCCTAAGGCGTCGTCTCAACGGATTTAGATGGTGCCCTATTTAATGTGAATGCAGTTGTCTCTAAAGCATAACCCCAAAACGATAGTGGTAAATCACTAAGAGACATCATAGATCGCACCATATCTAATATAGTACGATTACGACGTTCGGGCACACCATTACGCTGTGGTGTTCCAGGTGGCGTGAGCTGTGAAACTATTCACATTGTTTCAAATGAAGACCAAACTCGTAGCTCAAATATTCGCCTCTGCGATCAGATCATAGAAACTTTATTTTCTTGTTACGATGATTTTCTACTTCACTCTGAAATTCTTTGAAACTTTTCAAATGTTTCAGACTTGTGGTTCATCAAGTAGATATACCCATATCTCCTCAAATCATCGGTGAAGGTCAGAAAATAATGATACCCGCCGCGAGCCCCAACACTCATTGTTCTGCATACATCAGTATGTATGATTTCCAATAAGTCAGTTGCTCGCTCCATTATTCCGGAGAACGGAGTTTTAGTCATCTTGCCCATGAGGCATGGTTCGCAAGCACCAAGTGATTCCAAAAGTCCATCAGCATGGAGTTTCTTCATGCGCTTTACACCAATATTACCTAAACGGAAGTGCCACAAATAAGTTGCATTATCATTATGATCTTTACATATTTTGGCTTCAATATTATGAATATGTGTATCTCTAAGATCGAGATCCAACAAAAATAGATCATTCATCAAGGGTGCATGACCATAAAAGATATTACTCATATAAATAGAACAACTATTATTCTCTGATTAAAATGAATAACCATCTCGCAACAAACAAGATCCAGATATAATGTTCATGCTCAACGCTGGCACAAAATAACAATTATTTAGGTCTGAAACTAATCCCAAAGGTAGATATAGAGGTAGCGTGCCGACGATAATCACATCTACTTTGGAACCATTTCCTACGCGCATGGTCACCTCGTCCTTAGCTAATCTTCGTTTAATCCGTAGCCCCTTTTTCGATTTAAAAATATTAGCAACCAAACCAGTATCAAATACCCAGGTGCTACTACGAGCATTAGTAAGGTACACATCAATAACATGTATATCAAATATACCTTTGTTCACTTTGCCATCCTTCTTATCCGCCAAATACTTGGGGAAGTTCCGCTTCCAGTGTCCAGTCCCTTTGAAGTAGAAGCACTTAGTTTCAGGCTTGGCTCCAGACTTGGGTTTCTTTGCGGGAGTAGCAACTGTCTTGCTATTCTTCTTGAAGTTCCCCTTCTTTCCGTCGCCCTTTTTCGAAACTAGTGGTATTATTAACCATCAACACTTGATGCTCCTTTTTGATTTGTACATCCGCAGCTTTGAGCATAGCGAAGAGCTCGGGAATAGTCTTCTGCATCCCTTGCATATTATAGTTCATCATGAAGCCTTTATAGCTTGGTGGCAGTGATTAAAGAACTCTATCAATAACACTATCTTCATCAACTTTGCATCCAAGTTGAGTCATGTGATTGTAGTACCCAGACATTCTGAGTAAGTGTTCATTGATAGAACTGTTCTCCTCCATCTTGCAGCTATGAAAGTTATTGGGGAATTCATATCTGTCAATTCGGGCATTTGCTTGAAATATTAACTTCAAATCTTGGAACATCTCATATGCTCCATGACATTCAAGTAGTCATCAGAACGAGCTTGCCAGGCGTTCATAACGTCCGGAGTTGCTCCTGCAGCAGGCCTGTCACCTAGTGGTGCCTCCAGGACATAATTCTTTTGTGCAGCAATGAGAATAATCCTCAAGTTACGGACCCAGTACATGTAGTTGCTACCATCATCTTTCAACTTAGCTTTCTCTAGGAACGCATTAAAATTCAAGGGAACGGTAGCGCGGGCCATTGATCTAAAACAACATAGATATGCAAAAACTATCAGGACTAAGTGCATGATAAATTAAAGTTCAATTAATCATATTACTAAAGAACTCCCACTTAGATAGACATCCCTCTAGTCATCTAAATGATCACGTGATCCAAATCTACTAAACCATGTCCGATCATCACGTGAGATGGAGTAGTTTTCAATGGTGAACATCTTATGTTGATCATATCTACTATATGATTCACGCTCGACCATTCAGTCTCTAGTGTTCCGAGGCCATGTCTGTACATGCTAGGCTCATCAAGTTTAACCCGAGTATTCTGCATGTGCAAAACTGTCTTACACCTATTGTATTTGAACGTAGAGCTTATCACACCCGATCATCATGTGGTGTCTCGGCACGACAAACTTTCGCAACGATGCATACTCAGGGAGAACACTTGTACCTCGAAATTTTGTAAGGGGTCATATTATAATGCTACCGCCGTACTAAGCAAAATAAGAAGCATAAAAAGATAAACATCACATGCAATCAAAATATGTGACATGATATGACCATCATCATCTTGTGCTTTTGATCTCCATCTCCAAACCATCGGCATGATCTCCATCGTCACCGGCTTGACACCATGGTCTTCATCGTAGCATCATGGTCGTCTCGCCAACTATTGCTACTACTACTATCGCTAACTCATAGTGATAAAGTAAATCAATTACATGGCTTCTGCAATTCATACAATAAAGAGACAACCATAAGGCTCCTGCCAGTTGCCGATAATTTACAAAACATGATCATCTCATACAATAACGTATAACTCATCATGTCTTGACCATTTCACATCACAACATGCCCTGCAAAAACAAGTTAGACGTCCTCTACTTTGTTGTTGCAAGTTTTACGTGTCTGCTACGGGCTTAGCAAGAACCGTTCTTACCTACGCACCAAAACCACAACGATTTTTCATCAAGTGTGTTGTTTTAACCTTCACAAGGATCGGTCGTAGTCACACTTGATTCAACTAAAGTGAGATAGACAGACACCCGCCGGTCACCTTTAAGTAGCGAGTGTTCCTAACGGTGAAACCAGTCTCGCGTAAGCGTACGCGTAATGTCAGTCCGGGCCGCTTCATCTCACAATACTGTTGAATCAAAGTATGACATGCTGGTAAGCAGTATGACTATTATCACCCACAACTCATTGTGTTCTACTTGTGCATATCATCTACGCATAGACTTTTCTCATGATGCCACTGTTGGGGAACGTAGTATTCAAAAAAATTCCTACAATCACGCAAGATCTATCTAGGAGAAGCATAGCAACGAGCGGGGAGAGTGTGTCCACGTACCATCGTAGAACGAAACCGGAAGCGTTTAGTAACGTGGTTGATGTAGTAGAACGTCTTCGCGATCCAACCGATCCAAGCACCGAACGTACGGCACCTTCGCGTTTAGCTCGATGACGTCCCACGAACTCTTGATCCAGTTGAGGTCTAGGGAGAGTTCCGTCAGCACGATAGTGTGGTGACGGTGATGATGAAGTTACCGGCACAGGGCTTCGCTTAAGCATTACGACGATATGACCGAGGTGTGTAACTGTGGAGGGGGGCACCGCACACGGCTAAGAAATCAGCTTGTGTGTCTATGGGGTGCCCCATGGCCACGTATATAAAGGAGGGGAGGAGGAGAGGGCCGGCCCTCTCTATGGCGCGCCCAAGGGGGGAGTCCTACTCCCACTAGGAGTAGGTTTCCCACTTTCCTAGTAGGAGTTGGAGAAGAAGGAAGAGGGAGAGAGGGAGAAGGAAAGGGGGCCGGCCCCCCACCCCAATTCGGTTGGTCATGGGGGGGCGTCCTCCACTTGGCTGCCCCCTCATCTCTTCCACTAAGGCCCAGTAAGGCCCATTGACTCCCCGGGGTGGGGGGGGGGGTCCGGTATTCCGGTAAATGCCCGAACTCATCCGGAACCATTTCGGTGTCCAAACATAGCCTTCCAATATATCGATCTTCATGTCTCGACCATTTCGAGACTCCTCGTCATGTCCGTGATCACATACGGGACTCCGAACTACCTTCGGTACATCAAAACACATAAACTCATAATATCGATCGTCCTCGAACGTTAAGCGTGCGGACCCTACGGGTTCGAGAACTATGTAGACATTACCGAGACACATCTCCGGTCAATAACCAATAGCGGAACCTGGATGCTCATATTGGTTCCTACATATTCTACAAAGATCTTTATTGGTCAAACCGCATAACAATGTACGTTGTTCCCTTTGTCATCGGTATGTTACTTGCCCGAGATTCCATCGTCGGTATTGATACGTCTCAAACGTATCTACTTTTCCAAACACTTTGGATATTGTTTTGACCTCATTCTTGCATGATTTGGACTAAACTAACCCGGACTGACGCTGTTTTCAGCAGAGCTGCCTGTATGGTTTATTTGTGTGCAGGAAAACGGATTTTTAAGCATCTCAGAAAAATCCACGAAAAATCCACACACCCGAAGAAACAAAATGCTAGAAGTGGGGCCAGAGGGGGGCCAGGGGGTGCCCAGGCGCCCTGTGGGCGCGCCCCCCCTGGGCCGCGCCGGGGGGGCGCCTGGGTGGGCCCCACACCCCCTGGTGCCCTACTTTAGCCAGTATTTTTCCTCCCAACGCAGAAACCCCAGATCGGAAGTCCTTTCGCTGTTTTCCATCGCGGAGCTGCCGCCACCCTCTGTTCTTCTTCGGGGGGGCTAATCTGGAGGCTGATTTGGCCTTCGGAGAGGGGAGATCGTCGCCATCGTCATCATCATCACCACTCCATCATCCCTCCATGACTTCCCCCTTCATGTGTGAGTAATTCCCTTGCTGTAGGCGAAGGGGATGGTAGGGATTGGATGAGTTAGATCATGTAATAGTTCGTCAGATTGTTGGGGGCATGTTGCCTATCATCTAGTATGGTGTTTATCATCTTTGCTACAACTTGTTATTCTTAATGCTTGACACTTAGGGCCCGAGTGCCATGATTTCAGATCTGAACCATATGTGTTTGCATGAATATATTTGTGTTCTTGATCCTATCTCTGAGTTGTATGCACCTGTTACGGTTCGGAACCGGCGATCCCAAAAGTGACAGCTTGGGACACCAAAGGGGATGGTCCGTAGTTTGAGGATTACATGTATCCATTGAGTTCATTGCTTTGTTCTGGTGCTCTTTGACAGGAGCACCTTAATATCCATTAGTTCCTTTTGGCCCCGTTCGTAGCGGGATGGTAGGACAAAAGATGTTGTACAAGTTCTTATTGCAAGCACGTACAACTACATACGGGATACATGCCTAATGTTTGATATTTGCCTAGATGATCATTACTTTTCCGTGTGCCGTGCCCCAAGTTAGAATCTATCTCATCCATGCAGCGCCCAACCATCCATCTCCCTAGCCTACAGTATTTTAAACCCTGCTTGTCACTAGTTGCTACTTTTGCCATTTATTACTGCTATTTACTTTTGCTGTTCACTTTTACTATTACTATCATCGCTATCATATCACTGTTACCACTTATCTTTTGTTGCAAGTTAGTATATTTCAGGTGCGGTTGAATTGACAACTCAACTGTTAAAGCTTATAAATACTCTTTGGCTCCCCGTGTGTCGAATCAATAAATTGGGTTATTCTTACTCGCGAAGACTATCTCGATCCCTTACGGTTGAGGGTTATCAAGTACCGTTTTCTGGCGCCGTTGCCGGGGAGCATAGCAATATTTACAAGTCTACTTGAGTTATCCTACCTGCTGCACTTTATTCACTATGGGTAAGAAAGGAGACCCCAAGGTTCCGATCTTACGATCCACTACAAGAAGACGTACTGCTCTGAGCACTAGTGCTACGCTTGATTCACCTTCTGTTATGAGTAAGTTCTCCTCACCACCGCCACATGATGCTCCTATTGAATCTGTTACTATGTCTGATACTCTTGATGATGCTTCTACTACTTTTGATGATGATATTAGTTCGCTTGGTTATGCTCTTGAGAAACAAATTACTGCTGCTGCTGAATAATATGGAATTGAACTTCCTGTTACTCGCTACCCTATTGGTGAAACTTATGATTTTCCTGAATTGAGTAAACCCCAGGAGAGGCTCCTTGATGATGATTACTATATACTTGATGAAGATTTATGCAGGGAACTGACAGAGTTTGCCGGCTCTGACCCTGAAACTATTAAGAAAATATTTGAAAAACACTCTTTGAAAAACAAAACCGTTCCTAATCCTGAGTTTGCTACATCTCCCATATGCATTGATGATCCTGATTTGGATTTCTCTGTTGATCTTTCACTTATACCTATGGTTGAAGCTGACCCCTTTTATGGCAGAGAAAATGATGATGCTATTGCACACCTAACTAAACTTGGTGAGCTAGGTAGCCTGTTTACCACAGATGAGAAGATACGCTACTTTTATGTGACCAAGCTTCTTCCTTTCTCCTTGAAGGAAGGTGCTAAAGCATGGTATGATTCACTCCCATGCGGTTCTATTAAGAGTCCTCAGGACTTAGCTCACTCTTTTGTTGATAAGTACTTTCCCGCTCATATGCAACATGCTGCTTTACAAAGAATTTATAATTTTAAACAGTTGCAGGATGAGTCCCTCCCTAAAGCTTGGGGGAGGTACTGCGGTTTGATTCAGGCTAGACCAGGACATGGAGTTCCTAAGAATGAATTAATTGATATATTCTATGCTGGTCTAACTGATGAATCTAGGTCCTATTTGGACAGTTGTGCTGGTTGTGTTTTCAGGAAAAGAACACCGGACGACGCGAAAGATTTAATGGGCAGGATTGCCAAAAACCATGAAGATTTGGTCCGTCCCTGAACCACCTCCACCAACAAAGAAGAGGGGCATGTTTGTTCTAAGCCCCGAGGATATGCGAGAAGCAAAGAAGTCTATTAAAGAGAAAGGTATTAAAGCTGAAGACGTGAAGAATCTACCCCCTATTGAGAAGCTGTGTGAGCCTACCACTCACCCTCCTATGGTAGAGGTACACTCTCTTTTAGATTTCAACGCAAGTGACATCCCTCATGGTAAGCCTCCTGATCAATGTTTAGATGAGTTTGATAATTTTATTATGAAACATATTCATTTTAATGAGAGGATAGAAAGTCAGTTGCATAATAATTCACTTGCTATCAAAAAGTTGCTTGGTGTTTTAGATAGAACAGTTAATGATGTCCAATATCTTGTGAAGCATTTTCATATGGTTCAAACTCAGCTTGATCAAATTTCTAATGTGCAAAGAGATTTGCTTGCTAACAATGCCAAACAAGATAAATTGCAGGCTTTTGGGATTAAGACCCGAGGAGGAACTAGTACTCAAGATCCTCTTTATCCAGAGGGACATCCGAAAAGAATCGAGCAAGATTCTCAAATGTAGGAAGAATAAATTGTTGTCTCTCCAAATAAGAAGAAGAAATATAAAGAGACTGACAATTCTAATGATCTTATTGCAGATGAAGAGCCAGCTATTGATCCCAACAGTGTATCTATTTCCGATGCTGAGACTGAAGACGGTGCTGAACCTGAAGGAAATGATAATGAGAAAAACGATCCACCTGAAGTTCGAGAAGAAGAAGCACCTGACAAACGTAAGAGGTACACTAAAGAAGACTTCATCGCAAGAAAACATGGGAAGGAGAAAGAACCATGGGTACAGAAACCCATGCCCTTTCCAGGTAAGTCCATCAAATCTAAAGAAGAAGAGCATTACAATAAGTTTTGTGAATGGATTAAACCTCTTTTTCTTCAAATTCCTTTGACTGATGCTATTAAGTTACTTCCTTATTCAAAATATATGAAATATATTGTCACTAACAAAAGAAAAATTCCTAATGATGCAATATCTACTATGCTTGCTAACTATTCTTTCAGTGGAAACATTCCTGAGAAGCTCGGTGATCCAGGTATACCCACCATTCCTTGCTCCATAAAGAATAATTAAGTCAAAACTGCTTTATGTGATCTTTGAGCGGGAGTGAGTGTTATGCCTCTCTCTCTTTACGAGAGGCTCTGTTTAGAGAAACTAATTCCTACAGATATCTCCCTTCAGATGGCTGACAAGTCAACCGCTGTTCCGATAGGTATTTGTGAGGATGTCCCAGTTGAAGTTGCTAATTGTTTAATTCTTACTGATTTTGTTGTGCTTGACATGCCCGAGGATGGGAGCATGTCCATTATTCTTGGTAGACCTTTTCTTAACACCGCAGGTGCTGTTATTGATTGCAACAAAGGGAAGGTTACCTTTCATGTGAATGATAAAGAACACACGGTATATTTTCCGAAGAAGACTGACAGGAGGCATGCCCTCAACTCTATAGAGAATATCGAGACCGTGAAAATTGGAGAATGGGACTGTCCACTACATGTGCCTCATAAATACAAAACTATCATGGTAGGGACAATGTCCATCAAGGTAAAAGTTCAGTGATTACTTCGTAGGAGGTGAGACTTTTTGTCCTATATACCGCTTGTTTGTTGGTAAGACTTGATCAACCTTACTAGTGAACGTGTTATATATGGATAAAAAGTTGAGCTTTCTATGTTTTTAATTGTTTTTAGTGTTGTCATACTTGCTGTACCAAGTATCTATGTTTTTGAAGCTTCACAATTCTACTAACTGCTTCAAGTTTTCAGAGAGTTTCACAGCTTTTTGAACTTCGAAAAAATTTCAACAGTGAAGTTTTCAGAAAAATTCCAGAAAAATTATATTAAAAATTTCCACAACGAGAGAGACCCGGAAAGTCCTGGGGCCAGCCAGGGGGGCCACCAGTGGCCCAGGCGGCCAGCTGGCGCGGCCCAGCCCCTGGCCGCGCCCACAGGGCGCCTGGAGCCCACGGGACCCCCCTCCAGGTACTTCTTCTTCCCCTCTCTCTCTCTTTTTCCAGAAACCCGAGTTCTGGTCTTGTTCTTGTTGTTCTTGCTGTTCTTGGGGGCAATTCTTCGATCTCTCTCTACAGCCCATCATCTGAGCTGAAATTTTGAGCAAATACTCCCTGGTATGTGTCTCCTCCACAATCCAATTAGATTTTTGATTGGTGGCCTCATTTGTGAGTATTTAGTAGTTCTTGGTGTTGTAGAGATGAGCTTGCATGCATGTGTAGAAAGTTGTTTTCCAAGTTTTGATGCAAGTTTATGCCTTGGGCAAGTGAGTTGAGTAGTTTGCCTTAGCTCACTTTGATTTAATCCTCATTTTTGTAAATTATATTTTTTTTCAGAAATGAGTTTGTTAGGAAGGGCAAAAGGATGGCTTGAGAAGAGGAGGCCCGCACACTCAGATCGAGTCACTAGAGCCGCAGCTTCACCATCGACTGTTAGGGTGAGCTACAATGAAGATCATGTGCCCCTGGAGTTGTTGGAAGACACAAGTCCAGCACGTGCGATGACATTTCCATGTGATGAATTCATGGATGCTGCGGGAATCAAGGATGAGTTTTATAACCTTTGTGCTAATGCAGGTTTGACACGACTCGTCACGAGCCGTGTTACTCTATCAGAAACTCACCTCCGGTTTCATTAACAGTTTTAGATATAATCCTGATTCAGGTGCTATTGAGTTTAAATTTTATAATGATCTTATCACCATGACTCTGGGAAATTTTTGTGAAGTAATAGGTGTGCCGAACGTTGGGAGGACGGCAAGGATGGCCACGCAGCCCTCCGAGCTGAAAACCGTCATCAACTCTCTCTGCAGCATGGGTACGAGGGATATTCATCGGTCGAAGATCTCCAGCATCTTGTTTCCTCACCTCAGGTATTTTGCATATTATATTGCTAGAGGGGTGTTAGCTCGCGACAACACAAGCAACATTTTTGCTCCGGATATTGCTATCCTGGCAGCAGCCCTCTCAGGGAGGTCTGATTATAATCTGGGTACCTTAATTGCTCGACGCCTTGCTATGAATGGTAACAAGGGGGACTTATATGGTGGCATTTATGCCACGTTTATCTTAGAGCATCTTGGAGGCACCCCACACCCTGATGATACTCCTTTTACTTATTTAAGCTTTGATCTTGCTGCTATGAAGAGGCATAAGTTTGTTACCATGGGTTCTGAACTTGATAACCTTGTTTATATCTTGCGTTTCGGAACTACCGCGGAACGCGAGATCCGTCTACCTGCACCTCTTTTGTTCGATTTTTCTCGCAGGAACGGATGGTCCTTTGATGTTGTCCAGTTCGATGAGTTCATGGTCCAGCATCAGTTCCATAACCCCATGGAGGGGGTTGTGCCCGACGAGGAGAGGCACGGTGAGATACCACATTTTCAGGATGAGACCGCCACCGAGTTTGGTGAAGGGTCTTCCTCTGTTTGGCGCTCGGAACCTTCCTCGTGGGAGACTCCGAGGAGTTCAGTGTACGCGCCATCATCCTTCTACGACCCCTGGTCTCACCACCATACCCCTGGTGCAGGAGGCTCCTGGGGGCAGTAGCTGCTACCAACTTAGGCCAAAAGCCTAAGCTTGGGGGAGTACGTGCCCTTCTCACTTTTTCATTGTATTATCCGTTTGATTCACTTTGATCTTTTCGAAGTTTTTGCCCGTTCTTCTTTATTTCTCTCTTTGCAAAACAACAAAAAGATTTTCTCTTTCTTTTGCTTTTTATTCAACTTTTGAAAAACCAAAAAAGATTTCCTTTCTCTCTTTAGTTTGCTTTGTTTTCAGAGATCAGCTCGCGTCCGTGGTGGCATTTGATTATATTTCCTACGTTCGATCATGCAAGTGACAAGCAGTAATGACGAAGATCGAGTGAAAGGAAGCAACAAGGAAGACCGGTATGAACTCTTATTGTTTCTACTTTTGTACATATGCATGTACTTATGATTTAGAGACCAGCTTGTAGCGACATAGTGCTATGTTTACAATGCTCTTCCAGTGGTTCATGCTTTCCTTGTGGCTAGTCTCCAATAACTAGAGTATATAATGTGTTATTGAAATGATCTACATGCATCGCACTGTTCATAGTCTGGCATACTAAGGTGGCATTTCCCTTTAGAGAATTTTTGGATTGACTTGGCACATGCTTACACATGTTTAAGACTAAAAGTCTACTTTGCCTTGATGATCTTTGAGTTTTAGAATAGTTATATCACTTTCATGCCCGATTCAATGTTGCTTTGTCGCTCTGCATGTTTATGACCGTTATTGCTCTCTAGTTGGTCGCTTACCAGTCTTTTGCTAAACCTCCACCCGTACTAAGCGCAATGACTGCTTGTGCATCCAAAACCTTTAAACCTGTTATGCCATATGAGTCCACCATACCTTCCTATACATGGTATTTACCTACCATTCCTAACGAAGACTTTCATGTACCATCTCAAAATTAATCAAAAGCATTTCCCTTTTGTGCCTATGTTTTAGATCATGAGGAAGTAGTAGTTAATTCATGATCTCTTTAAGTTGGACAGGTTTCACCCCTGGATTGCATGTATGATGTGCAAACCCCTAATATGAAAAGGAACTGGCATTGAGTGCGCCCGGCTCAAAAAGATAATATAACAAACAAACCCTCCTTCACGCTTTGTTCATGAGAAATCAGAAAACTTTGGCAGTGATAAACAAAGGAGATTAAGAGGATGTGATCGTCCTCACACGGGAGCCGTTCCTCGAGACTTGTCTAGCTTAAAAAGTGATTGAGTTATCTGCTAGCATTCGTTGACGAAATATGCACCTCTCAAAAACATATTTACTTCTGTTTTTAAAACCAAGAGCTCTGGTACATGTTTAGTTTTTGTTTCCGATCACGGGTTTTCAACCTTGCCAATAAAAGCCACGGTTCGAGAGTCTCATCTTCTTTTTTTCAAAGAACTGACTAGGAGAGCATAATTGTCATTCTGAGTGTAATGTGCATTGTCCCAAAGTATTACATTGTCTTCTGCATACTTGTGATATGATTTATTCTGAAATTCTTAGTTCTAGTCTCCTTTAAAACTTTGGAGGAGTCTCTGCATTTATGTTTTGCTTCACTCATGGAGGCTAGCGAGATACCGCCTTAATATGCTCAAGCTATGTGCAATGTGATCTTGTCTTGATTTTTGGTAATATATTGTTTACTCTTAATTATTTGTGACTGGTCACTTGAAAGAAGGATTGCTCCTTGTATTGTTTTAATACTTGCTGGACTCTTTTCGTAGTACATGCTTATATACATCTAATGAAGCAAAAGAGTTTGTCAAAGTTTTCTTTGTCGCGTCCAGTTCGTTGAACTGAATTGCTTGAGGACAAGCAATATGCTAAGCTTGGGGGAGTTGATACGTCTCAAACGTATCTACTTTTCCAAACACTTTTGATATTGTTTTGACCTCATTCTTGCATGATTTGGACTAAACTTACCTGGACTGACGCTGTTTTCAGCAGAGCTGCCTGTATGGTTTATTTGTGTGCAGGAAAACGGATTTTTAAGCATCTCAGAAAAATCCACGAAAAATCACGAAAAATCCACGCACCCGAAGAAACAAAATGCCAAAAGTGGGGCTAGAGGGGGGCCAGGGGGTGCCCAGGCGCCCTGTGGGCGCCCACCCCCCCCCCCCCCCCTGGGCCGCGCCGGGGGGGGCGCCTGGGTGGGCCCCACACCCCCTGGTGCCGTACTTTAGCCCGTATTTTTCCTCCCGACGCAGAAACCCCAGATCGGAAGTCCTTTCGCTGTTTTCCGTCGCGGAGCCGCCGCCACCCTTTGTTCTTCTTCGGGAGGGCTAATCTGGAGGCTGATTTGGCCTCCGGAGAGGGGAGATCGTCGCCATCGTCATCATCATCACCACTACATCATCCCTCCATGACTTCCCCCTTCATGTGTGAGTAATTACCTTGCTGTAGGCGAAGGGGATGGTAGGGATTGGATGAGTTAGATCATGTAATAGTTCGTCAGATTGTTGGGGGCATGTTGCCTATCATCTAGTATGGTGTTTATCATCTTTGCTACAACTTGTTATTCTTAATGCTTGGCACTTAGGGCCCGAGTGCCATGATTTCAGATCTGAACCATATGTGTTTGCATGAATATATTTGTGTTCTTGATCCTATCTATGAGTTGTATGCACCTGTTACGGTTCGAAACCGGCGATCCCAAAAGTGACAGCTTGGGACACCAAAGGGGATGGTCCGTAGTTTGAGGATTACATGTATCCATTGAGTTCATTGCTTTGTTTCGGTGCTCTTTGACAGGAGCACCTTAATATCCATTAGTTCCTTTTGGCCCCGTTCGTAGCGGGATGGTAGGACAAAAGATGTTGTACAAGTTCTTATTGCAAGCACGTACAACTACATACGGGATACATGCCTAATGTTTGATATTTGCCTAGATGATCATTACTTTTCCGTGTGCCATGCCCCAAGTTAGAATCTATCTCATCCATGCAGCGCCCAACCATCCATCTCCCTAGCCTACAGTATTTTAAACCCTGCTTGTCACTAGTTGCTACTTTTGCCATTTACTACTGCTATTTACTTTTGCTGTTCACTTTTACTATTACTATCATCACTATCATATCACTGTTACCACTTATCTTTTGTTGCAAGTTAGTATATTTCAGGTGCGGTTGAATTGACAACTCAACTGTTAAAGCTTATAAATACTCTTTGGCTCCCCGTGTGTCGAATCAATAAATTGGGTTATTCTTACCCGCGAAGACTATCTCGATCCCTTACGGTTGAGGGTTATCAGGTATCATCATACCTAGTTCAATCTCGTCACCGGCAAGTCTCTTTACTCATTCCGTAATACATCATCCTATGACTAACTCATTAGTCGTTTGCTTGCACGGCTTATTATGATGTGTATTACGGAGAGGGCCCGGAGATACCTCTCCGACACTCGGAGTGACAAATCCTATTCTCGTTCTATCCCAACACCACAAACACTTCGGAGACACCTGTAGAGAATCTTTATAATCACCCAGTTACGTTGTGACGTTTGATAGTGCACAAGGTGTTTCTCCGGTATTCGGGAGTTGCATAATCTTATAGTCACAGGAACATGTATAAGTCATGACGAAAGCAATAGCAGTAAAACTAAACGATCATAGTGCTAAGCTAACGGATGGGTCTTGTCCATCACATCATTCTCTTAATGATGTGATCCCGTTGATCAAATGACAACTCATGTCTATGGTTAGGAAACATAACTATCTTTGATTAACGAGCTAGTCTAGTAGAGGCATAATAGGGACACTCTGTTTTGCCTATGTATTCACACATGTATCAAGTTTCTGATTAATACAATTCTAGCATGAATAAAATACAGTTATCATGATATATAACAACTTTATTATTGCCTTTAGGGCATATTTCCTTCAGTAGCAGCTGGTCGCGTGGAAGGAAAAGGAATGGCAGTTGGACAGTTAGCGGACAGTCATGTTTTTACATCTCCTGTAGGTGGAGATGCCAATTTGCACCATGAGAAGTTGTAGTTCACATCTCCGAGAGGCGGGGATGTATTTTTTTCATCTACACCATCTGTTGGAGATGTGTTTTTGGGCCTCGGAGATGCAAAAGGTACTTATTTTTGCATCTACATATTCTATTGGAGATACTCTAAGCTCATCCCGCTCCACCGCGCCCATCTCCACCACCGATGCCATTGCATAGATCTGCGCGCCGGCATGAATAGGCGCCTATGTGCCCCCCACCCCCAAGGGCGCTATCCCCAAGGGCGGGGCTGACAGCGGTGCTGCGAGAAGGTAGCCCGTTCTGATACTCTTCGGTGGCCAGTGTTGGAAATATGCCCTAGAGGCAATAATAAATTGTTTATTATCATATTTCCCGTTCATGATAAATGTTTATTATTCATGCTAGAATTGTATTGACTAGAAAGTTAATTACATACGTGAATACATAAACTACACCGTGTCCCTACTAAGCCGCTACTAGACTAGCTCGTTGATCAAAGATGGTTAAGGTTTCTTAACCATAGACATGAGTTGTCATTTGATAATGGGATAACATCATTAGGAGAATGATGTCATGGACAGACCCAACCGTAAGCTTAGTATCAGATCGTTTAGTTATTTGCTACAACTTTCTTCATGTCAAGTATACGTTCCTTAGACCATGAGATCATGCCACTCCCAGACATCGAATCAACACTTTCTGTGCTATCAAACATCACTTCGTAACTGGTTGATCATAGAAGTGTTGTACAGGCATCTGCGAAGGAGTCTATTGGGTTGCATGGATCGAGACTGGGATTTTTCACTCCGTGTGATGGAGAGATATCTCTGGGCCCTCTCGGTAATACAACATCATAAGAAGCTTCATGTGCCTAATGAGTCTAGTCACGGGATCTTGTATTACGGCACAGGTAAAGAGAGTTGTCGGCAACAAAAAATGCGGGCCCAAGTGCTTGATGAAATGCTAACAGTTAAAAATAAAACCTCGCATCCTGTTGGTATTCGATAGCGATTGGTCGTGATCGGTAGTGATTGTTTATAGTACTTGCTTTGACATTGTAGAGCGGACATGAAAACGGCCGAATTCCTCGCATCGTTGGAGTCCTCGGCCACCTTTGGCCTTGATAATCTCAACTATAACTCGTTTTGGGATCTTTCGGCCACCCAAGGCACGGAGGAGGCCTAGGAGGAGGTCCAAGAGCTGGTGGCCGAGGAGGAAGTGGTGGAGCCGGTGACCGAAGCAAGCACCAAGGCCTCAAGGAGCCGGACCTAAAACTACAACCAAAAGGAGGACCTTGCGCTTTGTGATGCTTGATGTGCCATCTCCATGTAGAGAGAAAGTTGAAGGCTAAGGAACGTAGGCTTGCACTTGAGGAGGAGAGGGTTCGTTATTCAAAGAAGGCTGAAGAGTGTGCTATCTTGTTCACGAATCCAAACACAATGGATGAAACCGTAAGAAAGTATTGCGAGCTCACTTGTGGTGAAATATTGGCCTCTCTTTGGAATGTTGGTGGTGTCGAGGGGGATGGTGGTGAAGGTGATGGTGAACATGGGGGGTGATGATGGCAGTCATGGTGGTGGTGGTGATGGTGGTGGTGGTGGTGGTGATGGTGGCGTGACGCGGTGGGGTGGCATCCTCTCTCCATGCTCAAGTGGTGGCGCCCTTCAGCAGTAGTCGGAGAGTTAGGACACACCGCGGTGGCAGTGCAGCTATGGATGATCACCACGGCGCCCTTCAGCAGTAGTCGGAGAGTTAGGACACACCGCTCTGAAGGTGGTCCTTGATACGTCTCAAACGTATCTACTTTTCCAAACACTTTTGCTATTGTTTTGACCTCATTCTTGCATGATTTGAACTAAACTAACCCGGACTGACGCTGTTTTCAGCAGAGCTGCCTGTATGGTTTTATTGTGTGCAGGGAAACGGATTTTTAGGTGTCTCAGAAAATTCCACGAAAAATCACAGAAAATCCACGCACCCGGAGGGCCCTTGTGCCAGAAGATGGGCCAGAGGGCAGCCAGGGGGCCCCAGGCGCCCTGGTGGCGCGGCCCCACCCCTGGCCGCGCCGGGAGGCCGCCTGGGCGGGTCCTTCCCCCTCTGGTGCCCTACTTTGACCCGTATTTATCCCGTGACGAGAAAACCCCAGAATAGAAGTCGTTTTCCCAGTTTCCGTTGCGGAGCCGCCGCCACCATCTGTTCTTCTTCGGGAGGGCTAATCTGGAGGCTGATTTGGCCTCCGGAGAGGGGAGATCGTCGCCATCGTCATCATCATCACCACTCCATCCTCCCTCCATGACTTATCCTTCCATGTGTGAGTAATTCCCTGCTGTAGGCAAAGGGGATGGTAGGGATTGGATGAGTTAGATCATGTAATAGTTTATCAGATTGTTGGGGGCATGTTGCCTATCATCTACTATGGTGTTTATCATCTTTGCTTCAACTTGTTGCTCTTAATGCTTGTCACTTAGGGCCCGAGTGCCATGATTTCAGATCTGAACCATATGTGTTTGCATGAATATATTTGTGTTCTTGATCCTATCTATGAGTTGTTTGCACCTATTACGGTCCGGAACCGGCGATCCCAAAAGTGACAGCTTGGGACACCAAAGGGTATGGTCCATGATTTGAGGATTACATGTATCCATTGAGTTTATTGCTTTGTTCTGGTGCTCTTTGACAGGAGCACCTTAATCTCCATAAGTTCCTTTTGGCCCCGTTCGTAGCGGGATGGTAGGACAAAAGATGTTGTGCAAGTTCTTATTGCAAGCATGTACAACTACATGTGGGATACATGCCTAATGTTTGATACTTGCCTAGATGATCATTACTTTTCTGTGTGCCTTGCCCCAAGTTAGATTCATGATATATCTCATCCATGCAGCGCCCAACCATCCATCTCCCTAGCCTACAGTGTTTTAATCCTGCTGGTTATTAGTTGTTACTTTTGCTGTTTACTTTTGCTGTTTACTTTTGCTGTTTACTTTTGCTGTTACCACCATCACTATCATATCACCGTTACCACTTATCCTTTGTTGCAAGTAAGTATATTTCAGGTGCGGTTGAATTGAAAACTCAACTGTCAAAGCTTATAAATACTCTTTGGCTCCCCGTGTGTCGAATCTATAAATTGGGTTATTCTTACCCGCGAAGACTATCTCGATCCCTTACGGTTGAGGGTTATCAAGTACAGTTGTCTGGCGCCGTTGCCGGGGAGCATAGCAATATTTACAAGTCTACTTGAAGTATCCTACCTGCTGCACTTCATCCGCTATGGGTAAGAAAGGAGACCCCAAGGTTCCGATCTTACTATCCACTACAAGAAGATGTACTGTTCTGAACACTAGTGCTACACTTGATTCACCTTCTGTTATGATTAAGTTTGCCTCACCACCACCACATGATGCTTCTACTGAATCTGTTACTATGTCCGATACTTTTGATGATGCTTCTACTACTCGTGATGATATTGGTTCACTTGGTTATGCTCTTGAGAAACAGATCGCTGCTGCTGCAAAAAAATCTGGAATTGAAATTTCTGTTACTCGCTACCCCATTGGTGGAACTTATGATTATCCTGATTTGAGTAAACTCAAGGAGAGACTCCTTGATGATGATTACATTATGCTTGATGATGATTTATGCAGGGAACTGAGAGAGTTTGCCGGCTCTGACCCTGAAGCTATTAAGAAACTGCTTGAAAAACACTCCTTGAAGAATAAGACTGTTCCTGATCCTGAATTTGCTTCATCTCCTATATGCATCAATGATCCTGATTATGACTTCTCTGTTGATCTTTCACTTATATCTATGGTTGATGCTGACCCCTTTTATGGCAGAGAAAATGATGACGCTATTGCACACCTGACCAAACTCACCGAGTTGGGTGGCTTGTTTACCACGGATGAGAAGATACGAAACTTTTATGTGACTAAGCTCCTTCCTTTCTCTTTGAAGGAAGTTTCTAAAACATGGTATGATGCACTACCATGTGGTTCCATTAAGAATCCTCAAGACTTAGCTCACTCTTTTGTTGATATGTACTTTCCTGCTCATATGCAACATGCTGCTTTAGAAAGAATTTATAACTTTAAACAGTTGCAGGATGAGCACCTCCCTAAAGCTTGGGGGAGGTACTGTAGTCCGATCCGGGCTAGACCAGGACATGGAGTCCCTAAGAATGAATTAATCGATATATTTTATGCTGGTCTAACTGATGAATCCAGGTCCTATTTGGATAGTTGTGCTGGTTGTGTTTTCAGGAAAAGAACATCGGACGATGCAGAGGATTTGATGGGCAGGATTGCCAAAAACCCTGAAGATTGGTCCGTCCCTGAACCACCACCACCACCAAAGAAGAGGGGCATGTTTGTTCTAAGCCCCGAAGATATGCGAGAAGCAAAGAAGTCTATTAAAGAGAAGGGTATTAAAATTGAAGACGTGAAGAATCTACCCCGTATTGAGAAGTTGTGTGAGCCTACCACTTACCCTCCTATGGTAGAGGTACACTCTCTTTTAGATTTCAACGCAAGTGACATCCCTCATGGTAAGCCTCCTGATCAATGTTTAGATGAGCTTGATAATTTTATTATGAAACAAAATCATTTTAATGAGAGGATACAAAGTCAATTGCATGATAATTCCCTTGCTATCAAAAGTTTGCCTGATGTTCTAGGTAGAACAGTTAATGATGTTAAATGTCTTGTGAAGCATTTTCATATGGTTCAAACTCAGCTTGAACAAATTTCTAATGTGCAAAAATATTTGCTTGCTAACAATGCCAAACAAGATGATTTGCAGGCCTTCGGGATTAAGACCCGAGGAGGAACTAGCACTCAAGATCCTCTCTATACAGAGGGGCATCCGAGGAGAATCGAGCAAGATTCTCAAATGCAGGAAGAAGG
Organism: Secale cereale; assembly: GCA_902687465.1. Lineage (NCBI taxonomy): Eukaryota > Viridiplantae > Streptophyta > Magnoliopsida > Poales > Poaceae > Secale > Secale cereale. The sequence continues at coordinate 862,909,109 of LR738713.1, read as the reverse complement.
AATTGTTGGCTCTCCAAAGAAGAAAAAGAAGAAACACAAGGAGGCTGACAATTCCAATGATCCTATTACAAGTGAAGAGCCAGCTGTTGATCCCAACAGTATATCTATCTCCGATGCTGAGACTGAAGACGGTGCCGAACCTGAAGGTAAGGATAAGGAGAATGATCCGCCTGAAGTTTGAGAAGAAGAAGCACCTGACAAACGCAAGAAGTACACTAGAGAAGACTTCGTCGCAAGAAGACATGGGAAGGAAAGAGAACCATGGATACAGAAACCCATGCCCTTTCCAGGTAAGTCTCTCAAATCTAAAGAAGAAGAGCATTACAATAAGTTTTGTGAGTGGATGAAACCTCTTTTTCTTCAAATTCCTTTGACTGATGCTATTAACACTAGTAGATAAAGGGTCATCAGACCCGGTTCATTTGGGCCTTTAGCCCCGGTTCCAGAACCGGGACAAGAGGGTCGGTACTAATGCTCTGACCCTTTAGTCCCGGTTCAATCCAGAACCGGGGTAGAAGGGTGTCCACGTGGCCTGTGCACCGAGCCCAGGCAGGAGGGGCTTTAGTCCTGGTTGGTGGTACCAACCAGGACCAAAAGGCATCCACGCGTCAGCATTTTTGTGGCTGTGGTTTTTGTT
>LR738713.1:862791352-862908155 GCA_902687465.1 Secale cereale | reverse complement strand
ATACAGAGAGAAGTAATATCGACCACCTCTCCTTCTCCGAGAGATCGGTCGAACAACAAGTTCTCGTATATCTATCCGACACTACCGGGTACATATATACAATTATCTTTTACAAAAATAATCTCCTATAGGATGGACGCATGGTCCACATGGTATTCTCCGGCTGGCGCGATCACGTGTTCAAGGAAGAATGCCGCCAATTCCTCTTGAATTGCTCGCAGACGATCTGTTGTTAGGAGTTCATCACGCATCCGAAACATCTAATTTGAAGTAGGGGGTCAATACATGAAATTATGCTATAAAATTGTGAATATTATAATTAATTGCATACGCACTTCAAATTGTGCTTCAGAGTAGCCCCGCTCACAGGTCGTGTGGCGGATGGACTCGCAAATGTAGTATCCACAGTAATTATTCCCGGGTTCCTGCCACAACCACTTTACAAGAAATAGAGGTCAATCAAACTGATAAGCAAGAATGCCAACAAATGGTATTGATGAAACTAGCGCTTGAATCAAGATATCGGAGATGCGCGGAACATGCTACTATATAGTACTTACTTTCGGGTGTCTAAATTCTAGCTTCTTCGGCAGTCCCGGAGCTTTTTTGGTGAATTTTCTCCAAACCCTGCCAGACAAAGAAAACAATTACTTGATATATATCAGAAATGAACAAAGTTGCTGATATGCATGGTGGATAATATTGATCAATTTAACTTACCTCTCGAGCATTTGAGTCATATCTGCATACTCCTCGGTATCTTTACGTCTAGAGTCCAAGACAGTTACTACTCCCTTCTCAGGCTTAATCTCTAAGAGAATATAGTGGAAGCTGCGCACGCATGCATGAACTCATCAATTACATCACTATAACCTTAATTGATATATAAGGGAAACCAAATATGCACAAGACAGTAACACTCACTTGAAGTTGTAAGGAAAGAGTATTATATCTTTGTTTTCATTGACCACCAACGATCGTAGCAAGTTGGTCTCGGTATCGTCGGGACGCAATTTAACCTCGGTTGCATCTATGAGGTATGTGTTAACGAACCCAATATCACCTACTTGTCTTTTCTTCAATTCGACGATCTTCAATCTGCATAATATAGTGAGGATAACCATAAATACATGCAATGAAGATCAGCTATATAATGACAGAAGTAGTACTACTTACAGACAGTAGCAGGTGACCGTTGTTTTATCGAGGGCCAATTGATTGAAAAACTGATAGAACTCCTCAAATGGAACAGGCAACAGGTCAATTCCAACGAGGTCATGCTCCGGTTTAACTCTCAAATACAAGTTATCCCTCTCCCCAGACTCTCTGCGGATTTTCAAGTACCAATCATGCAATCTTCGCATATTCGTTGATAGAGATCTTTCATTTTTGACGAGAGGCTTCCCGTACTCGTATCTTTGTATCGGCACTTCCAAGAAATCATAGTGTACATCGTCGGACGCGTAATCTGCAAGATTGGTATAACCGGGCACCATCCTCGGATCATTAGCGACCATGTCGCTAGACACCTTGAGCGGGGGGCACGATTGGTTCGCTTGTTCGCCGAGCTGGGCAATTTGTTTCCCAGCTCGTCCTTCTGCTAACCTCTGATCACTTTTTGTAATTCCCGACCGCTTGGCATCTTGAAATGTCTTTTGAATCATGCGGTCATAGTTGCCCTTCGGCTTACTTTTCGCTGGTTGCTTCAAGGCAGCAAGAATGCGCTTTGCTTTCACCGCATCTATCTTCTCCTCCGGAGGTGGACGTCTCTATGCTTTCAACCCTTCAAAAAAGTCCTTCACTTCGCCTTGAGCGATCTTCGTGTTTTCCTCGTCAGACCTCTCGTACGGTAACTTCTCTAGAGGCGTGAGAGAAGGACCGAATCTGCATCGCCTCCCGCCTCTGGCTGTACTGGTAGACGTCGCCGGACCAGACGAAGCGGCTGTCTTTTTTACTTGCTTAGGCGCCGGAGCAGGAGCAGCCGGAGCGGCGGCAGGTCTCTTCCGCCCTTCCTGATTAGGCGGAGAAGGAGGAGCAGGCTGGCTGCTCGGGCGCGCCGGCGGCAAAGGAGGCGGAGTGCCGCCACGTGCCGGCGGCGAAGGAGGCGGAGTGCCGCCACGCCCCGGAGAAGGAGCCGGAGTGCCCTGATGGTCACTCGCCGGAGGAGGAGGCGGTGGAGGAGGCGGAGTGCCCTGACTCGTCGGAGGAGGAGGAGGAGGCGGAGGCGTCCAGTTGAGAATGTTGATTAGGTCCTCCCGCCATAGGCATGGAGTCTTCAGTGAAGAACCCAGCCGAGTCTCCCCTTCACCGGTAGGGTGGTCAAGCTGGAGCTCCTCAAATCCCTCCGTTATTTCGTCGACCATCACCCTAGCATATCCTTCTGGAATCGGCCGGCAGTGAAAAGTGTCGTCGGGTCCAGAAGGATAAACAGAGCCAGCAGCCGCCTTGACCTTCAGATTCATCCACTGTGCCATAAGGTGGCAATTTTGTGCCTGCGTGATAGCATCCACAGGATTCCTGGCAGTAGCCGTCAAGGCAGGCTCTGGCTGAAGCAGCTCGGTGGAAGCCACGCTACTTCTCCGCTGAGATGGCGGGGTAGCTTCGGGGGAAGCTTCGGCAATTCTTTTCTCCCGATTTGCTTCCCGTTCCTCTATCGCTTGTATTCTGGCCCGCAGCGCCTGGATTTCGGTCTGCTCCATTTTCTTCCTCCTGTCGTGGCATTTGTAGCCTCCTGCGTCCGGAAACCCAGCACGCCACGGAAGGGAGCCTGGCGTGCCTCGTGTCCGTCCAGGGTGCTCAGGATTCCCGAGGGCCATTGTCAGCTCGTCGTTCTCTCTGTCGGGGAAGAACGTCCCTTCATGCGCTGCTTTGATATACTGCCGCATCTTCCTGAGTGGTGTTTCCAATTTCTTGTCCGTCCAAATGCACCACCCTGTTACAGGGTCCAAGGTTCCGCCAGCCCCGAAGAACCAAGTCCGGCAACGTTCTGGCCAGTGCATTGTCTCTGGTTCGATCCCTTTCTGAAGCAGATCATTCTCAGCCTTGGCCCACTTAGGCCGGGCTACGAGGTAGCCGCCCGACCCCGTGCGATGGTGATGCTTCTTCTTCGCAGCATTTATCCGGTTTGTCTCCGACATCTTCTGACTCTTTTCCGACTTCTTATGGGCCACAAATGCGGGCCAGTCATCTTTGATCTTCTCATATATGCCCACGAATTCTGGAGTCTTTTTATCGTGGACAAACTTATTCAGTTTTTTCTTCCATGCCCTGAATTGATCTGCCATCTTCGAAAGTGCAGCAGACTTGATTAACTCCTCTTTAACTGGGTTCGCCGGGTCAACCTCTCGCGGTAGGACGAAATTTGACTTCAGCTCAGTCCAAAGATCTTCTTTCTGCATATCAGTGACATAAGTCACCTGAGCGTCGTTTGCAGCCGGCTTTAACCATTGATGGATGCTGATCGGGATCTTTTTCCTAACCAGAACCCCGCACTGATTAACAAATGCGTTCTTTGTCCGGATGGGTGCAATCGGCTCGCCGGAGCGCGAGATTTCTGAGATCTCAAACTTTTCATCCGGCCTCAACTTTTTCTTCGCTCCTCGTCTCTTTACCGAAGATTTGCTCGATCCGGGGGGCTAGAAAAAGGAACAAAGACGAGAGTTAATGAATGCATCAATTAACTAGTCAGCACATGCTTAACTAACATATATACCTCCTGGCCGGACTCGGTTCGGTCACCGGAGCCAGCATCACGGTCTCCTTCTTGCACCAGCATTGGGTCACCGGAGCCGTCCTCACGGTCTACTAATTCTTCCATGTGCATTGGGTCACCAGATCCATCAATATCATAGCCTAGATCTTCCAGCTGCAGCTCTTTTTCGACCTGGTCATCGGTGTCGTTGAGAAACGACAAGACGGCATTTTGTCCGTCTGCGATTAGGTCCATCAACATCGCTTCTTGTGCTAGGTCTCGGGTGTTGTGGTCAATTGTTTCTACAAATATTTACAACATGCCAATTATTATTCAAACATGACAGATGGATATATTAATGGCAAACGTAGAACTAGCTTCGACCCTCGACTGCTCGGCGATCCACAAACCCTAGACCCCCTCATGTCACATTTTGTCTAGAGTGTCAAAGGATTCAACAAAACCAATACTTCATCATTAGGCGAAAGTAACAGTAGCATGATGGTACGAAGCTCTCCAAAGTTGTTTTGGAACGGAGTCCCCGGATAAGATAATTCGTAACAAAAGACGGATTATCCTATCAGGGACTTCGTTCCAGAACAACTTTGCATAACTTCGTACCAAAATGCCCCGGTTACTTCTGGCAAATGATGAAGTCATGGAATTCTTCAATACTTTGACACTAGCTAGGCAACCTCTCTCGACCCCTCGACCCCCGACTTCTCGGCGATCCACAACCCTAGACACCCTCATGTCACATTTTGTCTAGTGTCAAAGGATTCAACAAACCAATACTTCATCATTAGGCGAAAGTAACAGTAGCATGATGGTACGAAGCTCTCCAAAGTTGTTTTGGAACGGAGTCCCAGATAAGATAATCCGTAACAAAAGACGGATTATCCTATCAGGAACTCCGTTCCAAAACATCTTTGCATAACTTCGTACCAACATGCCCCCGTTACTTCTGGCAAATGATGAAGTCATGGAATTTTTCAATACTTTGACACTAGCTAGGCAACCTCTCTCGACCCCTCGACCCCCGACTGCTCGGCGATCCACAACCCTAGACACCCTCATGTCACATTTTGTCTAGTGTCAAAGGATTCAACAAAACCAATACTTCATCATTAGGCGAAAGTAACAGTAGCATGATGGTACGAAGCTCTCCAAAGTTATTTTGGAACGGAGTCCTAGATAGGATAATTCGTAACAAAAGACGGATTATTCTATCAGGAACTCCGTTCCAAAATATCTTTGCATAACTTTGTACCAAAATGCCCCGGTTACTTCTGGCAAATGATGAAGTCATGGAATTCTTCAATACTTTGACACTAGCTAGGCAACCTCTCTCGACCCCTCGACCCCCGACTTCTCGGCGATCCACAACCCTAGTCCCCCTCATGTCACCTTTTGTCTAGTGTCAAATGATTCAACAAAACCAATACTTCATCATTAGGCGAAAGTAACAGTAGCATGATGGTACGAAGCTCTCCAAAGTTGTTTTGGAATGAAGTCCCAGATAAGATAATCCGTAACAAAAGACGGATTATCCTATCAGGAACTCCGTTCCAGAACATCTTTGCATAACTTCGTACCAACATGCCCCGGTTACTTCTGGCAAATGATGAAGTCATGGAATTCTTCAATACTTTGACACTAGCTAGGCAACCTTTCTCGACCCCTCGACCCCCGACAGCTCGGTGATCCACAACCCTAGACCCCCTCATGTCACATTTTGTCGAGTGTCAAAAGATTCAACAAACCAATACTTCATCATTAGGCGAAAGTAACAGTAGCATGATGGTACGAAGCTCTCCAAAGTTATTTTGGAACGGAGTCCCAGATAGGATAATTCGTAACAAAAGACGGATTATTCTATCAGGAACTCCGTTCCAGAATAACTTTGCATAACTTTGTACCAAAATGCCCCGGTTACTTCTGGCAAATGATGAAGTCATGGAATTCTTCAATACTTTGACCCCCGACTGCTCGGCGATCCACAACCCTAGACCCCCGACTGCTAGGCAACCTCTCGACCCCTCGACCTTCGGCCTCTCGACCGTACCCCTCGACGACCCTCGGCCCCTCGGCGATCTCTCGACTGGTCCCTCGGTCCCTCGACGACCCTCGACCCCGGCCCCCCTAATGTCGAAGTTATCGGGGAGGGTGTATATCGACATAGACATATCCGATAAAAAAAAGAGGAAGAAGAAGAAAAAAGGAACCGCTAGAGGAGAAGATCGAAGAAAAAAAAGAAAAAAAAAAGGAGAAGAAGAAAGGAATAGAGGAGAAGGAGAGAAAATTTCTCTTCTTCTCCTCTATTCCTTTCTTCTTCTCCTCTTTTTTTTTTCTTCTTCTTATTTATTTCTCTCCTCTTCATCCTCTCCTCTTCTTCTTTCTTTCCTCTTTCTTATTTTCTTCTTTCTATCCTTCTTTTTCTAAATTTGTAACTTTTGCATATATAAAACTTTCTATATATATTTAGCATATATAAACTTAAAACTATATAGACACATACACATATATATACATCACATACAGCAACTTCCTAAGAAAAAAAATATTTATATACACATACATATATATTTAACATATATATTTAGCAAATTCCTAAGAAAAAAAATATACACATACATATATATACAGCAACTATATATACAGCAACTATATATACAGCAATTTATATAAACATATAAAAAAATACACATATATACATATATACACAGCAACTATATATATATATACAGCAATTTTATATAAACATAAAAAAAGGGAGCCCTAGCAACTATATATACAACAATTTATATAAACATATAAAAAATATATACACATATATACATATATACACAGCAACTATATATATATATACAGCAATTTTATATAAACATAAAAAAAGAGAGCCCTAGCTCACATCGCGCGGCGGGGCGGGGCGGCGACGAGGCGGCGTCGGGGCGCGGCGGCGCGACGGCGGCGGGGCGGGGCGCGCGGCGCGACGGCGACGGGCCGGGGCACGGCGACGGCGCGGGGCGGGGCGGAACGGGGTCGCGGGGCGGGCTGACGGCGACTAGGCGGCGTCGGGGCGGCGTCGGGGGCGACGGCGACGGCGACGGGGCGACGGGGGCGACGGCGACGGCGACGGGGCGACGGGAGCGGGGAAGGAGAGGGAGGCGTCGGGGGCGCGAAAGAAGGAAACTGCCCAAAATTTCGCAAGTCCTGGTTATATAGGAGGGGCATTAGTCCCGGTTGGTTGCTGAAACCGGGACTAATACGCCCCTTTAGTCCCGGTTGCTGCCACCAACCGGGACTAAAGGTCCCTTTTCAGCAGCCCAAAGGGCGGGAAGGAGGGGCCTTTAGTCCCGGTTGGTGGCAGCAACCGGGACTAAAGGGGGTATTAGTCCCGGTTTGAGCCACCAACCGGGACTAATGCCACCCTTTAGTCCCGGTTGGTGCCACCAACCGGGACGAAAGGCCTTGCCGCGGTGCGGTGGGAAGTTTAGTCCCACCTCGCTAGTTGAGAGAGGGCAGCACCAGTTTATAAGCGCCGCTGCCTCTCTCCTCTCGAACTCCTCTAAACTGCAGGCCTAAGGGCCTAAACTGACACTGCTTTGCCTGTGGGCTTGCTGGGCTTTCTACGGGCCTGAATCCTGGCCCATGGTTGGGTTTCTAGTCGTATTCAGGCCGTGTGGGCCCAGCAGGTGGCATATTTTTTATTTTTTTTTCTTTGTTGCTTTATTTTTTTAGTTTTGTTTCTACTTTCAACAAAATACTTACTGTTGCTATTTTTATTTATTTGTTTTCTTTGTTGCTTTATTTATTTTATTTTGTTTCTACTTACAAAAAAATACTTATTGTTGCTATTTTTTTTTCAAGTTTTTTTGTTTTGTTTTCTGCATTATTTTTTTTGTTTTTGTTTTTTGCTTTATTTTTTAATTCTTTCTGGTAAAACCAATTACAAACTTTCTGTTAGTGCAAGTAGTATTCAAATTTGAATAGTTTAAATTTGAAATTATTTTTTTTCTTTGTTGCTTTATTTATTTTATTTTGTTTCTACTTACAATGAAATACTTATTGTTGCTATTTTTTATTTTTTTGCAAGTTTTTTTTGTTTTCTGCATTATTTATTTTCTTTTGTTTTTTGTTTTATTTTTTAATTCTTTCTGGTAAAACCAATTATAAACTTTCTGTTAGTGCAAATTTGAATAGTACAAACGGACAATGGTATCATACTCGTTTGTTACAAAGTTGGCATGGTATCATCATAATAGTTGCGGAGAAAACTCTTCACTTTTTCTTCGCTTGTGTCATTTGCTTATTGCGCCCTAACCATGGATAATCTTCATCGTTTATCAGGATGCTTGGGTCAGCCTTGACTTTGAAGGGAGGAATTTCATGAAACTTTTCATAATCTTCAGACATGTCTGTCTTGCCCTCCACTCCCAGGATGTCCCTTTTTCCTGAAAGAACTATGTGGCGCTTTGGCTCATCGTATGATGTATTCGCTTCCTTATCTTTTCTTTTTCTCGGTCTGGTAGACATGTCCTTCACATAGATAACATGTGCCACATCATTTGCTAGGACGAACGGTTCGTCAGTGTATCCAAGATTTTTCAGATCCACTGTTGTCATTCCGTACTGTGGGCCTACCTGTACCCCGCCTCCTGACAGATTGACCCATTTGCACTTAAACAAAGGGACCTTAAAATCATGTCCGTAGTCAAGTTCCCATATGTCCACTATGTAACCATAATATGTGTCCTTTCCCCTCTTGCATCAAAGCGGACACCGCTGTTTTGGTTGGTGCTCTTTTGATCTTGGACAATCGTGTAAAATGTATTCCCATTTATCTCGTATCCTTTGTAAATCAATACAGTCGAAGATGGTCCCCTGGACAACAAGTACAACTCATCACAAACAGTGTTGTCACCTCTGAGACGTGTTTCCAACCAACTGCTGAAAGTCCTGATGTGTTGACGTGTAATCCAGTCGTCGCACTGCTCCGGGTGTTTGGAGCGCAGACTGTTCTTGTGTTCATCGACATACGGGGTCACCAAAGTAGAGTTCTGTAGAACTGTGTAGTGTGCTTGAGACCAAGAATATCCGTCCCTGCATATTATTGAGTCCCTTCCAAGCGTGCCTTTTCCAGTCAGTCTGCCCTCGTACCGCGATTTAGAGAGACCTATCTTATTAAGGCCAGGAATGAAGTCAACACAAAACCCGATGACATCCTCTGTTTGATGGCCCATGGAGATGCTTCCTTCTGGCCTGGAGCGGTTACGGACATATTTCTTTAGGACTCCCATGAACCTCTCAAAGGGGAACATATTGTGTAGAAATACGGGCCCCAGAATGACAATCTCGTCGACTAGATGAACTAGGACGTGTGTCATGATATTGAACAAGGATGGTGGGAACACAAGCTCGAAACTGACAAGACATTGCGCCACATCCCTCCTTAGCCTTGGTATGATTTCTGGATCGATCACCTTCTGAGAGATTGCATTGAGGAATGCACATAGCTTCACAATGGCTAATCGGACGTTTTCCGGTAGAAGCCCCCTCAATGCAACCGGAAGCAGTTGCGTCATAATCACATGGCAGTCATGAGACTTTAGGTTCTGGAACTTTTTCTCTGCCATATTTATTATTCCCTTTATATTCGACGAGAATCCAGTCGGGACCTTCATACTGAGCAGGCATTCAAAGAAGATTTCTTTCTCTTCTTTCGTAAGAGCATAGCTGGCAGGACCTTCATACTGCTTCGGAGGGATGCCGTCTTTTTCGTGCAAACGTTGCAGGTCCTCCCGTGCCTCAGCTGTATCTTTTGTCTTTCCATACACGCCCAAGAAGCCTAGCAGGTTCACGCAAAGGTTCTTCGTAACGTGCATCACGTCGATATAAGAGCGGACCTCTAGGTCTTTCCAGTAGGGTAGGTCCCAAAATATAGATTTCTTCTTCCACATGGGTGCGTGTCCCTCATCGTCATTCGGAACAGCTAGTGCGTCGGGGCCCTTTCCAAAGATTACATGTAAATCATTGACCATAGCAAGTACGTGATCACTGGTACGCATGGCGGGCTTCTTCCGGTGATCTGCCTCGCCTTGGAAATGCTTGCCTTTCTTTCGACATTGATGGTTGGTCGGAAGAAATCGACGATGGCCCAGGTACACATTCTTCCTGCACTTGTCCAGGTATATACTTTCAGTGTCATCTAAACAGTGCGTGCATGCGTGGTATCCTTTGTTTGTCTGTCCTGAAAGGTTACTGAGAGCGGGCCAATCGTTGATGGTCACGAACAGCAACGCCTTTAGGTCAAATTCCTCATGTTTGTGCTCATCCCACGCACGTACACCGTTTCCATTCCACAACTGTAAAAGTTCTTCAACTAATGGCCTTAGGTACACATCAATGTCGTTGCCGGGTTGCTTAGGGCCTTGGATGAGAACTGGCATCATAATGAACTTCCGCTTCATGCACATCCAAGGAGGAAGGTTATACATACATAGAGTCACGGGCCAGGTGCTGTGATTGCTACTTTGCTCCCCGAAAGGATTAATGCCATCCGCGCTTAAAGCAAACCATACGTTCCTTGCGTCCTTTGCAAACTCCTCCCAGTACTTTATCTCGATTTTTCTCCATTGCGACCCGTCAGCGGGTGCTCTCAACTTCCCGTCTTTCTTACGGTCCTCACTGTGCCATCGCATCAACTTGGCATGCTCTCTATTTCTAAACAAACGTTTCAACCGTGGTATTATAGGAGCATACCACATCACCTTCGCAGGAACCCTCTTCCTGGCGGGCTCGCCATCAACATCACCAGGGTCATCTCGTCTGATCTTATACCGCAATGCACCGCATACCGGGCATGCGTTCAAATCGTTGTATGCACCGCGGTAGAGGATGCAGTCATTAGGGCATGCATGTATCTTCTGCACCTCCAATCCTAGAGGGCATACGACCTTCTTTGCTGCGTATGTACTGTCGGGCAATTCGTTATCCTTCGGAAGCTTCTTCTTCAAAATTTTCAGTAGCTTCTCAAATCCTTTGTCAGCCACAGCATTCTCTGCCTTCCACTGCAGCAATTCCAGTACGGTACCGAGCTTTGTGTTGCCATCTTCGCAATTGGGGTACAACCCTTTTTTGTGATCCTCTAACATGCGATCGAACTTCAGCTTCTCCTTTTGACTTTCGCATTGTGTCCTTGCATCGACAATGACCCGGCGAAGATCATCATTTGGTTCCTCTTGATCTTCAGCAGCTTCACCCGTTGCAGCATCATTGGGCACATCGTCTGGTTCCTCTTGATCTTCACCAGCTCCCCCCATTGCAGCATCACCGTATTCAGGGGGCACATAGTTGTCATCGTACTCTTCTTCTTCGCCGTCTTCCATCATAACCCCTATTTATCCGTGCCTCGTCCAAACATTATAGTGTGGCATGAAACCCTTGTAAAGCAGGTGGGAGTGAAGGATTTTCCGGTTAGAGTAAGACATCGTATTCACACATTTAGTGCATGGACAACACATAAAACCATTCTGCTTGTTTGCCTCAGCCGCATTTAGAAACTCACGCACGCCCTTAATGTACTCGGAGGTGTGTCTGTCACCGTACATCCATTGCCGGTTCATCTGCGTGCATTTATATATAATTAAGTGTGTCAAAAACCATTACAGAACATCATAAATAGATAATTAAGTGACCAAATGGATAAAAGTTCATCATCACATTAAAACCAAAGTACATACATATATAGTTCTCATCTAACAACATATAGCTCTCCATACACATCGAAACTATGTAAAACATTTCAACGCGAAAACAAATGCTATCATAATCGCAACCAAGGTAACAATTGATCCAACGGCATAAAGATACCAAGCCTCGGTATGAATGGCATATTTTCTAATCTTTTTAATCTTCAACCGCATTGCATCCATCTTGATCTTGTGATCATCGACGACATCCGCAACATGCAACTCCAATATCATCTTCTCGTCCACAATTTTTTTAATTTTTTCCTTCAAGAATTTGTTTTCTTCTTCAACTAAATTTAACCTCTCGACAATAGGGTCCATCTTGATCTTGTGATCATCGATAACTTCCGCAACATGCAACTCCAATTCCATCTTCTCCTCCTCCATTTTTTCCAATTTTTTCTTTAACGAAATGTTTTCCTCTTCAACTAAATTTAACCTCTCCACAAGAGGGTCGGTTGGAATTTCCGGTTCAACTACCTCCTAGACATAATAAAACATCTATGCATGTCAGGTTGGTCGGCATAACTATCATAAGCACTAAAACAAATAGTTATAAATTATAGATAATATACCACATCCGAATCGTAGACCGGACGAGGGCCCACGTGGGCGGATATCAACACCATCGCACTATATAATAACAAGCAATAATAAACGTAAGAAAATTTGACAAATATCTATCTAAAGCAAAGTAAGAAAAGCATGGACATAACAAGAGGCTCACCACGGTGGTGCCGGTGACGAGATCGGCGGGGGCGATCGACGGCGGCAAAGACGGGGACGGGACGTGACGGACCGCTAAACCTAGACAAATCTCGGAGAAAATAGAGCTTCGAGAGGAGAAAAGCTTAACTAGTGTGGCTCGGGCATTCCACCGAACACGTTGTGTGCATAGGAGGTGAGCTAGAGCACCACTAACCCCTCTCCCCCTCGGCCAGAAAAAAAAAGAGCAGTGAGCTCTGCTCTTGATTGAGGGGGTATATATAGGCAACTCACTGGTCCCGGTTGGTACTACAAACCGGGACTAAAGGGGTGCCTTTGGTCCCGGTTCATAATACCAACCGGGACCAATAGTGGTGGGCCAGGAGCAAGAGCCATTGGTCCCGGTTTTTAGCACCAACCGGGACCAATAGGTCCAGACGAACCGGGACCAATGGCCCACGTGGCCCGGCCTGCCCCCTGGGCACACGAACCGGGTCCAGTACCCCCATTGGACCCGGTTCTAGAATGAACCGGGGCTAATGGGCTGGACCAATGCCCTGTTTTCTACTAGTGTAAGTTACCTCCCTATTCAAAATATATGAAAGACATTGTTACTAATAAAAGAAAAATTCCTAATGAAGCAATATCTACTATGCTTGCTAACTACTCTTTCAGTGGCAACATTCCTGAAAAGCTTGGTGATCCAGGTATACCCACCATTCCTTGCTCCATAAAGAATAATTATGTCAAAACTGCTTTATGTGATCTTGGAGCAGGAGTGAGTGTTATGCCTCTCTCTCTTTACAAGAGGCTTTGTTTAGAGAAGCTAATCCCTACAGATATCTCTCTTCAGATGGCGGACAAGTCAACCGTCGTCCCGATAGGTATTTGTGAGGATGTTCCCGTAGAAGTTGCTAATTGTTTGATCCTTACTGATTTTGTTGTGCTTGACATGGCCGAGGATGGGAGCATGTCCATTATTCTTGGTAGACCTTTTCTTAACACCGCAGGTGCTATTATTGATTGTAATAAAGGAAAGGTTACCTTCAATGTGAATGATAAAGAACACACGGTGTATTTTCCAAAGAAGACCGACAAGAGGCATGGCCTCAACTCTATAGAAAATATCGAGACCGTGAAGATTGGAGAATGGGACTGTCCACTACATGTGCACCACAAATACAAAACTATTATGGTGGGGACAATGTCCATTAAAGTAAAGGTGCAATGATCATTTCCTAAGAGGTGAGACTTTTTGCTCTATATATCGCCTGTTTGTTGGTAAGACTTGATCAACCTTACTAATGAGCATGTTTTATATAGGTAAAAAGTTGAGCTTGTTATGTTTTCATTTGTTTTAGCTTTTGTTCTCCTTGCTGTACCAAGTGTTTATGTTTTTGAAGCTTCACAATACTAATCACTGCTTTAAGTTTTTAGAAAGTTTTGCAGCTTTTTGAACTTCGAAAAAATTTCAACAGTGAAGTTTTCAGAAAAAATCCAGAAAAATAAAAATAAAAATTTCCATGCCGGGAGTGACCCAGAGGCACCTGGGGCTGACCGGGGGGGGGGGCCACCAGTGACCCAGGTGGCCAGCTGGCACGGCCTGCCCCCTGGCCGCGCCCATAGGGCGCCTGGGTCCACAGGACCCACCTCCAGGTGAGTCTTCTTCCTCTCTCTCTCTTTCTCTCCAAAAACACGAGTTCTGCACTTGTTCTTGCGTTCTTGCTGCTCTTGGAGGCGATTTTCGATCTCTCTCTACAGCCTATCATTCGAGCTGAGATTTTTAACATATACTCCCTGGTATGTAACTCCTCCACCCCTCCAATTAGATTTTTGGTTGGTGACTTCATTTGTGAGTATTTAGTAGTTCTTGGTGCTGTGTAGATGAGCTTGCATGCATGTGTAGAAATTTTCCAAGTTTTGATGCAAGTTTATGCCTTAGGTAAGTGAGATGAGTAGTTTACCTTAACCCACTTTGTTTAAATCCTTGTTTTTGTAATTTGCCAAAAATTTCAGAAATGTGGGGTGGCTTGAGAAAAAGAAGCCCACGCGCTCCGATCGAGTTACTAGAGCCACAGCTTCACCCTCGACTGCTAGGGTGAGCTACAATGAAGATCATGTGCCCCTAGAGTTGTTGGAAGACACAAGTCCAGCACGTGCTATGATGTTCCCATGTGATGAATTCCTTGAAGCTGCGGGAATTAAGGATGAGTTTTATAATCTTTGTGCTAATGCAGGTCTAACACGGCTCGTCACGTGCCGTGTTGTTCAGTATCAAAAACTCACCTCAGGTTTCATTAACTGTTTTAGATATAACCTTGATACTGGTGCTATTGAGTTTAAAATTTACTATGATCTTATCACCATGCCCTTGGAAAAGTTTTGTGAAATAATAGGTGTGCCAAACGTTGGGCGGACGGCGAAGATGACCTCTCAGCCCTCCGAGCTGAAAACCGTCTTCAACTCTCTCTGCAGCATGGGTACGAGGGATATTCATCGGTCAAAAATCTCCAGCATCTTGTTCCCTCACCTCAGGTATTTTGTGTATTATGTTGCTAGAGGGGTATTAGCTCGTGACAACACGAGCAACACTTCTGCGCCGGATATTGCTATCCTAGCAACCGCCCTCTCATGGAGGTTTGATTATAATTTGGGTGCCTTAATTGCTCGACGCCTTGCTATGAACGGTAACAGGGGAGATTTATTTGGTGGCGTTTATGCCACACTTATCTTAGAACATCTTAAAGGCACCCCACACCCTGATGATAAGCCTTTTACTTATTTAAGTTTTGATCTTGCTGCTATGAAAAGGCATAAGTTTGTTACCATGACTTCTGAGTTTGGTAACCTTGTTTATATCTTGCGTTTTGGAACTACCGCGGAACGCAAGATTCGTCTACCTGCACCTCTCTTGTTTGATTTTTCTCGCAGGAACGGATGGTCCTTTGATGTTATCCAGTTCGATGAGTTCATGGTACAACATCAGTTTCATAACCCCATGGAGGGGGTTGTGCCCGACGAGGAGGAGCACGGTGAGTTACCACCTTTCCAGGGGGAGACCGTCACCCAGTTTGGTGAAGGGTCTTCCTCTGCTTGGAGTACGGACCCTTCTTCGTGGGAGGATCCGAGGAGTTCGGTGTATGCGCCGGAATCCTTTTACGACCCTTGGACTCACCAGCATTCCCCCGGAGCAGGAGGCTCCTGGGGCAGTAGCTACTACCAACTTAGGCCAAAAGCCTAAGCTTGGGGGAGTACGTGCCCTTCTCACTTTTCCATTGTATTATCCATTTTATTTTTGTTCGCTTTGATCTTTTCAAAGTTTTTGCTCGTTCTTCTTTGTTCTTTCTTTGCAAAAACAACAAAAAGATTTTCTCTTTCTTTTGCTTGCGTTCAACCTTTGAAATAACCCAAAAAGATTTCCTTTCTCTCTTTAGTTTGCTTTGTTTTCAGAGTTCAACTCGAGTTCGTGATGGCATTTAATTATATTTCCTACGTTCGATCGTGCAAGTGACAAGGCAGTAATGACGAAGATCGACGGAATGGAAGCAACAAGGAAACCGGTATGAACTCTTCTTGTTTCTACTTTTGTACATATGCATGTACTTATGATCTAGAGACCAGCTTGTAGTGACATAGTGCTATGTTTACAATGCTTTTCCAGTGGTTCATGCTTTCCTTGTGGCTAGTCTCAAATAGCTAGAGTATATAATGTGTTATTGAAATGATTTACATGCATTGCACTGTTCATAGTTTGGTATACTGAGGTGGTATTTCCCTTTGGAGAATTCTTGGATTGACTTGGCACATGTTTACACATGTTTAAGACTAAAGACTCTGTTTTGCCTTGATGATCTTTGAGTTTTAGAATAGTTATATCACTTTCATGCCCGATTCAATGTTGCTTTGTCGCTCTGCATGATTATGACCGTTATTGCTCTCTAGTTGGTCGCTTCCCAGTCTCTTGCTAGCCTTCGCTCGCACTAAGCGGAATTCTGCTTGTGCATCCAAATCCTTTCAAACCAGTTATTCCATATGAGTCCACCATACCTTCCTATGTGGTATTTACCTGCCATCCTAACGAAGACTTTCTTGTACCATCTCGAAATTATTAAAATTACTCCTGTTTTGTGCCTCTGTTTTAGCTCATGAGGAAGTAGTAGTTAATTCATGATCTTTTTAAGTTGGACGAGTTTTATCCCGGGATTGCATGTCTAATCTGCAAAACCCTAATACGAGAACGAACTGGCATGAGTGCGCCCGGCTCATAAAAGATAATACAACAAACAAACCCTCCTTCACGCTTTGTTCATGAGAAATCATAAAACTTTTGGCAGTGATAAACAAAGGAGATTAAGGGGATGTGATCGTCCCCGTGCGGGAACCGTTCCTCGAAACTTGTCCATCTCGAGAAGTAATTGGGTTGTCTACTAGCATTCGTTGACAAAATATGTACCTCCCAAAATCATTTTTACCTCTGTTTTCAAAACCAAGAGCTCTGGTACATGTTTAGTCTTTGCTTTCAACCTCGCCATCAAATTCCACTGTTCGAGAGTCTCCACCTTCTTTCTTCAAGCACCAACTAGGAGAGCATAATTATCATTCTGAGTGTAATGTGCATTGTCCCAAAGTATTACATTGTCTTCTGCATGCTTGTGATATTATTTATTCTGAAATTCTTAGTTCTAGTCTTCTTTAAAACTCTGGAGGAGTTTCTGCATTTATGTTTTGCTTCACTCATGGAGGCTAGCGAGATACCACTCTAGTATGTTAAAGCTATGTGCAATGTAATCTTGTCTTGATTTTCAGTAGCATATTATTTACTTTTGGTTATTTGTGATTGGTCACTTGAAAGAAGGATTGCTCCGTGCATTGTCCTCATAGCATTGTTTCAATACTTGCTAGACTCTTTTCGTAGTACATGCTTATATACATCTAATGAAGCAAAAGAGTTTGTCAAAGTTTTCTTTGTCGCGTCCAGTTCGTTGAACTGAATTGCTTGAGGACAAGCAATATGCTAAGCTTGAGGGAGTTGATACGTCTCAAACGTATCTACTTTTCCAAACACTTTTGCTATTGTTTTGACCTCATTCTTGCATGATTTGAACTAAACTAACCCGGACTGACGCTGTTTTCAGCAGAGCTGCCTGTATGGTTTTATTGTGTGCAGGGAAACGGATTTTTAGGTGTGTCAGAAAATTCCATGAAAAATCACAGAAAATCCACGCACCCGGAGGGCCCTTGTGCCAGAAGATGTGCCAGAGGGCAGCCAGGGGGGCCCCAGGCGCCCTGGTGGCGCGGCCCCACCCCTGGCCGCGCCGGGAGACCGCCTGGGCGGGTCCTTCCCCCTTTGGTGCCCTACTTTGACCCGTATTTATCCCGTGACGAGAAAACCCCAGAACAGAAGTCGTTTTCCCAGTTTCCGTCGCGGAGCCGCCGCCACCCTCTGTTCTTCTTCGGGAGGGCTAATCTGGAGGCTGATTTCGCCTCCGGAGAGGGGAGATCGTCGCCATCGTCATCATCATCACCACTCCATCCTCCCTCCATGACTTCTCCTTCCATGTGTGAGTAATTCCCTACTGTAGGCAAAGGGGATGGTAGGGATTGGATGAGTTAGATCATGTAATAGTTTATCAGATTGTTGGGGGCATGTTGCCTATCATCTACTATGGTGTTTATCATCTTTGCTTCAACTTGTTGCTCTTAATGCTTGTCACTTAGGGCCCGAGTGCCATGATTTCAAATCCGAACCATATGTGTTTGCATGAATATATTTGTGTTCTTGATCCTATCTATGAGTTGTTTGCACCTATTACGGTCCGGAACCGGCGATCCCAAAAGGGACAGCTTGGGACACCAAAGGGGATGGTCCATTATTTGAGGATTACATGTATCCATTGAGTTTATTGCTTTGTTCCGGTGCTCTTTGACAGGAGCACCTTAATCTTCATAAGTTCCTTTTGGCCCCGTTCGTAGCGGGATGGTAGGACAAAAGATGTTGTGCAAGTTCTTATTGCAAGCACGTACAACTACCTATGGGATACATGCCTAATGTTTGATACTTGCCTAGATGATCATTACTTTTATGTGTGCCTTGCCCCAAGTTAGATTCATGATATATCTCATCCATGCAGTGCCCAACCATCCATCTCCCTAGCCTACAGTGTTTTAATCCTGCTGGTTATTAGTTGTTACTTTTGCTGTTTACTTTTGCTGTTTACTTTTGCTGTTACCACCATTACTATCATATCACCGTTACCACTTATCCTTTGTTGTAAGTAAGTATATTTCAGGTGCGGTTGAATTGACAACTCAACTGTCAAAGCTTTCTTTGGCTCCCCGTGTGTCGAATCTATAAATTGGGTTATTCTTACCCGCGAAGACTATCTCGATCCCTTACGTTTGAGGGTTATCAGTCATGCAGATGCACAGGTGTTCGGCTGGATATTCTTGGGACGGATCCGGGTGAGAACCTGGTCTTCGGCCGGTAGCCGGAGCCGATGATGGTGACGCCCTTGGCTCCACTTTCTTCATGAAGGCATCATGGAGGTGAAGCTCTCAACTTGTCTCGCTACCTTGAGGGGAAACCCTTGATCAGTCGATCGAATGATGGTGGCGCTCTTGTGTCGTTCTCTCCTTGGGGGCGTTATCCTTGTAGGTGGGCATTGGCTCGAGGAACCAGTGGACGATTTTAGCGGTGGAGCAGCGTCCTACGTGACGCATCAACGATATGGAGTCTCAGCAGCATGGCGCGGCAGGGTCTCGATAGCAGATATGTATGATGATGTACACGCATAGAGAGGTGGCGTTGCCTGGTGCCACAGCGGCGTCGACGGCAGATTTGCCAAGGTCGATGCGTCACTACCTGCTTTGAAGATGGATCGGTGGAAGACGATAGCGGCGGCCTCTCAGAGTGCACCGGACCGGTGTGTGCCCCAGATCTGCTGAGAGGGCTGGCTAGGGCCTCCGGCTTTAGATGTTAGTTTTTTGTGCGAGGTCTGTTTGGTATTCGGTTCGGTCATCCGGTACCCCATCATCAAGTGGTTAGGAGTTACGACAGATGTTGCCATGACGGTGACTTTAGACTTAATGATGTACTCCCTCCGTCCTAAAATAAGTGTCTAGAGTTTAGTACTCCCTCCGTCCCAAAATACTTGTCATCAAAATGAACAAAAAGAGATGTATCTAGAACCAAAATACATCTAGATACATCCCTTTTATTCATTTTGATGACAAGTATTTTCGGACGGAGGGAGTACAAATTTGTACTAGAGCTAGTACAAAGTTGAGACACTTATTTTGAGACGGGGGGAGTATTACTTTGTAAGGTATTTATAAAGAATTAATAACATGGCTGCATGCATCGCCGAGATACAAACGCCGGGGATCATCTCCTTTTCTAAAAAAAAGAAATAGCTATGTTTACCGGTCCATCCTTATTCCAGTCTCAAACTTGACACGGGTGCTCATATTTTCTCTCGATTTGTTTTAGGCGTTTTGATGTTATTCTCTTGGCTGTGCTCAGCGTGGGTCCACCGATCCAAACCGAGATCGATGCACGAGAAAGAATAAAGTTGCAGATGTTTATAAAAAAATTGGTGTATGAATAAAGTAGCAGTTGTTTTTTAAAATATAGAGCAATGTCCATCGGAAACATCGGAAACAAAGATGTTTATACAAAAATTGGTGTATGAATAATTTGGTCCCCACGCCTCTGACTTCCATCTCGCTGCTCAGATGTGAGGACACCTCAGATATGACAGTTTGTGCTCTTCGTCGATGTTTTATTAGTGGTGTTTCTAGGAAGACATTAGAGACCAGCTTTTCTACTCTCGGGTGTAGGTACATCCGAGTTTGGAAAAAAAATAGAAAAACATGATCAAACAATGTCAAAAGAATCTGACATTTGGGGACATGAAACTTCATCAAATGTTCAAGCTTTCTGCAAAACATCACAGAAAAATAACATCAGAGGAACTCTCGGCAAAAAAAACAAAAGCAATGCTCTATGTTTGTGCACTGTTTGAGCATTTAATTTTTTTTGTGAGAGCTCCTCGGATGTTGTTTTTAGCTGAAATTTTCCAAAAAGTTCAAACACTTGATGAAGCTTGTTGTCTCGAAATTACAGATTTTTTGGACCTTGTTTTATCGTATTTTTAATAGTTTTCCAAACTCGGGTGTACCTACACCCGAGAGTAGCCACAACTTTCCCAAGACATTATCTCTGTCTACCGTGGCAGTGCCAAAGAGGTCGATCTATAGCCTCGCGGCTGGATCTGTTTATTCAAATCTGATGAATCTATATTACTGTGTTTACTTTTTTTTTGTTGGTTTGATTCTTTATGAAGTTGACCTTATTCTACACATCAAAACATCTTTCCTTCTCTATTCCCAGTCAAGTTTATCATTTTTTATAGTTTTTGGGAAAAAAAATTGCAGTCTTAAATCGGTAAACGGGATGATGACACGTAATATTAATTGGGGATATGGCTGGGTACCCTGCTTGCACTACTGGAATGACACACTTTGTTGAGTTCCTAGGGCACTCAGCAAAGCAAAAATAAATAAATAAATAAATAAATAGGCAGTGCGTTTGTCGAGTTCTGCCCCGGACAAACAAGACTCGGCTGGACCCGGTCAGCAGTCACTAATATTATCTATTTCTTATTCTCGGGAACTCTGCGAAACAGTAAGGCCTTCTTTGATTTAGAGGAATCTTGTAAGAATTTCATAGGATATGATTTCTATAGGAAAAATTCCTTTAGAGCCCTTTGGTTTGTAGGAATGGAATCCTATTCCTATGTAGGAATTCTTCCTATCCTACACATTTCATAGGAAAATAAACATTAGCCTAGACTCAATGAAAAAAATCCTATGATGTGACTCAAAGGGCATCTTCTTTCCTATTCCTATATATAGGATTTGAGATACATGCCATCTCATTTCCTATGACTTTCCTATTCCTACCCTATAAACCAAAGGAGGCCTAAATAAATTTAGCCGAGTGTGAAAATGGGGGAACTCAACAAACAAAGGGTGCTTTTTTTTTTTTTTTTTTGAGGAAAACAAACAAAGGGTGCTAGGTAGGAGGAGGCGTTAACGATGATGACCCCGCGAAAAAAAAACGATGATGCCACATGGCCCACATGTTTACAGAGTCCTAACTCGACGTGCGTAATACGAGTGCGGGGTTGACGCGTGGCATGCCGTGTTCGCAGAGTGTGCTTTGTCAGATTCTTGGCAAAAACACAGACAAGTGTGGAACTCGAAATTCCAGGCGTACGATGTTGACACGTGCCATGTCATTTTTGTTGAGTTCCTCTTGAGTTACATTCGGCAAGGGTTTACCAAGTTTTCAACTCGACAGAAGGCAATCCTGAAGACCCAGGTGACGCTTCTGTTGCCGAATACCACACTCGGTAAATATCATAGGTTCTTCCAGCGTCAGCCGCGTGGTAACATTTTACAAATAGAAAGCTTGGCAAAATGTCCCCAGGATATTCTTTGCCGAATTCCGGCACTCAGCAAAAGGTCATCCATCATTGTTTATTTTTCTTTTTTGGGTAGCCCTGCATAAAACCAAATACTCCCATAAGAAAGGTGCATGGGTAGCCATGCACCCGAGAGTATATATACATATGTTTGCTCACATAAGAAATATCAACAACACCACAATCACCATATCGCGAATCTTTAAGATGGTTTAGGTCTTCGCCCTAAAAGGTCATCAAGTTCAATGGCAACGTGGTAATACCATTATCCATAATGCCACATGTCAGATTGACTGACACGTTTGTATGTTTACCTGCTATCTCGACAATCCACGACATGAATTATGAAATTTATCTATGACAAAATTTGGCTAAATTTTTTTATGACAAATTATTTCCCCACAGAAATACACCATCCATCATTAAACGTTGTTCTTCATAGAAGACCGTATGAATCTGGTCATTTTATTTTTTATAAATATATCCGTAGATATTCATTTGGGATGAAAATCGTTATTCCTGACGAAAGTGATTCGTCGCGGCAAATTGTTTTTCCCTTTAGTGCTATGGGGTACTATCAGCGGCAAGTGACCCCGGGAGGGCGATAACAATGCTGACGGTGACGAGAAAGGTGCATGGGTGTGACATCCTGTTGTGGGGGTCTACAAAAATGCTTATTCAAAATAAAAACTAGAAAATCACTTTGGTTTTGTCGGATTACCTCGGGCATAATTGGTGGTTTTGGTTTGAGAAGATTTTAAAATGACCCAACATGCACAGTGAATGTAAAGTTGTGTTTGATTCACATGATTTAAATGTATTTGAATTTTCTACATTTTAGTAGGCCCTCTGAATTTTGTAAAGATGTCTTGAAGGCTATTTGTATAATAGATGGGCCTATTTAGGGCAACCAGTTTTTTTTTTACTTACATTTCCCTGAGCCGATCGTAACTCCCTCGTCGCATTAAGCGCCCCGTTAGATTTGTTATAGAAAATTCAATATATTTTGTTCAATATATTTCTTATAGAAAATTCAATATATTTTGTTCGCGCAAATTTTAAAAAAGTTTAGTAAATATAAAAGTAATATTTGTACCACTTTAATTTTCATACAGTAGCACTTAAGAAATGTTCACGCATGCATTAAAAAAATTGTTCAACGTGTTTATCTAACAACAATTCAATGTATTGGTGTTGTATCGTTTGGTTGCATGACATTATATTTAAAACGGGGCAAAAGCCTATTATGAGAGGTAGAATAGTGAAAGTTTGGCCAGAAAATACCCCTCAAAACCTGGGGGCTGATGAACCTGATATTATGAGGAAAAAATAGAAATTCAGGAAAAATTTAAATGAAATCAAAACTTTTTTCAAACAAACTTGACCACTGGTGTGCTTGTTTAAAAATTTCGCAAAAGAAAAACTCCATCCGAAATCTTGGCGAAAAAAAACAGAATTTTACATGACAAATGATTGAATAGTAACTCAGTAACTCTAATATAGTGCTGATTTTATCCTTTTCAGCAACAATACCACATAGGTTATTTCTTCGCAAAAAGTTGAAAGAACTGTCAAGCTTGATCAATTTGAGCCAAACGATCTTCCATCCTTCTTTCCAATTACTATTTTTTTTACTACTACCAGGTTCCAAACGTTCCCCTCCTAGTTTGGCCTCAATATATTTACTGAAGAAACGTGACTGACCAGTAGAACTTGCTCAGATTTATTGAAGAATTTTTTTGTGAAAAATAACAACGTAGAACTATTCTTGTTTATTATTCTATTGAGAACCTCACATTAGCAGGGGAATATACATTTGAGAATGACAGAAAACAGATACTATATGCTCAACAGTAGGTTCCGATCTTCACAGCAATTAAGCTGACACATTCTCACATTTTATCCTCAGATTATAGGATCTTCTCTACATGGATGAGCAACCTATACCATGATCCCTTTTCACTGCTCAGTGTTCACCTCACCCCTATTCAGCTATACACTTGGCACACCATACATTTGTCCAACTGGTTGCTAGGAGCGAATTGGTGTTCATACTTGACTGCATAGACCTCTGGAATCTGTCCACCTCTTGTGATATTTCACATTTCCAGGAGCGCTGCCCCAGTTTGCTCCGTTGGACAGTGAATTTCTGCTTGCTTCCCTCCAATGGACTTGTCGTATTCAGACATTTATGTCAAATCCCATATCCTTGTCCGTGCAAACATCTGCTTCTACTTCAACACCTTTCTCAGTTGCGCTCTTCATTTGGTGTTCACTCCCTAAAATCAACCATAACAACTGATTTTGCCTCCTCGATGATGGCAGACATCAAGGGGCTTCAGGACCTGCAGTGGTTTCAGAACTGTCAGCATACATCGAAGCTGATTTCCGATGACTTTTCATTGAATCCCTTGCAAAAACATCAATAGCCATAATACCTTTGAATTTCTTCAGGTGCTTCTCTTTGAGAGCGCACACACAACTCCTGAGTTTCGGCTTCCCTACTTGATGACTTCAGTGGGGTAACAGCCAGGAAGAGTGCAAAAGCAATAGATGAACAAGACATAAGGATCAGTACAGTATGTGGAATTAGCACAGGGGTTTCAGTGTTCCCTTTCAGGCTGTTTGTCCAGGCGCTGTCGCCGAACAGGATCTCCGCCGCGAATATGATATTTATAAACAACGTAAGACAAAATGCAAGGAAGGCTAGTATTTCGACACGTAGAGATACCCTGTAGTTTCCCATTATCAACCTTGATGAGGCGATGCGGAAAACCGGAATAACAGATGAAGGCAGGGTAAAGGCCTGGATTACTGGACATAGAATGATCAACTGATATACCCCTTCAGAGCCTGCTACCTTTGCAGAATAGATAGCAGGAATCATGGAAATTAGCTTAAGCAGCACATGATGCGCAACCAGAGACAGGTTGGCGCCAAAGAAATGCTCTGTAACTACATGGCTAGCGATAACAGATGTCAGTGCGATGATGTGGCTCGAAAAGAGAAGAACCGCTAACAGCACAAGTGGTGCCATGGAACTCGTAAATATCTGCAGAAAACAAGAATCCAAATAAACTAAGGATTTTTTTAAACAAGTCATTAAAACACCAAAAGTCATGTTTGTGATTCGAAGAGTTGGGATTGATACTGTGGAGACAGGACTCACAAACCTCGTTCATTAGCTCGACAGCGTCGTGAAAGGTGTGGATCACATTGTGACTAGATTCCGCTGCTGCTGAGCTCAACAGAACATAGTTCACAAGAAAAACCCCAGTAAAAGTAAATAATACTGAAAAAAGGTGGTCATGAAACAGGGCACCCAGGGTATGAACATGATCCCTCTGAACCTGCATATATGACATCCAAGTTAACATGAAAGGATAACTCAAATAAGCAGGAATAAATAGTAAAGTGGGATCCACATCCCATGATGGTGTGCAAAGTGCAAAAACACTCCTGTCGCTTCTTCCGGAAAAAGAAGTATGCATGACCTGATATGTTTCAAAATATCTCTGAACCACCGTAACCAAAATTTTAATGGTTTTTTCAATCTTGATATAGGTGTATTAACAACGTCATAAAAAAATGCTAGTTTTGCTACCATCATTCATTATGAACAACTCCATATGATTAATCATGAGTACATGCAGCACCATTTGCAGAAATAACATGACCTTTCGTAATGGAAAACTTTGAAGCTAGTGCACCTCTAGATGTAAATCAATATTCATGGACAAGTTTAACAATGTATGAGCAAGAAACACCGTGATATACCTGAACAATGGACGAATGGACATAAAAATTGTGTGACATTATGTTTGCACCCATAAGTGCCATGAGTGAGTAAGCACTTTCTCCACTCAACTTAGGGAACATCACATTCACATGGAGAGGAATCTCTGGTTGACTGATTAATAAACCAAGCACAAAACAAAGAATCGTAAAGCCAGCTATGCATGCATTTAACGTCCCAGCCATCCTCTTGTCCTAGAATGAGCAGAAATAATATATCATAAGCACACAGTATTAGAGGAACTAGAACAAGTCAACATTTTTAAGAATTAGTGGATGCAGTGTTAGTAATAAACTTACCCTGGGGGATAAAAGATATGGCAATACAATAATTACAACACATGCAAAAATAATGGCCGTGAGAAAATCATCCACATCAAACACAAGGTTGTATCCAACTGCTATGCCCAAAATCTGAAACAGCCAAAATATTAAATATTCAGAATTATCTGGGAATCCTCACATCCTCACAACTTAGTTAAAAAGTCAATACATATAACATGGCAAAATAAAATAAGGTACAATAGAGTATTGATAAAAACAGTTATATTGAAGTTTGTGCTCATACGTACCATGGTTAGTTCTGAAGTAAACAAAGACATCCCTGCCTGGAGACCAAGGCCAACACATATGAACCGGCTATACTCCTGGCTGGAAATCTTGAAATTCATGTAAAGACATTACTGGTTGTAACTGAAAAATACACAAAATCCAAAAAGTACCTACAGAGTCTTTCTCTGCAAAAGAAAAATGCAACATTTTTTCTCACGTTGGGATATTTGAGGAGGATGGTGTTTTGGCTCCCGAGCTCATGTGCAAATAATTAAGTAAGTGGCATCCGTTTTTTTTCTGGCAACAAGCATGTTCATGTGTTCTAAGAGCATCCACAACCGGACTACCCATAACCGCCACAAATGCTTGGGCGGGCTGCTCGGGAAGTGCCCAGATGAGTTTTGGCCACCCAACAGGGTTCCGCAAGTCGGGCCAAACGCCTGGGCTGAACGGCACTCCCCATATCCGGCCCATATATGGGGTGGATATGGGGAGGCCCGGACGCGCCTGGGCATGCCCACCATGTCATATTGACAGATAGAGACCATGCGGGCATACAGAGAAACCGTTGGTCCGAAAGGCGCCTCCTTTGCTGCACGCCACGTGGCACCGCTCCGATGTGTCACCCGGGGGAGGAGGACAGCTATTTAAGAAGGACGACGGCAGCCGAACCCTATCCACTATATTTCCCTTTCTCTTCTCCGCCATCGAGACTTCCAATCTGCCTGCCGCGCCATATCGAGCTGTCGGATCACCACCTACATCATGCTCAGTCCGGGGCAGAGGATGTGGCTGCTCGAGCAATTCCAGGCGAGGCGGGCTGGTCGTTTCGCCGTCGGCCTTCTTACGGATAATCACTTTATATATTTATAACTATAAGTATATTTTTCGTCCTCGAACTCTTCCGAGAGTTCAGAAATCGCCCCTCAACTCTAATCCGGAGAATTTTCGTACCTCAACTATCGAAACCGGAGAGTTTTCGTCCCTCATGCCGCTTTGGGCGGTTTTCGTCCGACATGAACAGTAGATCAGTGAATAGTAAATTCGAAAAATAGCAAAAAACAAAAGACAAAACTGAAAATTTGATCCCACAAATTTTCAGATTTTTTTTCCTATTTTTTCCAGATTTATTGTTCATCGATTTACTGTTCACTTCGGATGAAAACCGCCCAAATCGGCACGAGGGATGAAAACTATCCGGTTTTGATAGTTGAGGGACAAAAACTATCCGGATTAGAGTTGAGGGACGATTTCTAAACTCTCAGAAGAGTTCGAGGACGAAAAGTATACTTATCCCTTATAACTAAACCTTGTTCTAGACAATTACTATTCATCCCGAAGCAGATGAGCTCGGGCACATAAATGATTTTTTGTTTCAAGGAAGAAATTATATTTGTGGTTCTCGAGATAAAAAGGAAAAAAATGTGCTCCCCGATTTTTTTGCCTAGAATACCACAAATATTATTTATTCACAAAAATTTGAGTCTAGTTGGAACAGACGAACATTTTTGTTTGTTGCAAAAATTCAGTTTATTTATTTATTTAGTGGTAGTTTTAAATATAAATATATATGTGCTCAAATTTGAGTCTAGTTGGAACAGACGAATATTATTTATTTATTTTTTATATATGTGCATCCTGGAGCATATGCGCTCGGGCATTGAAATTTTTTAGTTTCCGTGAAGAAATTTAATTTGTGGCGATCTCGGTAAAAAAACAAACAAAATATGTCCTCATTAAATTGATTTTTCTTAGAGCACCACATATATTATTTATTTAATAAAATTTGAATGCAATTACAACACACAATCACATATTCATTTGTTGCCAAAAAAAGAGTTTATATATTTATTACTAGATATTTTTCTAAACATTACTAGTCCCTCCATCCCACAATGTAAGACCTTTTTGCAATCTAAATACAATTAGCTTGCAAAACGTCTTATATTGTGGGACGTAGGGAGTATTCATCTAGAAGCATATGAGCTCGGGCTCAAACTGAATTTCCATTTCATTAGGAAATTAAATTTGTGATTCTCTGGATTATAAAGAAAGAGAATATGTGCTTGCCGACTTTGTTTTCTTAAGAGTACCACAAATAATGTATTAAAGAAAAAATGTATGTAATTAGAAGATACAAACATATTTGCTTTTTGCCAATAAATCAGTTTACTCATTAGTGGATTTTTATAAAATTTACTATTCATCCGAGGGTGTATGAGCTCGGACTTACAACTGAATTTATGTTTCCATAAAGAAATTAACTTCCTGATGCTCTGAATACAAGAAGAAAGAGAATACGCGCTCAGCGATTTATTTTTTCTTAGAGCAGCTCAAACATTATTTATTCACGAAACTTTGAACGCAGCAAACATAGTTGTTTGTTGACAAATAAATCCAGATTTTTAATTATTTATTAGTCTCTCCGACTATAGAGGGATTAGTAGATTTTTCAAAAAATTACAATTGACCTGGGGACAGCCGGGAGTAGAGGATATTAATTACGCCAATATGGACAACAAGAGTAGCAGGAATTAAAGAAAGAATTGGGTATGTACCTCAGCAAGATTCTTGCCGGTGACCATGCCGATGCAGGTGGAGAGATACTGATTGAGGACCGCGGAGAAGTTGAAGAAGAGCACGAGCAGCACGAGGTCGTACCCGAAGCGAGCCCCGGCATCAACCGCCGCCACCCACTTGCCGAGATCGATGTAGCCCACCGAGATCAGCAGGGCCGTCCCAAGGGTGCGGGAAACATGATGCCGGCCACCTCCGCCAGCGAGGGACTCGACGCCGTGCACAGCTTCCATCGCGTCCGCCGCGGCAGCAAGCTGCATGGTTCCCGTAAAGAAATCAGAATCAAGGAGAAGAGTAGAAGACGGAAACGAAACGCTAGAACAACGGGAGGAGCAAGTTAGTGGCCGTCACCGGACTCCAGCAGAACCAGTGGAGCAAGTTCACACTTCACAGGGATCGATATATATCTCCACTTGAGCCTTCACCGGAGAGGAGCTCGTCAAGCAGGTGAGAGGAGGCGTACGTGTTCTGCTGAGACGAGCGGGGAATGTAATAATGTGGTGATCGGCGAGGAAAAAGAGGAGAAAAATAAGAAAGCGGATAAGGGCGGAGGCTAGACGACAAGCGGCGAGGGTATTTCCGGTAGTAGCGGTCGGCTTTTGCCGCTACAAACCTGCGAGCCACGTGGGAATCAGCCATTTCGTAGGGAGGTGGCCGACTAGTTTATGCTAAGCTACAGCCAACGAACCGGACTGGAGACTTCTGGATAGACCCAACTGGAGAGTGGCTTCTTCTTTTTCTTTTTTTTTTTAACATGCAGAGGCACCAAGAGGTATTCCCTCCGTTCCATAATGTATTGCCTATGGATTTTCTGGAAAGTCAAACTTTGTAAACTTTGATCAAGTTTGTAGAGAAAAATATTTATGTCTACAACAGCAAAAATATGTAATGTGAAACTACATCTTATGGTGAATCTAGTGATATATGTTTCGCACTCTAGATGTAAATATTTTTCTCCACAAACTTGGTCAAAGTTTGTGTGGTTTGACTTTTCAAAAAATCTATAGGCACTACATTATGGAACGGAGGGAGTATCTAATTTCATTCAGCTCAAAGAGATAGTACAAAGAGAGTTACATAGATCTGCAGATGATAAGAGAGGAAGATAAGTAGAAACTATGAGGAAGATCCTATGAGGCAAAGTGGAAGGACCACGGTGCGATGACCGACATGATCGGGGGAAGCAGGATTACATACTGCAGCCGAAACATGGCAGCAGGCCTGAAGTGGAAAAGAAATTTAAAACAACCAAGCACTGCAGCCGCTTGTTACTCCAAAGACTGTACATCTTGACATAAGAAGCTTGCAGGCGTCGAAAAGAGCAGCATAAGGAGGCAGACTAATCTTATGATTAGTCTGATGGGGAGCATAGCATAGATCAGCAACACCAGCCCTGACCTGTAAGAGATAAGAGAAGAAGAGAACTCTAGTGAAAAACAGGAAACTAGTCCCGGTTCTAGAGATACTTTAGTCCCGGTTCTGCAACCTGGACAAAAAGGTCGGGACTAAAACCTAAAACATTTAGTCCCGGTTCGCTTACGAACCGGGAGAACTCCACGTGGCCGCTGTGTGGAGCTCCACCTTTAGTCCCGATTGGTAACACCAACCGGGACTAAAGGAATTTTTCGAAAAAAATTGAATATATTTTTATTTATTTTCTCCATTTTAAATTTCTGAATTATTTGACAATTTAATCTCTAATTACCAACGAAAAAAAATAGCGCGCTATCTAAAATAGCGTGGCCCTTCTCCAAATGCTATACAAGTTATTGCGTGCTATATTCAAAATAGCGTTTCGAAAAAAAATGCAAAATATATCACAGAAATTAAGGATTTCAACGTCTAGAATTTTGTCCAGGAGTTATACACGCATACCGCTGGTGTACACATTATGACATTAGATGCACGTAAGAGAATTCTTCTTGTTTCATCCAGACAAATGCAATGTTTCCATCCTAGATGGGCCTGTTGTTGCGTTGCATTGGGCCGATGCCCGATGGGCTACTATGTGCTGAGCGTCTGCCGTGTTTCTAACGCTCCACGCTAAAAACGCTAAAACATTTTTGCGTTTAGCGTCGTTATAGCACGCTATAACGTGAATAGCGGCATAACGTGTAAAATGGCTAAAACGTAACGTGACACTCTCAAATACGCTATAGCGAAGTTTAAACGCCGAAATAGCGCGCTATTTGTTTCGTTGCTAATTACCCCTCATCACTGCTCAAGTGTGGAGCACTCATTTTAAATCGTCTAACTTCCCGACCGGTCAACCATCCTCTCACTACTCCAGTCCGAGCACGCTTAACTTCCGCGTTCTATTCCCCCAAGTTTCCAAGTCTGCAATTGTTGTTTTTCTGACAATAGTAAGCTGTCAATCCTATTAACCCTGAGGAGTTGAACTTGAGCATGAAATCACACGTTTCACCGTTTGAGTTTGAAACTATTATTCTTAAAACCAATAATTATTTATTAACACTAATATTTCTTGAATAAGTAGTTTGACCATAGTTTGACCAGAGTTTGACCAAAAATTCAAAAAAACATATATTTGAGGATAACTTTTTTTTCCTTTCATAATTTGAGGATTCTAAAAAATTGAAAAACGGCCTACGGCCATCGAAATCGGAATCGGCTTTTCGTGTTGAACATTTTCATATATTATACGGGTTTTTTCGACATAATATGCAAAAGTTATAGCCGTTTTACTTTTTCATAACACTTTTTTGCAAAACATGTCCCAATTTAAGTTTTTTAATTTTCCTGACTCTAGTAGATAGTAACATAACTACATCTCAAAGTATTTAAATTTTTGAAGTTTTTATCATTTTCTTTTGTTTGTTTTAACTGAAATGGTGATACACCGATGGGGTGTAGAGTTTGAACCCCTTTAGTCCAGGATGTTGTCCATCCAATCCTACTGTCGACTACATCTTCTAGCACCGTCCCAGCCAGAGTCATAACTAAGGTTAACCAAGCCAGAGTCACGTTCTATTAAAGTGGCAAAAATAATTACTTTTTCATATAGCAAAGCTAATTCTATCAACTATTATTAAAGGCTAAAAAACTATTAATACAGAACAATAGCAAAATAATATTAATTAATTATAAAAATTATCTACTGTTGTCTAATAGAAGCATACTACAACATGTTAAAATCTACAGTAAGAACTAACTAAAAATAATTGAAAACAACAATTAAAGGACTAGAACAACTTTATAAGCAAAGCAGTACTTGTTTTAATTAAAATCCTAATTTAAATTATTCTAAAAATAATCAAATAAATCTTACTATGACAACAATTTGACATGTGACTAGGAGAAAAAAAATTAAATTTAAAACTATTTTTAAACTCAAATTATTAACAATCTAGGGTTTGAAGCAAATTAGAGCAAATTCATATTTAAATCATTCAAATTTGAAAATTAATGGAACAAACAAAAACTAGACAAAATTTGGAATCAAATGCATAAAGAATCACTCAAAACATCAAATATCCTAAAAGATATAAGCAATTTAAAACAGAAACTAAAAAAAAAAACAAAAGGAAAAAAAAACAAAAAACAAATTTCAGAACCCCTTTAGTCCCGGTTTGAGACACGAACGAGAACTAATGGGCATCGCACCCTTTAATTCCGGTTGGTGTCTCAAACCGGGCCCTTTAGTCCCGGTTCGTGTCTCAAACAGGGACTAAAGGTCCCATTTGAACCGGGACTAATGCCTTCCCGATGCTCTAGTCGCTAGAAACGGGACTAATGCTCACATTAGTCCCGGTTCGTAATGCAAGCGGGACTAATGTGTACATTGAGCTTGGACTAAAGTCATGTTTTCTACTGGTGGAAACTTCCTTCAGCATCCCAGAGATGTGCAGAGCCTGCAAAACAAAAAAGAAATGCTTTGCATCTCCAACAGTCCAAGTCCAGCATAGTTTTAAGGGCCCTGTAGATGAAAATCTTAAAAAACAAACATGACAAAGCAGCTTGCACATGAAAAGAAGCTAACAGTGAGTGAGGGAGTCCTAGATTTTGGGGGTCCATGAGGATCCGGTCTACAGAAGCTGGGCCGGATAGATGGGCCATGAAGATGAAGATAAACTAACGTCTTCGTGTCCGGTTAGGACTCCTGTATATGTAGAAAGGCAGAATAGATGTTCGGATGTAATGATTCCTTTCTTCCCAAGCAAACTTTGTAACCCTAGGTCTCCTCCGGTGGATATATAAACCGGAGGGTTTAGTCTGTAGAGGGTGGGAGAATCACAATATCATAGGCTAGACTTCTAGGGTTCAGCCATTACGATCTCGAGGTAGATCAACTCTTGTAACCCCATATTCATCAAGATCAATCAAGCAGGAAGTAGGGTATTACCTCGATTGAGAGGGCCTGAACCTAGGTAAATATTGTGTCCCAAGTCTCCTATTACCATCGATCCTAAGATGCACAGCTTGGGCACCCCTACCCGAGATCTGTCGGTTTTGACACCGACAATGGTTCTTTCATTGAGAGCTCCGCTATGCGCTCGCGGGAAGCGATCGATGGCTCGTCTCGTCATCAATGACGATATCACCCTCGGAAACAACCTGGCCATGGGCCAGATCCTCCAGCTCGGCGGTTTGTTGTATGCGCCAGCATGGCCGCCAGGCCGGCCGCGCTCCCAGCGGTCATCAAGCACCACTCCTATATTGGCTCCGACCACTCTGATGAGGAGATTTCGGTGGATTCCTCGTCCTTAAACGAACTGCTAGAGCGCATTGCTGCCTTGGGGTTTTCATCGCCCGATGATCAGATCGGGCTTAAACCTGGTCAAAAGGAAGTCAATTCCACCCCAATCACTCACCTGGTGGCGGCCATCGAGGACCGAGCCGAAGATATTTCCCTTCTTGAAACGGAGACCGACGCTATTCGGACTTCCGAATTCCTCGAGCCAAACACACCCCCGTCAGGTGGCGCTTCATGCCTTTCGAGCTCAGGGACAGACGCAGGGCCCGCGGAACATTTAGATCTCGATGGGCCCAAATCGTCCACACCGGAGGTTGCACAAACCCCGGACACTACGTTGGGTCGGGACTCTAATAACAAACCCTAGCAGGGCATCTAATAACATATACAATGGCAAGAAAAACAGACCTTTCACAGGACACAGGTCCGTTTTGGACGAACTGTTGGATAAACACTGCCAAATACATGCTGCGCCGGACATTATCCCAACCCACTGCCTTAGAGCATGTTGGGTACTCCGGCAGGTAGCTAAAAGCAGTGAAGCAATCCTCGCCACCGCAACGGAGAAAGATTTCGATGTCTTCATTGTCTTCAAGATGTTCTCCTCTCAAACAACCGGCACAAGAGAGCAAATCGCGAACTTGCCGAGGTCCATCAAATCAGCACTACAAGCCCATGGAGCAACACGGCAATTACCATTTCTGCCGAAGATGAACCACGAATCCGGTTGATCTGAGCCACAGCCGCTCTGGTACTAAACCCAATAGTAGACGGCTTTTGCCTCACTAAAGTACTCAAGGACGGGGGCAGCGGACTCAACCTCATATATGAGGACACGCTTGCAAAAATGCAGGTCGATAAATCCCGCATTGAACAAAGTAGCATGATCTTTAGAGGAATTATTCCCAGCCGAAAAGCCCGGTGTTTGGGAAGCATTAAGTTCGACGTAGTATTCGGTACACCCAAAAACTATAGGTCGGAGGAACCGCTCTTCCACATTGTCCCCTTTAACAGCGGATACCACGCCCTTCTAGGGCGGGACGCTTTTTCACGCTTTCAAGCTATACCCCATTACTGGTACATGAAGCTCAAAATGCCAGGGCCCAATGGGATAATCACAGTTGCAAGTGATCCGGATAGAGCACTCCGTGCTAAGAACAAAACCACATCCTTAGCCCTAGAGGCACTATCCGAAGCCCTCGCGGCCGAAGAATTAACCACCTTACGATCTACGGTGGACAAGGATGACGTAGTCCTTGACAAGAGATCAAAATCTACCTCCTTCAAGCCAGCAGACGAAATTGTCAAATTTCAAGTGCACCAAATGGACCCCAACAATACGGCATCCATTAGGGCACAGTTGGACCCGACGATAGACAGCGCTTTGTGCACCTTCCTTCGTGAAAACTGGGACATATTCGCTTGGCATCCTTCAGACATGCCTGGAATCCCACGCATGCTCGCCGAACACAGCCTTAACATAATCAAAGGGTTCAAGCCAGTCAAGCAGTCACTACGACGATTTTCCAAACCCAAATGGCAAGCGATGGGGAAAGAGCTGGCCAAGTTACTAGAAGCCGGATTCATAAGAGAAATCAATCTCCCAGACTGGCTAGCCAATTTAGTCATGGTACCAAAGAAAGATAAATCCTAGCGCCTTTGTGTCGACTTTTTTTCACAGACTTAAACAAGTCTTGCCCTAAGGATCCCTTTCCAATGCCCCGCTGATACGTCCAAAACGTATCTATAATTTTTGCTTGCTCCATGCCACTTTTGGGTGATATTGCTATGATATTTATACACTTCCATACACTTTTGATCATATTTGGACTAACCTACTAATCCAGTGCACCCTACTGCCAGTTTCTGTTTTCGGCTGTTTTTGTATTTCAGGTTTTCACATTATGAGAACTGCCAGGAAAAATCCAGAAAAATTATATACAAAATCAGCGTTCCAGAACCTACCTTGCGCCCGAAGGACAGCCGGGGGGGGGGGGGGCCACCAGGGCTCCAGGCGCCCTGGCGGCACGCCCCCCCTGGGCCGCGCCGGGGGGGCGCCTGGGCCCCCCGAGCCCCGTCTGGTGCCCCCCTTTGGCATATATTTAGAGGGTCCTTCGAAACCCTCGGGACGGGAACTCTTTTTTTTCGCGATCTCAACTCTGTTCCGCCGCCGCCGCCGCCGCTTCCAAGATTGGGAGCACCAGGAGAACTCTTCCCGGCACCCTGCCGGAGGGAAGGATCACCATCGGGAGCCTCTCCACCACCATGGACGCCTCCCGGATGAGTTGTGAGTAGTCTCCCTTGGACCATGAGTCCATGACCAGTAGCTATGTGATGTTCTCCTCCCGTTCTTGTGCTTCACTAATTAGTCCTCGTGAGCTACCCTACATGATCGAGGCACATATGTAATCCTTATGCTGTTGCTATGATGAGTTTGCTGGGATCCGATGGATTATGAGATTATGTTCAGATTGTTCTTGAGTAATATATTTGATCTACCTCTTTTATATTTATGTTCATAAGTAATTCTTGCATGTTCTCCGTTGTTATTTATTGCTTTGGCCAAGTAATAGGTAGTGACTCCAAGAGGGAACGTTATGCTCGATTGTGGGTTCATGCCCCTCGATGACTAGTTTGAGTGACAGAAACATGAGTCTAGGGGATGTGCTGTTGCCACAAGGGGGAAAACAACGGTGCTTGTGCCCGCGGGTGCAAGGATTGTTTACTTTACGCAAAGTTCTTTTAATGCAGTTGTCTGTTGCTTTGAGTTTACACTATGGGTGGGGCTCGCAACTTAATACCAGCGAGATGTTCTGGATAGATATCTCAAGGTGGATGATTAGTAGTAGATATTGATGGATTTCGGTCTACTTACTTTGGCGTATCGCCCATGCTTTGAACCTCAACCTTTCTTGCAATGTAGTCAGCATTGGTTTGCGTTCGTGGTCCTGTCAATTGCCCAGCTGTAATTCGTTTACCTCACATAGCTGTTTTATCGTCTTTTGGGAGAGAGACATCACTAGTGAACATCATGAGACTCCGGTCCATATTACAATCATTGATCACATCCGCTATTTACTTTTCGCTATTATTTACTATTGCAAACATTATCTATCACTACTATCATTTGCGTTTAATCCTTTGTGAACTACAAGGCCGGAGGGATTGACAACCTCTCTGTACTCGTTGGGAGCAAAGTTATTTGTATCTGTGTGCAGGTCCACGTTGATTGCTAATATATGGCGCCGTTAGCAGTTGACACCTACTTGTTGAACCTAGGAGTCTCTGGGGATTCGATCCTTGGCATCTTTGCTAAGGGAAAAACTTCCACAACACTGCATCTCACACCTTCCACTTGGGGTAACCAACGAGGGGTTAGAGGCCCATCACCCGCATCGATCAAATTATCGGTGCAACCGTAGGACATGACTCATTGTGTTTCCTCGATGCTTACTATAGATACCATCAAATAAAAATGAAGGAATCCGATCAGGCCGCGACGTCATTTATCAATCCGGACGGCCCCTTTTTTTCAACACTATGCCATTCGGACTCAAAAATGTTGGTGCCACGTATCAATGCATGATTCAAACATGCTTAGAGAATCAAATTGGCAAGACAGTGGAGGCATACGTTGACGATGTAGTTGATACGTCTCCAACGTATCTATAATTTTTTATTGTTCCATGCTATTA
This sequence comes from Secale cereale, assembly GCA_902687465.1. Classification (NCBI taxonomy): domain Eukaryota; kingdom Viridiplantae; phylum Streptophyta; class Magnoliopsida; order Poales; family Poaceae; genus Secale; species Secale cereale. The sequence continues at coordinate 862,871,187 of LR738713.1, read as the reverse complement.
TTTATGAAGTCTTGGATGTTTAATGGGCTTTATCATTCGCTTTTATATCATTTTTGGGACTAACCTACTAACCCAAAGGCCAGTCCAGATTGCTATTTTTTGCCTATTTCAGGGTTTTGCAGAAAAGGAATATCAAACGGAGTCCAAACGGAATGAAACCTTCGCGAGAGATATTTTTGGAGAAAATAACGCCACGGGAACTTGAGAACCACGTCAGGGGAGCTTCGAGTGGCCCTCGAGGGTGGGGGCGCGCCCCCCTTCCCAGGGCGCGCCCCCTGCCTCGAGGCCCACTCGAGCGTCCCTCGGTGCCCTCCTTCTTCCTATATAAGTCCATGTACCCCAGAAACTCCGTACGCAGAGAGAAAACCCTAATTCTGCCGCCGTAGCTTTTGTTCCTGTGGAGATCCCATCTTGGACCCTGTTTCGGAGCTCCACCGGAGGGGGATCCATCACGGAGGCCTTCATCATCATCATCATCATCATCGCCCTCATCATGAGTTGTGAGTAGTTTACCACAGACCTTCGGGTCCATAGCTAGTATCTAGATGGCTTCTTCTCTCTCTCTGGATCTCAATACAAAGTTATCCTCGGTCTTCGAGGAGATCTATTCGATGTAATCTCTTTTTGCGGTGTGTTTGTTGAGATCCGATGAATTGTGAGTTTATGATCAAGGTTATCTATGAAAGATATTTGGTTCTTCTCTGAACTTTTTATGTGTGCTCATAATATCCTTGCAAGTCTCTTCGAATTATTGGTTTGGTTTGGCCTACTAGATCTATAGTTCTTGCAATGGGAGAAGTGCTTGGCTTTGGGTTCAATCTTGCGGTGTCCTTTCCCAGTGACAGTAGGGGCAGCAAGGCACGTATTGTATTGTTGCCATCGAGGATAAAAAGATGGGGTTTACATCATATTGCTTGAGTTTATCCCTCTACATCATGTCATCTTGCTTAAGGCGTTACTCTGTTCTTATGAACTCAATACACTAGATGCATGCTGGATAGCGGTCGATGTGTGGAGTAATAGTAGTAGATGTTGGCAGGAGTCGGTCTACTTGTCTCGGACGTGATGCCTATATACAATGATCATGCCTAGATAGTCTCATAATTATTCACTTTTCTATCAATTGCTCGACAGTAATTTGTTTACCCGCCGTAGAATATCGCTATCATGAGAGAAACCACTAGAGAAAACTATGGCCCCCAGGTCTATTCTCAACATATCAATCTACATCTACTTTACTTTTACCGCTTTTATTTGCTATTTTATTAAACCAAAAATACCAAAAATATAAACTATCATCTCTATCAGATCTCACTCTCGTAAGTGACCATAAAGGGATTGACAACCCCTTATCGCGTTGGCTGCGAAGTTCTTATTTGTTTGTGCAGGTGCGAGGGACTGGCGCGTGGTCTCCTACTAGATTGATACCTTGGTTCTCAAAAACTGAGGGAAATACTTACGCTACTGTGCTGCATCTCCCTTTTCCTCTTCGAGGGAATACAACGCAAGCTCAAGAGGTAGCAAGAAGAATTTCTAGCGCCGTTGCTGGGGAGGCTTACGCAAAAGTCATATACCAAGTACCTATCACAAACCCTTATCCTTCGCGTTATATTTTTTGCCTCTCGTTTTCCTCTCCCCCACTTCACCCTTGCCGTTTTATTTGCCCTTCTTCCGTCGTGTGTTTATCGTTCGCTTGCTTCTTATTTGCTTGTGTTGCTATGTGCCCTCAATTAGCTTGCATCTTCGCTTGCTAAAGTATGGATCCTCATCCACTTGCTAATCTCTTTAAGAGATCCAATTATGTTGAACCTATTGCTAGTGAGCTGCGTGCACTAGATTATCTTTATGAGGTTTTGCTTGAAATTTATGAATCTGAAAATTGTGAGGAATTGTTGAAAGAAAAAGTGATTCATGTTAGCTCCTTAAATAAAAAGCATGATTGCAATGATACTATTATAAATGTCAATTGTGTTAATGATATGCAAAACCCTAAGCTTGGGGATGCTAGTATTGCTATGCCCACTACTTGTTGCAATGATCATGATTGGGGTGATGTTTCTTATGATCTTGAAAATTTATTTAATCCCCATGATATATATGAGATTGATAATAATGTTTGCAATAATATTGAAAGTGGGTTTGGAAGAGTGTCAACTTTAGATCCCACATATTTGGAGAATGATCAATCTTATGAATTTTTTGATAAAAGTGGGTTTGGAGAGGTCATGACTTTAGTTAATGTTAATCCCACTATTTTGGAAGAGTGTCAACTTCGTATGCATGTGGATCGTGTTGAGAATATATTTTGTGATAGATATATTGTTGAATTTTCCTAAGATCCTACATGCAATTATTATGAGAGGGGGGAATACGGTTGTAAAAATCTTCATGTTACTAAATTACCTCTCGTTATGTTGAGATTGCTATTGTTTCTTCCTTCTTCCTTGCACATGCTAGATCTTGCTTGTCTTGCTAATTTGTTTTTCTATAAGATGCCTATGCATAGGAAGTATGTTAGACTTAGATGTGATTTTCACATGCTTTATGATGCTCTGTGTGTGTTTCAATTCTTATCTTTCATGTGAGCATCATTGAAATATCAATGCCTAGCTAGGGGCGTAAAACGATAGCTCTTGTTGGGAGGCAACCCAATTTTATATTTTTTGTTTTTGTTCCTGTTAGGGAATAAATATTGCATCTAGCCTCTGATTAGATGTGGTTTCATGTTTTGTTTAGTGTTTGTGCCAAGTAGAACCTTTGGGAAGACTTGTGTGAAGTTTATATGATCTTGCTGTGAAAAACATAATCGTTAGTGCTGGCTAAAGTAGTCGTGGGATTTTACTGGAGCGTGCTTTTTAGTTGATTCTTTTTGCAGATTATTGGTAGACAAATTGCGCAAATTTACCAATTTATTTTGAATTTTTTGGAGTTCCAGAAGTAGGCGAACCCTGCAGATTACTACAGACTGTTCTGTCTTTGACAGATTCTGTTTTTCGTGTGTTGTTTGCTTATTCCGATGCATCTATGAGTAGTATTGGAGGATGTGAACCATAGAGAAGTTGGAGTACAGTAGGTTTAACACCAATATAAACAAAGAATGAATTCATTGATGTACCTTTGAGTAGTAGTTTGCTTTCTTATACTAACGGAGCTCACGAGAATTTTTGTCTAAGTTTTGTGTTGTGAAGTTTTCAAGTTTTGAGTATTGCTTTGATGGACTATGGAATAAGGAATGGCAAAGGCCTAAGCTTGGGGATGCCCATGGCACCCCAAGTAAATTCAAGATAATCAAAAGCCTAATCTTGGGGATGCCCCGGGAAGGCATCCCCTCTTTCGTCTTCATCCATCGGTAACTATACTTGGAGCTATATTTTTATTCACAACATGATATGTGTTTTGCTTGGAGCGTCTTGTATAATTTGAGTCTTTGCTTGTTAGTTTGACACAATCATACTTGATGGACACATCTATTTGAGAGAGTTAAATATGGCCTAGAAATTATTAGAACACTCTATGTGCTTCACTTATATCTTTTGAGTTGAATAGTTTTTGCTCTAGTGCTTCACTTATATCTTTTAGAGCATGGTGGTGGTAATATTTTGTAGAAATTGTTGAACTCTCATGCTTCACTTATATCTATTTGAGAGTCTAGTAAAACAGCATGGTAATGTGTTTAGGCTAAAGAAACTAGTCTTCACATGATAGACATCCAATGTCAATGTAGTAAAAAAATCACACCAAGTGCACTGAATAGAATGAGATGTTGGATGCTTGATAATTGTTTTGAGACATGAGGATAGTGATATTAGAGTCATTCTAGTGGAGTTATTATGAAATTGAGAAATACTTGTGGTAAGGTTAGTGATTCCCGTATCATGCACATATGGTGAACCGCTATGTGACGAAGTTAGAGCATGAGGTATTTGTAGAGTGCCAACCTTTGTGTGTAGGTCGGGGGTGCGCGATGGTTAACTCCTACCAACCTCCCCCCTAGGAGCATGCGTTGATTGCTTTGTTTTGATGACTCGTAAATTTTTGCAATAAGTATATGAGTTCTTATGACTAATGTTGAGTCCATGGATTATACGCACCCTCACCCTTCCACCATTGCTAGCCTATCTTGTACCACGCAACTTCCGCCGGTGCCATAAACCCACTATATATCCTTCCTCAAAACAGCCACCATATTGTTCCTCAAAACAGCCACCATACCTACCTATCATGGCATTTCCATAGCCATTCCGAGATATATTGCCATGCAACTTTCCACCGTTCCGTTTATATGACACGCATCATATTGTCATATTGCCATTGCATGATCATGTAGTTGACATCGTATTTGTTGCAAAACCACCATACATAATCTTTTCGTACATGTCACTCTTGATTCATTGCACATACCGGTACACCGCCGGAGGCATTCATATAGAGTCATACTTCGTTGTTGTAGTATCGAGTTGTAATTTCATGTTGTAATGAAAGTTTGATGATCATCATTATTAGAGCATTGTCCCATGGGAGGAAAGGCTAAATCTATAAAGCCCCTCCGCAAAAAAAAAAGAAAAAAAAAAGAAGAAAGGCCAAAGAAAAAAAGAAAGGCCCAAAAAAAAGAACAAAGAAAAAGAAGAGAGGGACAATTGCTACTATATTTTTCCATACTTGTGCTTCAAAGTAGAACCATATTCTTCATTGTAGAGAGTCTCATGCTTAGTCACTTTCATATACTAATGGGAATTTTTCGTTATAGAACTTGGCTTGTATATTCCAACGTTGGGCTTCCTCAAATGCCCTAGGTCTTCGTGAGCAAGCAAGTTGGATACACACCCACTAGTTTCTTTTGTTGAGCTTTCATTCATATTTAGCTCTAGTGCATCCGTTGCATGGCAATCCCTACTCACTCACATTGATATCTATTGATGGGCATCTCCATAGCCCGTTGATACGCCTAGTCGATGTGAGACTATCTCCCTCCTTTTTGTCTTCTCCACAACCACCTCTATTCCACCCATAGTGCTATATCCATGGCTCACGCTCATGTATTGCGTGAAAGTTGAAAGGTTTGAAAATATTGAGTATGAAAACAAATGATTGGCTGAAATCGGGGTTGTGCATGATATGAATATTTTGTGTGATGAAGAGGGAGCATAGCGAGACTATATGATTTTGTAGGGATAACTTTCTTTAGCCATAGTATTTTGAGAAGACATGATTGTTTTGTTAGTATTGCTTGAAGTATTGTTATTTCTTATGTCAATATAGACTTTTATCGTGAATCTTTCAGATCTGAACATTCATGCCACAATTAAGAGAATTACATTGAAACACTATATTGGTTAGCATTCCACATCAAAAATTCTTTCTTTATCATTTACCTACTCAAGGACGAGCAGGGATTAAGCTTGGGGATGCTTGATACGTCTCCAACGTATCTATAATTTTTTATTGTTCCATGCTATTATTTATGAAGTCTTGGATGTTTAATGGGCTTTATCATTCACTTTTATATCATTTTTGGGACTAACCTACTAACCCAAAGGCCCAGTCCAGATTGCTGTTTTTTGCCTATTTTAGGGTTTTGAAGAAAAGGAATATCAAACGGAGTCCAAGCGGAATGATACCTTCGTCAGGGGAACTTGAGAACCACGTCAGGGGAGCCTCGAGTGGCCCTCGAGGGTGGGGGGCGCCCCCCTTCCCAGGGTGCGCCCCCTGCCTCGAGGCCCACTCGAGCGTCCCCCGGTGCCCTCCTTCTTCCTATATAAGTCCTCGTACCCCAGAAACTCCGTACGTAGAGAGAAAACCCTAATTCCACCGCCGTAGCTTCTGTTCCCGTGGAGATCCCATCTTGGAGCCTGTTCCGGAGCTCCACCGGAGGTGGATCCATCACGGAGGCCTTCATCATTGAAAGTGCAGTATATCGACTAGAGGGGGGGTGAATAGGCGATTTTTATGAAATGCTTCAAAACATGGTAGTTTTGAAGACAAACCATAAACTCAATCCTATTAGTATGCAGCAGAAAGTAGACTACACTAGACAAGCCATAGTCATGTATTCAATGAAGTGAAAGCACGAAGACTAATAGCAGCTAGGCAGTCGGGATCAAGATGGAAGAAGGAATGAAGCCAATCACAACAAGTAGATACTCAGTGAAGTCAATTAGATAAGGCAAGCAGGCAATGACTTCACAACATAGGGCAGTAAGTAAAGGGAAGGAAAGGATAGAACCAGTAGCTCGGGGACGACAGTGATTTGTTAGACCAGTTCCAGTTGCTGTGACAACTGTACATCTGGTTAGGGAGGCTGAGACTTAACTCAGAAGACCGCGTCTTCACCTTATTCCCCTTGAGCTAAGGACACCTAGTCCTCGCCCAATCACTCTGGTAAGTCTTCAAAGGAGACTTCCAAACCTTCACAGACTTCGTTCACCGGCGATCCACAATGACTCTTGGATGCTCAGAACGCGACGCCTAACCGGCTGGAGGAAACATAGTCCTCAAGTGTAATAAGTCTTCAGGTCACACAGACAGAAAGACTTCAGTGATGCCTAACACTCTTTGGCTCTGGGTGTTTTGGCTTTATCCTCGCAAGGATTTCTCTCTCAAAGGCTTCGGAGGTGGGTTGCTCTCAAACGACAAAAGTCGTATAATACCTCTAAGCATCCGCCAATTTATGGTGTAGGGGGTGGGCTATTTATAGCCACTGGGCAACCCGACCTGATTTTTCCGAAGTGACCCTGGGTCACTAAGGAACTGACACGTGTTCCAACGGTCAGATTTCAAACACTCACACGGCAACTTTACTTGGGCTACAAGTAAAGCTGACTCATCCAACTCTGGATAAGATTTGCTCTCATTGTCTTCGCTCGAAGACATAGGATTTGGTTGCGCATCACTTCAGTCACTCTGACTTAGATCACTTGGACCCCACTTAACAGTACAGTGGTTCCTATGACTCAACAAAGAAGAAAAGGAAACAACGAAACGTCTAAGTCTTCGCTCTCCATAGTCTTCACACAATGTCTTCCCTTGTCATAGTCTTCAATAAGATTATCTTCATATACCACCACTAATGTCAATGTCTTCATGCATTTTTAGGGGTCATCTCCGATAGGTAAACCGAATCAACGAGGGACTACTACCTGTGTTATCCTGCAATTCTCACAAACATATTAGTCCCTCAACCAGGTTTGTCGTCAATACTCCAAAACCAACTAGGGGTGGCACTAGATGCACTTACAATCTCCCCCTTTTTGGTGATTGATGAAAAACTGGTTGAAGTTTTCAACGGGGATAAAAGGTATGTGAAATTGTAAAGGATAAAGGTATTGTCTTCGTAAGTAGCAAAAGGCTCCCCCTGAAGATGTGCATATAGTTGATTTGCCTTTGAATGCAAATGCACATGGCAGGTTGTATTTGTGGAGATCCTCTTCGACTTATGAAGACAATTCATCATGCACAATTGATATGTCAAATATAATGACATGCATAATGAAAAATGGACGTCTGCAATAATGACTAAGTGCGGAATATAACGTAGCAGATGCGGAATTTATCATCGCATTACAGAGTAGCAGAAAATGTAGCAGACGACCATCATTTTAAGTGTTACAACTCAAAGAACCAAATGTAGCAAAAACGAGAGTTGTAAACACTAGGCAAAATATAAAGCATCCGCCCATATGGACCCGCTTGAAGACTATCAACTCATATGCTTCTCCCCCTTTTGTCAGTAAGGACCAAAAAGGTTTGAAGACATAGAGCCTCTACTCGTTCCCAGTTGGAGCAGGGGAGGATGCAGGGTCGACGTTGGTGTTTGGCAGTGCAGAAGTAGTTGGTGCAGTGTCGATGCGCGCTGAAGTAGGAGGAGGTGAGGTAGCATCATCCTGATCATCTATCACCCTGGCGTCAATTGTTGCAGCGGAGGAGGAGTATTCAGAATCTTCAAGAGACGGAGTTCGACGCATAAAGGCATTCCTTGGAGGAGTGTGGTCAAACTTGAATCTCTCTGTGAAGCCATCGTCTTGAAGATCCGCTTCAGCACTCAGCAAGATTAAACTCTTCCAAGACCTCCGACGGGTTTCATGAGCAACAAAGGCATTCTTGGTGGCAAGATTGCGAATATGATTGACGTCCACCAAGAGGCTTTGCATCTGACGCTTTAGCCAGTAGTGATGCTTATCCTGTTTCTGATGGAGGGCAACCAGAAGCTCTCGGTTATTGAGAACACGAGATCGCTTCTGAGGCCTTTGGGCAATGGTGCTCTCAGTAGCTTCGGTTTCAGTGTGTCGAGGTAGACGAGTACGGCCAGCCAGAGGATAAATGTGTGAGACTGCTGGAACTCCTTCAATTTGCTGAGTGAAGCTCTGGTGATCAGCATTGTGAAGACTAACAGGCTCTTTGGCAGGCTCTTGGTATATAGCTTCAGCTGACATATCAACCTCAGGCAAGAATATATGATGGTTGCGAGCAGAGGGCTGATAGGTGATAGCTGAATGCAGCTTGATGAGGCGCATAATCCATGGGGCATAGAATTTCAGACCGAACAGATCAGAGCCAGACATAGCCAATTGCCTAATGAAGAAATCTTGAGCATTAAAGCTGATGCCATTGAAGATATAGAAGACCAAAGTCTTCATGGTGCCTTCAAGCTTGGCTGATGAAGAATGTCCTTTAACGGGCCATAGAGTACGCCTGATGATATGATAGATGGTGCGTGGCAGGTACTCTAGGTCTTCAACAAAGAAGTCTTTAGGATATTCAGCATCACTTGGCAGAGGCTTCATCATGCTTAGCATTTGGCTCATGTTGGGCTTGCGCTTCTGAAATATACTCTCCAAGGCTTCATTGTGCAATTGACAGCCAGGTTCATACAGATCTCCTGGAGTGGGCAGGCCAGTAAGCTCAATGAGATCAAAGGCTTTGGCTTCATGATGGACATTGCCTGTCATCCACTCAAGGACCCATGTCTTCGGATCCCTGCTGTAGCCTCAAATGTGGAGGGTTGCATAGAATTGCAGAAGCAGCTCTTCATTCCAATGCTCCTTGTCAGTCACAAAATTTAGTAGGCCAGCATCACGGAAACAATCAAGAGCTTCCTCCAGACAGGTCAGTCCAGCAATAGCTTCAGTGTCAAGACGCATATGAGGGAAAATGCGCCCTTGATCATAGAGTACTCTTGAGTAATAACTGCGCTGCTGATGGATCCAGAACCTATCTGATGATATTATTGGCTTGGAATATGGGTTCTTGGCGCTGTCAAAGAATGTGTTGTGCGCAGTGAAGCTATTGGCATTGAATGACCCTTGAGAGGTGGCAATACCTGGAAACCTTGGCAGTCTTGGCTTAGGCTTCTGAACTTGAGGCCTGTGCTCAACATGATGATCAAACTTAGGACCAGCAGCATGCGGTCCAGTAGTAGGTGGTGAAGTCAGAATGGACCACCGGACAGTAATGAGCTGATCATCTTGGTTGTATGCTTGCTCAATCGTATGGGGCCTTGGAGGCGGAACAGGAGCAGAGGCATTAGCTTCAGGCTGCTGACTTGCTTCAGGTGCAGCACTTGCTTCAGGCGCCATCACTTCAGGCACCACTAAGACTTCAGGTGCCACATTAGCTTCAGCCATGACCACGTCATTGGCTTCAGTGTTGGTGGTGGCATCCTCTGAGTTTGTAACCTCCACTTCAAGAGCTGGAGGATCGGACACGTTCTCCTCGAGAACAGGGGGTGTGGCAGTACGTGCTTCTTCTGCTTGGGTTGCTCTTCTTCTTGGGGTGGTTCTTCTTCGGCTGATGCAGCCGGAATATCCTCAGTCGCTTTGGCTTCAGATTCTGAGGGGTTCACAGTAGGAGCAACATCAGGTACAGATTGTTGCTCTTCTCCTTCTGGAACACTTGGGGTGACGACTTGAGGCCTTGGTCCTTTGCGAAGCCTGCGAAATGATGGCGACGCCTGAGGGGATGGAGGTTGTTGGGCCTCAAAGTCTTCATCTTCCAGCACCGAACTGGTTTCTTGAGTTGGTTGAGGTGTGGCTAGTGTATCTTGTGGGTGATCAGCCCACGAGTCATCCTGTGCAATTGGCGTCAATGGACGACCAATGCTGATGCGTTTGCTATTCGTAAGAACAGGCGAAGGTTCAACGTTGTACTCGATTTGAGGAAGGACTTCATCATCTTCAACTTTGTCATGAGGACCAATGTCTTCAGGTGTGGTGGGGTCAACAGCTGGAATGTCTTCAGCCTTTGTGGGAGCAGGCTCATGGACTGTCATGCGACGTTCTCGGTGTGTAGATGCAGGGCGAGCAACTGATATGGGCTCGACAAAGATAGGCTCTTTGGAAGCAGCCTTATCCTTCTTTGTCTTGTGCTTCTTGGTGGGTGGAGCTTCATCAGTAGTTTGCTTGCGCTTGCGAGCTTCTGCTTCAGCCACCTTTTTCTTCTTGTGCTCAGAAGCAGTTGGGGTGACCTTAGGCTTCGTGCCAGTCATGCTGGCAGGGAAGACTATGCGAGGCATTTCCTGCCTAGATTCTTCAGCTTCGGGCACAGGTTGCTTCTTCTTTTTCTTGGCAGCCATCCTTGGGTCAATGCCAGGACGCCCAAGGGCCTTGCGCTTTTCAGCTTCATTGAAAGCTTGAATGCATTTGGCAGCCAAGTCCCTGATTCGCTCACGTGAACCTTTAGCTTCATCACGCCTCTGGCGAAAGGCTTCCTTGAGCTCATGCATCATCACCTTGAAGTTCTGAATCTCTTGGACGCTGAGCTTGTCCACATGCTTCTTGAACTGAGCCTTTTCATAGTCAATCTTTTGCTTCAGCTCAACGATTCGCTGAGCAAGAGCTAGCTCAGAAGCAATGGCGCCATGGAAGGAGACGCTGAGGCCAACTGGAAGTTGCAGATCGTCGAAGCTAAGGTTGGGGTGTCAAACCATTCATCAATGAAATTGTTGAGCACTTCCATGTCGAAGAGCGGCAAATCATTGAAGATTTCAGCATCTTGCTTGCTCTTGATCAGTTGCTCCAGAGCATCGTCACCAAGATCTTCATCGCTCGAGAGATCAAGGGCTTCATTGGCAGTCTTCAGAACAGCGTCAGGAGTGAGAGCTGGACTGGGGTTGTGCAAGGGCTTCTTCCTTAGTTGTCTGCTCTTGGAGATGCGAGAGTGCTCCTCAGACTGCACACTTGGTGCTGGTGGAGTAGTGGCCAAAGGCTTCACTCTAGAAGCAATTGGTGGAGTCGTCTTCGAAGCCTTGGATTTCTTCTTCTTGGGCTTCAGGATTGCAGGCGCTTCTTCAGAATCAGCGTCATCTGCAGGTTGATCCACATCCTCCCCTTGAACCCTGATGTGACTGATGAGGCCTTCTAAGTTGTAAAATGGCCCAACCAGGTTTGGTTCAGCTTCGCGCGTGCCATCAGCGCGGGGCGCAGAGGGGCCAGGATTGAAGTCCAATCCCTAGTTCTTCTTGTTCTCTTTGGCTGAGTTCTTGGCATATTGAAGATTTCGCTTGAACAAATTGTCGTTGCGACACCAGAGCAGAGAAGTAGGATCAGCATCAGCAAGTTGAGGCCCTCTGACCATGCAAGGGTAGAAGCCTTGAGCAATGGCTTCAGCACGAGTCTTGGGTGGAAGATTTTTATAGGTGATATCTCCCCATGGATGCTTGATGGCGTTCTTTTCAGCATACTCTTGGGTCACGAACCTGTACTTGAACCACTGTTCAGCCCAATATCTTCGAATCCATTGGATTCGTGTCTTCTTCTGATTATAATCCTCCTCTGGATCAGTCTTGTACATCTCACTTAGATCAGGAGGCAAATCTTTGGAGGTGTTGCCACGCGCTGTCTGCCACCCTTTCTAACTGTCTTGTCAGTTGCCATTGGCTTCAATCTGAAGGGCTTCAAACTGAATGGCTTCAACACTGGCAAATGCTTTGGTCTGCTGGTCAGACAGGAACTGTCTTCAGGGGAGTGAATGTGACACTGCAAGAATTCTGCAAATGAATGCACACTATGAGAACCAAGGGATTCTCCCACGGACATTTACCTATGACATCATTAGAGATGCGAGGGAAGGGGAAGAGGTCATATGCATTCTCAGAAGTTTTTGAAGATAAAACAGTTTTGAAGACTTTGACCTCATAGCGCGAAGACATTCACTCATATGATGAGAGTTGGTTCCAGATTTGTACGAATCCACGAATAGGTACAAATGAGGAATCTAACTATGTTTGAAGCATATGTGAATGTACTAGGCAAGATATGAGATGCAGACAGGATATATCTATATATTTATGTAGGCAGAAACCTCTTGTGGTAAAAGTGATGAATCTTTCTGGATCAAGAAGATGGTAAAAAGGAAAGTTTTATTTACCACACGATGAACTGCTTAGACAGAGAGGAGTTGGATGCCCAGCAGTTCGATCTTCCGTGCCCTAACTTGGCGACGAAGGACAGCTACGGCGACGGCGGAGTAGACGATGTCCGCGGCCGGCATGAAGACGGCGTCGACGAGGTTGCGGCAGCGAAGCGCTTCGTCGCCGGCGTCGTCGAGACCTAGCGGAGGCGCTAGGGTTGGTCGAGGTGGAGAGGTGCTAGAAGAACTTTTGACCGTGATGGGACGTGTATTTATAAGCATGGGAGACAGCACAGCGCAATTACGCAGGTGCCCCTGGTGGTTCACATACGAGGGACACATGGCGGTCATGTAACGCATTGGGAGTTGTCCCACGATCCCACGTACACCACGACTGTCGGAGTGATCGTTCCGGCTTCTCCGAATTTCAGGCATAAAGGATGGAGCATTAAAATCAGATTTAAAGTTTGTCTCCGTATCTTCTGCTGACAAGGACGCAGAGAAGATATTCGACAGTTTCAACAGAATGCATATGATTTGGACAGACAGAGTGTGAGATGAGAAAGCATAGAGAGGTTATGGTCCGATCACATTCACTTAGTTTAAAAAGATTCAAATAAGAAGACATAGCTATAAGTGAATGCTGTAGAGGACAAAACACAACTCTCTCTCTTTCTCTCTCTATATATATATATATATATATATATATATATATATATATATATATATATATATATATATATATATATGACTCCTCTTTTGTACTCCTGCGAGTACGTACTCTCATCCTCAATATACCTTATATATGCATTAATTATACCTCTTTATCATTCTCAATATACTTTATTAAATATTCTAAGATACCCCAATACGAGTTTTGTTAAAAAAATATCATCAGCGACGTACTTTTTGTAATATACCTTTTTCACGTACAAATACATCAGTATATACGTAAACATTTAAAATATGTAGACTCGCATGAATTTTTTCATGAAAATCATTTTGGGGTATCTAATGATTACTAATGAAGTATATTAAAAATAATAAAGAGATATAAAAGATTCATCTATATGGTATATGAGGAGCGGGAGTACGTACTCCCAGGAGTACACAACCATTTTCCTATATATATATATATATATATATATATATATATATATATATATATATATATATATATATATATAGGACTCATATTCTGTACTCCTGAGAGTATGTACTCCCATCCTCAATATACCTCATATACGTATTAATTATACCTTTTTATCATTCTGAATATACTTCATTAAATATTCTAAGATACCCCAATACGAGTTTTGTTGAAAAAATATCATCTGCGACGTATTTTTTGTAATATACCTTTTTCACATACAAACACATCAGTATATACATAAACATTTAAAAATATATAGACTCGCATGAATTTTTTCATAAAAATCATTTTGGGGTATCTAATAATTATTAATGAAGTATATTAAAAATAATAAAGAGGTATAAAAGACTCATCTATATGGTATATGAGGAGCGTGAGTACGTACTCCCAGGAGTACACAACCATTTTCCTATATATATACAGCCGGTCTATTCTCATAACATTATGAGAATAATATTCTCATAACACTTCCGAACTGCTTTGTTTTATTGAATTGGAAAGCTATGCGCACTGCACATATACTGCAACAGAACCTCATGTTTGAAAAAACTATACGTGTTGTTTTTTCGGTACCTTTTTTGCTCTAGTTTTTTAACCGTTTATCGGAATTATGCTAGTAATATACCGTTGAAAAGCTATGGAGTATATGCAACTTCGCCATGTTGAACACTTTTCAAAATTCATCATAGTTTAAGAGCAGTTTCGAAAATCGTGCGGCTCACAACGAATGGCAGCGAGCGTTTTTTTGCTTTTTTTTTTCTAAACCGCTCGCCGGAATGAAACGTATGATACACCATTGGAAAGGTATCGTCGGCGCGCATCTTTTTCATATCTATTATTTTTTCTAATTCGCTATGGTTTAAGAGCAGTTTTGAATTTACTAAAACGCTGAATTGTGTTTTTCGAATTTTTTCAAATTTTCGGTATTGTTTTCATTCCAGTTTTCTAACAGTTTGTCGAAACAAGGCGTGTAATATACCGTTGGAAAGCTACGAACGAGGCGCAACTTTCATATGTTGAAATGTTTTTGAGATTCCTTACGGTTTTTAGTTAAATTTGAAAATCGTGCGGCTGACTACGAAGGGCAGTGGCAGTTTTTCGTGAAATTTTTACAAAACATTGGTCGAAATGATCCAAATGATACACCGTTGGAAAGATATCGTCGAGGCGCTACTTTTTCATGTAGAACACCCCCTCTAATTCATTACGGTTTAAGAGCATTTTTGAAATTACAAAAACGCGAAAACTCTGTTTTTCGCGACACCCAAATCGACGCGTTTTTTTGCGCTTCCGAACTGCATGTTACTGCAACACAGTGAACTGCATGTTTGAAAAAACTGTACGTGCTGTTTTTTGGTACCTTTTTTGCTCTAGTTTTTTAACCGTTTATCGGAATTATGCGTGTAATATACCGTTGAAAAGCTATGGAGTAGACGCAACTTCGCCATGTTGAACACTTTTCGAGACTTCGCACGGTTTAAGAGCAGTTTTGAAAACGGTGAACTGCATGTTTGAAAAAACTGTACGCGTTGTTTTTTCGGTACCTTTTTTGCTCTAGTTTTTTAACCGTTTAACGAAATTATGCGTGTAATATACCGTTGAAAAGCTTTGGAGTAGACGCAACTTCGCCATGTTGAACACTTTTCGAGATTCCGCACGGTTTAAGAGCAGTTTTGAAAACGGTGAACTGCATGTTTGAAAAAACAGTACCTGTTGTTTTTCCGGTACCTTTTTTGCTTTAGTTTTTTAACCGTTTATTGGAATTATCCGTGTAATATACCGTTGAAAAGCTATGGAGTAGACGCAACTTCGCCATGTTGAACACCTTTCGAGATTCCGCATGGTTTAAGAGCAGTTTTGAAAACGGTGCGACCGACGAATAATGGCAGCGAGCTATTTTTTGCGCTTCCGAACTGCACAAGAAAACCGCACTACATCAGGGTAGGAGCCGGCGCGACGGTGCTGGGGGAAGGAGGCGGGGCGGCAGCGCGGGGGTAGGAGGCGAGGCAGTGGTTGTTGTCCTCGGGGCGCTCCGCGCTAGAAACCTATTTAAATGGGGGTGTTATGAGAATAAGGTTTTTGTTATGAGAATAAGATCTTAAGGGGTGTTATGAGACTAGACCCACCCTATATATATATATATATATATATATATATATATATATATATATATATATATATATATATATATATATATATATATATATATATATATATATATATATATATATATATATCCTATACAAAGATAAACCAAGTGCGAAGACTTTGCAAATGTAACGCCACGGGAAACACTTCAAACAAAGATTTGGAGGTGGCGTTACCCACCGTATAGGAAGTATTAGACCCAGACACGGCGCACAATTATCGTGGCTCTCCGAAGTCAAATTTCATGTTAATGTATTCACACTTAGAATGTAAGTCTTCATTGATTGAAGATATACTTTACTTCGTGTGTTGCACATCTAAGTCATCAATATGCATAAGTGTTAGGATGTGTGCCTGATTACAGGACATTTGAGGATTCTAAGATATTTAGCTCACACCGCAACTTGCAAAACATTTTCTCATCTAAGGGCTTTGTGAAGATATCTGCCAGTTGCTCTTTAGTGTTGACGTGTATGATATCAATATCTTCCTTCATGACATGATCTCTGAGAAAGTGATGACGAATTTCAATGTGCTTTGTCTTCGAGTGCTGAACTGGGTTATTGGCAATCTTGATAGCGCTTTCATTATCGCAGTAGAGTGGCACATGCTTCAGATGGACGCCATAGTCCTTGAGCGTTTGCTTCATCCAGAGAAGCTGAGCGCAGCAAGATCCAGCAGCAATGTATTCAGATTCAGCAGTGGAGAGTGGTACACGGTTCTGCTTCTTTGAACACCAACAGACAAGAGATCATCCTAGAAAGTGACATGTGCCTGATGTAGACTTGCGATCAACCTTGTCACCAGCGTAATCAGCATCTGAGAATCCAACTAGATCAAACTCTGAGCCCTTTGGATACCATAATCCTAGTGTTGGGGTGTAAGCAAATATCGAAGTATTCGCTTCATAGCTAAGTGATGCGACTCCTTTGGTGCCGCTTGATACCGAGCACACATGCAAACACTAAGCATAATATCTGGCCTAGATGCGTATAAATAAAGCAAAGAACCAATCATGGAGCGGTATACCTGTTGATCAAACTCTTTACCATTGGCGTCGGGACCCAGATGGTGTTTAGCAGGCATAGGCGTCGAGTACCCTTTGCAGTCTTGCATTCCAAACTTCTTCAGGCAGTCTTTAAGGTACTTCTCTTGAGATATGAAGATGTCGTTGCTTTGCTGACGAATTTGAAGACCAAGGAAGAACTTCAGCTCACCCATCATGGACATCTGATATTGCTGTTGCATCATGTGACCAAACTCATCACTGTATCTTTTGTCAGTGCAGCCGAAGATAATGTCGTCCACATAGATTTGGCAGACAAATAGTTCATCATCATATGTCTTCGTGAAAAGTGTGGGATCTAAGGATCTAGGTTTGAATCCTTTGCTCTTCAGGAAGTCTTTGAGTGTGTCATACCAAGCACGAGGCGCTTGTTTGAGGCCATACAGTGCCTTGTTGAGTTTGTAAACCATATCAGGACGTTTTGGATCTTCAAAGCCAGGTGGTTGTGCAACATACACCTCTTCTTCAATCCTTCCATTGAGAAAGGCACTCTTTACAACCATTTGATACAGAAGTATGTTGTGATGATTTGCATAGGCTAGCAGTATACGAATAGCTTCAAGTCTAGCCACAGGAGCAAATGTTTCATCGAAGTCAATGCCTTCAACTTGAGTGTATCCTTGAGCAACGAGACGAGCTTTGTTTCTGACCACTTGACCATGCTCATCTTGCTTGTTGCGATAGATCCATTTTGTGCCTATTATGTTGTGCTTGTGAGGGTCCGGACGCTTGACAAGTTCCCACACGTTGTTTAGCTCAAACTGTTGAAGCTCTTCTTGCATTGCTTGAATCCATTCGGGTTCCATAAAAGCTTCAGCAACTTTCTTGGGTTCAGATATTGAGACAAATGCAAAGTGCCCACAGAAATTTGCAAGTTGTGTTGCTCTTGAACGAGTAAGTGGACCAGGAGCATTTATGCTATCAATTATCTTCTCAACTTGTACTTCATTTGCAACACGAGGATGAGCTGGACGAAGATTTTGCTCTTGCTGCACATTGTCATCGTCAGGAGGTTTGTCTTCGGACTGAGCATTGTCGTCAGGTTGATTTGGAGCAGAGATGATGAGTTCCTCGTCAAGTTGTGCTTCAGCAGGCATGATCTCACCGGTTCCCATTAGCTTGATAGATTCATTTGGTGAAGCCTCATCTAGCACATTTGGTAGGGTCTCTCTTTGTGAACCATTTGTCTCATCAAACCGCACATCCACAGTTTCAATAGTTTTATAGAGAAAGATGTTGAAGACTCTGTAGGAGTGTGAGTCCTTTCCACATCCGAGCATGAAGCCTTCATGTGCTTTCGGTGCAAACTTTGACTTGTGATGTGGATCCTTGATCCAGCACTTACCTCCAAATACTCTGAAGTAACTTACGTTAGGCTTCTTCCCAGTGAGGAGTTCATAGGACGTTTTCTTCAAAAGCTTGTGAAGATAAACACGGTTGATGATATGGCATGCAGTATCAATAGCTTCGGGCCAGAACCTTCTTGGTGTCTTGTATTCATCGAGCATCGTTCGAGCCATCTCAATTAGAGTTCTGTTCTTGCGCTCAACGATCCCATTTTGCTGAGGTGTATACGGGGCTGAGAATTCATGAGTGATTCCCATTGTATCCAAATAAAGATCAAGGCCAGTGTTCTTGAACTCAGTGCCATTGTCACTTCTGATATGCTTGATCTTGACACCATAGTTGTTCATGGCACGGTTGGCGAAGCGTCTGAAGACATCTTGGACTTCAGTCTTGTAGAGTATTATGTGCACCCATGTGTATCTTGAATAATCATCAACAATGACGAAGCCATAGAGGCAGGCTATGGTAGAGAACGTGGAGTAGTGAGTAGGGCCAAATAAGTCCATGTGAAGCAGCTCGAAGGGTTTGGATGTCGTCATGATTGTCTTCGAGGGATGCTTGGCTCTAGTCATCTTCCCAGCTTCACAGGCACCACATAGATGATCTTTCTTGAACTTGACTTCCTCGATGCCTACGACATGCTTCTTCTTTGCGAAAGTGTGCAAGTTCCTCATGCCGGCATGTCCTAGCCTCCGATGCCAGAGCCAACACTCTGAAGCTTTTGCTAGAAGACATACGGCCATCTGCGGTCCAGCTGAGAAATCTACCATATACAGATCACCTTTTCTGTATCCTTCAAATACTAAAGACTTGTCAGATTCCATTAGTACAAGGAAACAAAATTTACCAAAGATCACAATCATGTTTAAGTCACAAAGCATTGAGACAGACATTAAGTTGAAACCAAGAGATTCAACAAGCATGAATTTATCCATGTGCTAATCTCTTGAGATTGCAACTCTACCTAGACCCAACACTTTGCTTTTACCAGTATCAACAAATGTGATGTGACTCTTGTTAGATGGACGTAAGGTTGAGTCCATGAGAAGATTTCGATCTCCAGTCATATGATTTGTGCATCCGCTATCCAACATCCATTCTGAAGACTTTGGTGTCACTCCCTACAATGCAGTTAGGAGGATAGGCTTCACCAAAAGCCATTATGAAGCATAAACATATGACGTATAAGTGGATTATGAAAGCTTAGACCCCAGTTAAGATGATAAGATGTTTAGCAAGTGATTCATGAGTAGTATGAGCAGTAAGTCATTTTGGGCATTTGATCTTGTGCCCTACAAGTGTTTTAGGTCCCCAGCAATAGCATCAGATGCCTTTGATTTTCGGCTGGAGACCTTTCCCTGTAAGAGAAAGTTAGTTCTTCTTAACCACCCACATCTTCAGGGGTGGCTTAGAAGCAATGAGTCTAAGAGCAGTATCTGAGAATTTTGGCTTTGGAGCCCTAGCAAATAATCTTGCAGGAGGGGAATAATACTCATAAAAATAGGCAGAAAAATTCTTTGTTTTATGAATATAGCGGTTTGTAGAAACACGCTCATATTCATGGGTCTGAGTAAGGTTTCCCTGCAAAACATTCGCGTTAGGGTGACTCGGTGAGTCCTTTGTCTGTATGAATCCTTAGGACCATATGAAGCCTTTGGTCTGGGGTTTGTCTTCTTCCCAAGAGGTGTCATGGTAACATTTGCTGGAAGTTTCTCAAGACAATCTTTGGGTACCCAGATCTTCTTCATAGGTGGACCGTTCCTGCAGTTAGTACCAATGTACCTGGCAAACACTTCACCATTTTGATTCTTAAACAGTTTATAGTTTGCATCAAAGGATTCATCAATGATAAGAGGATTAGCACAAGTGAAGCCAGATAGGGTAGATGGATCCACTGAAGGTTCCTTTGCAGCAACCCATGTGGTTTTGGGATACTGCTCAGGCTTCTAGTATGAACCATCAACATTCATTTTCCTATCGAACCCAACACCCTCTTTCCTAGGGTTTCGGTTCAGTATCTGCTTTTTGAGGACATCACATAGAGTCTGATGCCCTTTGAGGCTTTTGTACATCCCTGTTTCAAGCAAAGTCTTCAACCTAGCATTTTCATCAGCAATAGTAGTGGTATCCTCAGCAGAGGTGTTAGTTACCACATCGGTAGTTGAAGATATTGCAACAGTGGCAGTAGTAGAACATTCAGCAACAGATGTAGCGTTATCACGCTCAATGCATTTTAGACATGGTGGTTCAAAATCTTCATGAGTGGAGCTGATCAGTTGTGCGCGGAGTGACTCATTTTCTTTTTGAAGATCTTCATGAGCCGCTTTCAATTTCTCAAGTTCTTGCTTCCTTTGAATGTAATCGTGGGAAAGCTTTTCATGAGTTTTCGAGAGCGATTCATAAAGACCTTCAAGTTCCTGGTACTTAACATGAAGATTTTTTATGTCTTCAATTAAAAACTGAGAACGGGTCATTTCCGCGTCCAACAGGTCATCGCTTTTGTCTAATAGTTTTTGAATATGTTCCATGGCTTTCTGCTGTTAAGTGGCAATTTTAGCAAGTGTTTTGTAGCTAGGTTTTGATTCACAATCAGAGTCATCTTCACTTGATGTTTGAAAGTAAGCATCGCGTGATTTTACCTTGGCACCGCGTGCCATGAAGCAGTAGGTGGGAGCAGAGTCGTCATCCTCATCAACAATGTTGGGGACGGGGCCATTGTCTTCAGTGTTGAAGATGGACTTGGCCACGTAGGCAGTGGCTAGAGCCAGACTCGCAGCACCAGAATCAGACTCCTCCTCAGACTCCACCTCTGCCTCTTCAAAAGCAGACTCCTCCTCTGAATCCATCTCCTTGCCAACAAACGCGCGAGCCTTGCCAGATGAATTCTTCTTGTGTGATGAATAATTTGATGAAGACTTGGAAGAAGACTTTGAGTATTTCTTCTTTTTCTTGTCATCAGAATCATATTCCTTGCTCTTCTTCTTCTTCTTCTCATTGTCCCACTGAGGACACTCAGAGATGTAGTGACCAGGTTTCTTGCACTTATGACATGTTCTCTTCTTGTAGTCATGGGTAGAAGCTTCATCATTTCTTGAGCTGGATCATGAAGACTTTTTGAAGCCTTTATTCCTAGTGAATTTCTGGAACTTCTTCACAAGCATGGCAAGCTCCTTTCCAATGTCTTCAGGATCATCAGAACTACAGTCAGAATCTTCTTCAGATGAAGAAACAGCCTTTGCCTTTAAGGCGCGAGATCTGCCATAGTTGGGACCATAGATGTCACGTTTCTCAGATAGCTGGAACTCATGTGTGTTGAGCCTCTCAAGTATTTCAGACGGATCGAGAGTCTTGAAGTCAGGGCGTTCTTGAATCATCAGGGCAAGGATATTAAATGAGCTGTCAAGTGATCTCAGGAGGGTCTTGACAATTTCATGCTTGGTGATCTCAGTGGCGCCAAGTGCTTGAAGCTCATTAGTGATGTCAGTGAGACAATCAAATGTGTGTTGGACATTCTCATTGTCATGTCTCTTGAAGCGATTGAAGAGATTGCGAAGGACGCTGATCCTTTGATCTCTCTGGGTAGAGACTCCTTCGTTGACCTTTGAGAGCCAGTCCCAGACTTCCTTTGACGTGTCTAGAGCACTTACACGACCATATTTTCCTTTGGTCAGATGACCACAGATGATGTTCTTGGCCGTTGAATCCAGTTGAACGAGCCTCTTGACATCAGCAGGGGTGATACCTTCACCAGTCTTGGGAACGCCATTCTTGACGACAAACTAGAGGTCCACGTCACTGGCTTCAAGGTGCATGCACATCTTGTTCTTCCAGTAGGGATAGTCGGTGCCATCGAAGACGGGGCACGCAGCGGAGACTTTAATTATCCCTGCAGTCGACATAGCTAAAACTCCAGGTGGTTAAACTGAATCACACAGAACAAGGGAGTACCTTGCTCTGATACCAATTGAAAGTGCAGTATATCGACTAGAGGGGGGGTGAATAGGCGATTTTTATGAAATGCTTCAAATCATGGTAGTTTTGAAGACAAACGATAAACTCAATCCTATTAGTATGCAGCGGAAAGTAGACTACACTAGACAAGCCATAGTCATGTATTCAATGAAGTGAAAGCACGAAGACAAATAGCAGCTAGGCAGTAGGGATCAAGATGGAAGAAGGAATGAAGCCAATCACAACAAGTAGATACTCAGTGAAGTCAATCAGATAAGGCAAGCAGGCAATGACTTCAATACATAGGGCAGTAAGTAAAGGGAAGGAAAGGATAGAACCAGTAGCTCGGGGACGACAATGATTTGTTAGACCAGTTCCAGTTGCTGTGACAACTGTACGTCTGGTTAGGGAGGCTGAGATTTAACTCAGAAGACCGCGTCTTCACCTTATTCCCCTTGAGCTAAGGACACCTAGTCCTCGCCCAATCACCCCGATAAGTCTTCAAGGTAGACTTCCAAACCTTCACAGACTCCGTTCACCGGCGATCCACAATGACTTTTGGATGCTCAGAACGCGACGCCTAACCGGCTGGAGGAAACACAGTCCTCAAGTGTAATAAGTCTTCAGGTCACACAGACAGAAAGACTTCAGTGATGCCTAACACTCTTTGGCTCTGGGTGTTTTGGCTTCATCCTCGCAAGGATTTCTCTCTCAAAGGCTTCGGAGGTGGGTTGCTCTCAAACGACAAAAGTCGTATAATAACTCTAAGCAGCCGCCAATTTATGGTGTAGGGGGTGGGATATTTATAGCCACTGGGCAACCCGACCTGATTTGTCCGAAGTGACCCTGGGTCACTAAGGAACTGACACGTGTTCCAACGGTCAGATTTCAAACACTCACACGGCAACTTTACTTGGGCTACAAGTAAAGCTGACTCATCCAACTCTGGATAAGATTTGCTCTCATTGTCTTCGCTCGAAGACATAGGATTTGGTTGAGCATCACTTCAGTCACTCTGACTTAGATCACTTGGACCCCACTTAACAGTACGGTGGTTCCTATGACTCAACAAAGAAGAAAAGGAAACAACGAAACGTCTAAGTCTTCGCTCTCCATAGTCTTCACACAATGTCTTCCCTTGTCATAGTCTTCAATAAGATTATCCTCATATACCACCACTAATGTCAATGTCTTCATACATTTTTAGGGGTCATCTCCGGTAGGTAAACCGAATGATCGAGGGACTACTACCTGTGTTATCCTGCAATTCTCACAAACACATTAGTCCCTCAACCAGGTTTGTCCTCAATACTCCAAAACCAACTAGGGGTGGCACTAGATGCACTTACAATCATCATCATCATCGCCCTCACCATGAGTTATGAGTAGTTTACCACAAACATTCAGGTCCATAGCTAGTATCTAGATGGATTCTTCTCTCTCTCTGGATCTCAATACAAAGTTCTCCTCGGTCTTCGAGGTGATCTATTCGGTGTAATCTCTTTTTGCGGTGTGTTTGTCGAGATCCGATGAATTGTGAGTTTATGATCAAGGTTATCTATGAAAGATATTTGGTTCTTCTCTGAACTTTTTATGTGTGCTCATAATATCCTTGCAAGTCTCTTCGAATTATTGGTTTGGTTTGGCCTACTAGATCTATAGTTCTTGCAATGGGAGAAGTGCTTCGCTTTGGGTTCAATCTTGCGGTGTCCTTTCCCAGTAACAATAGGGGCAGCAAGGCACGTATTGTATTGTTGCCATCGAGGATAAAAAGATGGGGTTTACATCATATTGCTTGAGTTTATCCCTCTACATCATGTCATCTTGCTTAAGGCGTTACTCTATTCTTATGAACTCAATACACTAGATGCATGCTGGATAGTGGTCGATGTGTGGAGTAATAGTAGTAGATGCAGGCAGGAGTCGATCTACTTGTCTCGGACGTGATGCCTATATACAATGATCATGCCTAGATAGTCTCATAATTATTCGCTTTTCTATCAATTGCTCGACAGTAATTTGTTTACCCGCCGTAGAATATCGCTATCATGGGAGAAGCCACTAGAGAAAACTATGGTCCCCGGGTCTATTCTCAACATATCAATCTACATCTACTTTACTTTTACCGCTTTTATTTGCTGTTTTATTAAAAAAAATACCAAAAATATAAACTATCATCTCTATCAGATCTCACTCTCGTAAGTGACCGTAAATGTATTGACAATCCCTTATCGCGTTGGCTGCGAAATTCTTATTTGTTTGTGCAGGTGCGTGGGACTGGCGCGTGGTCTCCTACTGGATTGATACCTTGGTTCTCAAAAACTGAGGGAAATACTTACGCTACTGTGCTACATCTCCCTTTCCTCTTCGAGGGAATACAATGCAAGCTCAAGAGGTAGCAGTAGTCATCAGGACTAAACACGTCAAAACATTGGTGGATGATCTCTGCCTTACGTTCGATAACCTCAAAGCATATGACATATGGCTCAATCCGGAAAAAATGCATCTTCGGTGTACCAGCCGGAAAGCTATTAGGGTTCATCGTATCCCATAGAGGAATTAAAGCGAACCCAGCTAAAATCTGGGCCCTGTCACAGCGAACTACGCCAGCCGATCTAAAACAAGTGGAAAAGCTAGCAAGCTGTGTAGCGGCCTTGAGCTGCTTTATCTCCATATTAGGAGAGAAAGCACTACCACTTTATAGACTGATGAATCACACAGAAAACTGTGAATGGATGGATGCGGCCATGGCCGAATTGAGGAGATAAAAAACTCTATTAGTGGGCAATCCAATCCTAGCCGGTCCAGGTGTTGGCGAGCCAATGCTGCTTTATATCTCAGCCACTCACCAGGTTGTGAGTGTCGTACTCGTCGTCGAACGAGACAAAGAGGGACATAAATTCCCCGTTCAAAAACCTGTATACTATTTATCGAGGTTCTCACACCGTGTAAATCATGATACCCCCATTACCATAAAATCACCCATACGGTATTCATGGAATCTCGGAAGCTCCGACACTACTTTCAAGAGTGTTCGATCACAGTGGCATCCGAAGTACCACTCAACGATATTGTAAACAATAAAGACGTCGAGGACGCATAGCCAAATGGGACATCGAGCTCTTACTGTTCGAAATAACATACAAACCACGTCTAAGTATTAAGTCTCAGGTGTTGGCTGACTTTGTTGCGGAA
The DNA here is from genome assembly GCA_902687465.1 of Secale cereale. Lineage (NCBI taxonomy): Eukaryota > Viridiplantae > Streptophyta > Magnoliopsida > Poales > Poaceae > Secale > Secale cereale. The sequence goes on along the minus strand of LR738713.1, from coordinate 862,845,985 downwards.
TGGACCGAAGCCAAACTCCCTAAAGAGTACGGAGAATACTCCCACTGGACCATGTATTTCGACAGCTCCAAAATGCTAGCTGGATTGGGGGCCGGCGTCATCTTGATATCTTCGATAGGGGATACAATCCGCTATGTACTGCTAATCATGTATACGGACTCTAACAATGCGGCCGAATATGAGGCAGTACTGCACGGTCTCCACATTGCCGTCTCCATGGGCATACAATGCCTCGAGGTGCGGGGAGACTCAAACCTCGCCATATCTCTGGTAAACGGAGAATTTGACGCGAAGGATTCAAAGATGGCAGCTTATCGAAATGCCATGTTAAAAATATCGGCTCGGTTTGAGGGGCTGGAATTTAGCGATTTAGCTCGGGACAGTAACCAGGCAGCGGATATACTTGCTCATATGGGCGCCAAACGGGACCTAGTCCTGCCTAACACCTTACCCTTAACTTGACTCCATTTATTCTGCAACTCCTGTTTCGAGTTACTAATCTTAGCAATTGAACCAGTATCAAATACCCAGGGGCTACTACGAATACTAGTAAGGTACACACCAGTAACATGTATATCAAATATACCATTGTTCACTTGGCCATCCTTCTTATCTGCCAAGTATTTTTGGGGCAGTTCCGCTTCTAGTGACCATTCCCTTTAGAGTAGAAGCACTCAGCTTCAGGCTTAGGTCCAGCTTTGGGCTTCATCACGGGATTGGCAACTTGCTTGCCGTTCTTCTTGAAGTTCCCTTTCTTTTCCTAGCCCTTTTAATTGAAACTAGTGGTCTTGTTAACAATCAACACTTGATGCTCTTTCTTGATTTCTACCTTCGCCGATTTCAACATCGTGAAGAGCTCGGGAATTGTTTTCGTCATCGCTTGCATATTATAGTTCATCACGAAGCCTTTGTAGCTCGATGGAAGTGATTGAAGAACTCTATCAATAACACTCTCAGGTGGAAGGGAAATTCCCAACTGAGTCAAGTGGTTATGATGCCCAGACATTTTGAGTATGTGTTCACTGACAGAACTATTCTCCTCCATCTTGCAACTATAGAACTTGTTGGAGACTTCATATCTCTCAACCCAGGCATTAGCTTCAAATATCAACTTCAGCTCCTGGAACATCTCATATGCTCCATGACGCTCAAAACAACTTTGAAGTCCCGGTTCTAAGCCGTAAAGCATCGCACACTGAACTATAGAGTAGTCATCAGATCGAGCTTTCCAGACGTTCAAAACATCTGCTTCAGCTGGTGCGTCACCTAGAGGTGCATCAAGGACATAATTCTTCTGTGCAGCAATGACGATAATCCTGAAGTTATGGACCCAGTCTGTGTAGTTGCTACCTTCATCTTTCAACTTAGCTTTCTCTAGGAACGCATTAAAATTCAAGGGAACGGAAGCACGGGCCATTGATCTACAACATAGATATTCAAATACTATCAGGACTAAGTTCATGATAAATTAAGTTCAATTAATCAAATTACTAATGAACTCCCACTTAAATTAACATCCCTCAGGTTATCTAAGTGAAACATGATCCAAATCAAATAAAACTGTCCGGTCATCACATGAGATGGAGTAGTCATCAATGGTGAACAACTCTATGTTGATCATATCTGTTGGAAATATGCCCTAGAGGCAATAATAAAATGGTTATTATTATATTTCCTTGTTCATGATAATTGTCTATTGTTCATGCTTTAATTGTATTATCCGGAAACAGTGATACATGTGTGAATACATAGCCCACAACGTGTCCCTAGTAAGCCTCTAGTTGACTAGCTCGTTGATCAATAGATGGTTACGGTTTCCTGACCATGGACATTGGATGTCATTGATAACGGGATCACATCATTAGGAGAATGATGTGATGGACAAGACCCAATCCTAAGCCTAGCAATAGATCGTGTAGTTCGTTTGCTAAAGCTTTTCCAATGTCAAGTAACTTTTCCTTAGACCATGAGATTGTGCAACTCCCGGATACTGTAGGAATACTTTGGGTGTACCAAACGTCAAAATGTAACTGGGTGGCTATAAAGGTGCACTACGGGTATCTCCGAAAGTGTCTGTTGGGTTGGCACGAATCGAGACTGGGATTTGTCACTCCGTGTGACAGAGAGGTACCTCTGGGCCCACTCGGTAGGACATCATCATAATGAGATCAATGTGATCGAAGAGTTGTTCACGGGATGATGTGTTACGGGAACGAGTAAAGAGACTTGCCGGTAACGAGATTGAACAAGGTATCGGTATACCGACGATCGAATCTCGGGCAAGTATTGTACCGATAGACAAAGTGTCGTGGAATTAGCACGGCAGATGTCCGGTTTAGAGGACTTAGGAGTGGAGCCATCGCGCGGGTTAGCTTGAAGAGGTTAAAGCACACAAAGAACACAGAGGGTTTATACTAGTTCGGCCCCTTCGATGAAGGTAAAATCCTACGTCTAGTTTGGTTTGGTATTGCTTGGGCGTCGATGAACAGGGAGCAGATTGCTTGCATGTGTCTCGACGGGTTGTTGCTTGTCCTTGAACCGTCGCCGGGTCCTCCCTTTATATAGGAGGCAACGCCCGGTCCGGTTTACAGAGTCCCGAGGCCGGTTCATAATCGTGTCCGCCTCGGTCTCTACTCTTTCTACCTTATACCTCAAGTTACATGATATGACGGTTCATAAACCGTAAACTTTACATATGGGCCCTAAGCCTTCATGGGCCGTAACCTCTACTGGGCTTATGATAACACAGCTACATTAACATAATCCAGATCTCCCTAGCCGGTTTATACCTGCTAGTAATATCCCTGACATTAGGCCCCAGAGTGATTTGAACTTGTTTATGTCAGTCTTCTAAATCCTGCGTAAATTTCCTCCTTGTAGCTTTTCTGCTTTGTAAACCGGCTATGACGTCATCTCCAGAAATCATTTTATTCGGTCGTGACATCACCTCCGCATTTATTGCTCACAGCTGTTTGTTACCTTTGTTTAAAGGCTATCCCAAAAATCGAGGCGGCAATGGAATCTTTATCCAATCTCTGACCTCCTTGATTCCCGTGCTTGCCGTTTCACCTCTCCAGTCTTTATAAATACCGCTGAGCCTTATTATTTTCCTTCCTTCCGTACTTCTTCTTCCTCCGTCGCCTGAAGCCCCGCCGCTGCCTTCGAGCTCGTCGCTGTCGTCCAGCCAGGCCGCTGCATCACCCTGAAACACGTCCAGAGTACTTCGCCGCCGTCTCCTTCTTTCTCAGGTATTCTTTTCTTCTTGCTATAGACCTTTAATCTAGGGTTCCTCCATTGCTTCCGCCATGAAAGCTCGAAGCTTTGCTGTTCACCCTGTAGGTTATATTTGAAGTAGATTCCAACCCTAGATTTGTTTCGAACGCGCTCCTGCTCCGTAGTTTAAACTTAGATTCAGACCTTTAGATTCAATCCTTAGATTCATTTGATCTGTAGAAATCCTTCGTAGTTCTTCCTGTGTCAGACTTGCGTAAATTTCGTCTTCTTCTTATCGCTCAGATCCATTTTTACTTTAACCTTCTATAGAAACCTGTTTCTTCATCTTGATAGATCTGCAAGTTACTCGCCGGTTTAACCAATCATATATTCCTCTTGCAAAGAATTAACCATGAGCCCGACGGTTTAGCCTCCTCTTTTTTGTTATCATAAACCGGCAGCAGTTCGTTTCACCTCTGCTTCCGGGTTGCCAATGCCATTAGTCCCCTGTCTAAACCGTCGATATAATTAGATGATACACTCCGGTTTATGCTTCAGTACCTAATAATCCGGTTTTTGCACTGTACTTTTTCAGCGTTTTCCTTTTGCTCACATGGCTGCCAAGCAGTTCGTTTCTTGCAACTGGGTTCCTTCCCGCATTACGGAAGAGGACTTAACCAACGCTGCTTCAATTGGTATTCTGGGCCCCCAAGCAGTTCTGAAATGGCGGGCTCCAGGGGATGAGTGTCCTCCTACCCCTAAAGAAGGAGAAGTTATCGTTTTTCTTTGATCATCTGGCCCGGGGTTTTAGCCCTCCCGGTTCAAAAAAATTCCGGGATGTGCTGGCCGCTTTTCAGCTCCATCCTCAAGATATAGGTCCAAACTCTATATCAAACGTCTGCAATTTCCAAGTCTTCTCGGAAATCTACCTTCAAGAAGAACCATCAGTAGACTTGTTCCGGGACTATTTCCACTTAAACCGGCGGACAGAGTTTACTGCCGGACCACATCAAGAGCTGGATGGTGTCAGCATTCAGAAGAGAAGAGATGTGGTTTTCCCTCATGCTGCTCTCCATACACACCCCAAGGACTGGAACCAATCCTGGTACTACTGCAAAGATACCTCTCCTGAAGGAGAAAACCCTCTGCCGGGTTACCATGAACATCGTCTTCCCGAGGATCATCCCCTGCCGCAACGCCTTAGCTCCTCAGAGCGAGCCCGGTTTGCCCCTCAGCTTGCCAAGCTTAAGGCCTTTATGGCCAACGGTTTGACTAGGGTCGATTTCGTTCGTTGTTGGCTTGCCTGGAGTATCCTTCCTCTGAGCCGGCGGTCGGGTCTGATGTATGAGTATACCGGAATAACGGATGACCCTCAACACCACATCGACATAATGCTTCCTGAGAAGGAAGTTACTGAATCCGCTAAGAAAATGCTCAACATCTCTCTGGAAGAATGTAGCCAAACCGGATTGGCTCCATACTATGAGAAGAACAAACCGCCAGCAGTAAGTTTTTTCTAACCTCTTCTATTTGTTTCTAATCCGTCCATATCAATTATCTTCTATTTATCTTTCATCTTCTGCGCAGGCCAACGATCCTTTTTGGAAAAGAAAACCTCAGGACAAGTCAGGTAAACAGCCACGCCGGAAGACATGCGCTGTCAAGAAGAAGAAAGCGGCCGCTGGCTCCGGTTCACATCTTGAGGAGGATGATCCGGATTCTGAGGTATGAGTTGATCCTGATATGTTTTGATCTCTCTTTATCCAAATCTATATTAACAGTGTCTTTCCACAGGATTTGGCTGAAGGAAGTAAAGCGGCAGAAATTGAGGTAATCTCTCTTTCTTCAGATTCTGAACCGCCGATGCCCAAAATTCGTCGGGCATCCCGGAAGTACCCTTTTTCTCATCCTTACGCTCAACTGGACCCCAAATTTCTTTTGAAGAAGCAGCAACATGAAGCACGCCGGACTACGCGCCATAGTGGCCATGTCATAGAATCTTCCGGAATATCTCTCACTCCGGCTCGCAGGGGCCGCTCTGAGGTTTTAATTTTTCCAACTCTTCTCCATCCAAAGGCCGGACTTATACGCAAACCGCTTAAACCGTCTGATCCTAACTATCAGGAGACACCTTTGTCATCCTCTAGTGAATCGACTGCCACACAGGTCCCTGTACTGAAGACTGTGCCTGGGTAAGTCCCTTTCCACATCCGGTTTATATTTGTATTTGTTCCTTGATAATTCTGATTGCTTTTTCAATTTCTTTCAGCAAGCCCAAGCCTAGCAAAAAGGCGAAGGCCGCCAAAGCGGCTGCCGAGACTACTACTGCTGATCCGGCGACTGATTCGGATGAGGTCATGTGATGGTCTGGCTTATTAGGGATGATAGACTACTCATATCAATAAGGAATTCCTTCTTTTCCGGGAGCCCATTCGGATAGAACTCCAAAGTTAAGCGTGCTCAGCTTGGAGTAGTTTCAGGATGGGTGATCGACCGGGAAGTTGCTCCCAGGTGCGCACGAGTGAGGACAAAGTGCGCAGAAAAGACTAGTATTGATATGTGAGGCCAGTCTAGATCCCGCCAGGAGTAACGACCACCGGCGGGTGTGTCCGGGGCGTTATAGGTCATCCCTCCAGAGAGCGATCCTGCAACTCAGCTTGATGATCCTGCTCCCATGGACCATGACGACATTGCTGCTCCTGAAGATACAAATGTAGAAAATGTCGTTGAACCAGCGAGTCCTGTCCGGGTTAGCCCTCCTCGGACTAACACGGCTCCTGCTAGTCCAGCCCCTACTGCTGCCCCCTCTCAGCCAACCACTACTTCTCCGGATATCCAAATTACCGGGACAGGTTTTACTGCTCCTGGTGAGCCTATCATTTTGGCCAAGCACACTGCTAAAGCGGAGAAGCTTCAACAAGAGAAGGGCAAGTGGAGCACGGACTTGTCCAACTGTGCTGAATTGAGTGCCCAGGAACTTTATTCCGGGTATTTGAACCAGCTTCATACCAGCCGCGACTATGAATTGGGCTTGGTTAATATGATGAAGGACAAATACGAGGTACCTTACTTGTCTTTGCTTTGCCTTCTTTATACTTCTGTCTTTATGCCATAATAGCCCCCAAGTTCCGGTTTAGCTTCGTTGTAGGTGAACCGGTACTTCCAAATATATGAAAAAATGACCTTACATTAGCCCCCAAGTGCCAGGGGCATAACTTGTTTTATGTGCCTGGGACTTGTCTGAATCTCTCTGTTGATACTTCAACTGCCCATTAGCCCCCAAGTGTCAAGTGGATAACTTGGATATGTTCTTGAGACTTGTCTGAATTTCTCTTTTGACATTTCAACTGCCCATTAGCCCCCAAGTGTCAAGTGGATAACTTGCTTATGTGCTTGAGACTTGTCTTAATTGTCATCTACTCCACTTGATTTTGTTGTAGGCTGACTTGACCCGGAGGGCTGCAGAAGTAACTGAGCTCCGGAATAGACTTGCTGTCACTAAGACTGCTTCTGCCAAGGCCAAAGATGAGCTGGCGCTGAGCTTAACCAATGCTGAAAAATTGAAAAAGGCTTTTGAAGCGGAGCGGACAGCCTAGGAGGTGCAGAGGAATGCTCTTGAAAAAAGAGCAAAGGATGCTGAAGAGGCCCTTAACCCGGTGACGCAAGAGCTGACTGGTTTAAGGCAGTAAATAGAGCTTATGACCTCTGCTAACTTTGGTAAGTACTTAACTTGCATATGCTTTCATCTCTGCAATCTTTATTCTGCTCTGGTTTAACTGTAATAATCATATGCAGGGCGACGCATCACCCACCTTGGGGATGACATCCGGAAGAAACTCAAGGCCTCTTATACTCTGGTTGAGCAGCTGTATTCCGGCGCGCAAAGGATTATAAGTGCGATGTCCCATTATAAAGCGGCCCCCACTACTATCCAAGGTACTTTGGAGAAGCTTTCTATATTGCCTGTACGTTTGGAAGAAGTGAAGAAATCTGCCGCACGGGCCGGCTCTCTTGTAGCGCTGACCAGAGCCAAGGCATGGGTTCCGGACTTTGATCCGGAGGAAGGTATGAACGGGTACCCCAGCAACAAGGAGGATGGATCTGCCTTCTCTGGCAAGGACCTTCGGGCTTTAACTAAGGAAATGCGCCCTCTTGCCAGCAAGCTTGCTAATGAAGCGGACCTGACCAGGTATCATCCAGCATACGACTTAGAGAATGAGCGGGTGGACCGGCCGGTTTATGGCACCGAGAATCTAATCCCCCCAGTGCGCGCCCATACTTTCGCCCCAGATGTTGATCCGTCCGATCTCATTACTGAGGAGATGTACTTCCGTGCATTATCCAAGATCGACTGGCGCATTCCTACTTTTCAGCCGCTTCAAGAAGACGAAGAAGCTCCGGAACAAGCCGACCCTCAGCCTTCGCAGCAGGAAGAAGAAGCATAAGCCGCTCAGTTTAACTCTTAGCTGCTGTAATCTGTTGCCGGGAAAAACTTTAATCCATTCAAACTTGCAGTGCCTTGTAATAGGATAGCTCGAAACATTTTCCGTCTTAATCCGGATGCCACAGCTTTGATTTGGCATCTGCCAATTTTAATCCCTTGTCTGCTATTGTTGATCCTTTATATTACCTGTATCTGCATAGACAACGCTAAGAAAATGTCCTGGCGGTTTACCACCGGACCGATTATATTGCTCTCAAAGGCATATATATTTGAACGAGTATCTGCTTTATACCCAAAAAATACTTTCATACCTTTAGTTAAGCATGCTTGACATCCTTAATCCGGTGGACATTGTAGATTCTGATGAGGCTCTTGGCCCTGTTGGTGTTTGCCCAACGATTGTTCCGGGTTATAGTAACCACCGGTTTAAATCATGCTGGTGCTCTATGACCCAGACTTTGTACATACGTGGTCAACTTTGAAGTTGCCCAGTTCCGGATCAAAAAACCATATAAAACTTTGAAAAATCACAAAACACAAAACACCGTTTGCAAATAAGACCATGTAGTCGAGGCTTTTTGCGAGCTGCCAGGCTCCATATTTGCCAATCAATGGATGCGACCCAAAGGGCTATGATTCATTTTGCCAATCAATAGGTGCAATCCAAGGAGCAATGATTTTTTTTCTTTTGCCATCAAAGGATGTATCAACCAAGGGGCAAGAATTTTTGCATTTGCCATCAAAGGATGTACTCCAAGGGACAAGAACATTTTTTCTTTTGCCATCAAAGGATGTATCAACCAAGGGGCAAGAATTTTTGCATTTGCCATCAAAGGAAGTACTCCAAGGGACAAGAACATTTTTTCTTTTGCCATCAAAGGATGTATCAACCAAGGGGCAAGAATTTTACATTTGCCATCAAAGGAAGTACTCCAAGGGACAAGAACATTTTTTCTTTTGCCATCAAAGGATGTATCAACCAAGGGGCAAGAATTTTTGCATTTGCCATCAAAGGAAGTACTCCAAGGGGCAAGAACATTTTTTCTTTTGCCATCAAAGGATGTATCAACCAAGGGGCAAGAATTTTGCATTTGCCATCAAAGGAAGTACTCCAAGGGGCAAGAACATTTGTTGCCAATCACTGGATGTAATCCAAAGGGCGCTGATGTGAAGACAAGCATATAAACCGGACCAGAAGAGATTTAAGCAAGGATTCACATGTGATCCGTAGCCCCCTAGTGATCCTGGAGGTAGGGTTTCCTATGAAGGAGTTGCACTTGAAAGGCAAGTCCTGTTTGGTCCCTTATAGAATTGTCCTGCATAACAAAATAGACTGTTCGAAGTATCTGTATTAACTTTCATAAGACACTTATTTAGAAGGAAAAAGGCCTGATCCCCCGATTTACCGAGGGTGCCGGTTTATTTATTAATCATAATATATATAGGATACATAAAGCGGAGCTCATGGCTCAGGTGTAGTAAGGCCGCAGGAGGGCAATGTTCCACGACCTCTTCGTCTCTTCTTCTGATGTCCGTGAGTCTTTGTGCTCTCGAACGTCCACCAGGTAGTATGAACCGTTGTGTAGGTTCTTGCTGAACACAAAGGGCCCTTCCCAAGGTGGGGATAGCTTGTGCATATCTGTCTGGTCCTGGATGAGCCGGAGTACTAAGTCCCCCTCCTGGAACGTCCTGGTTTTAACCCTGCGGCTGTGATATCTGCGCAGGTCCTGCTGATAAATCGCGGATCGTGCTGCTGCTATGTCACGCTCTTCATCTAGCCGGTCCAAGCTGTCCTGTCTTGCTTGCTCATTGGCCGCTTCAACATAAGCCGCCACCCGTGGTGAGTCGTGGCGGATATCACTTGGAAGAACCGCTTCAGCACCGTACACCATGAAGAAAGGTGTGTGTAGCCTGTGGACCTGTTCGGCGTAGTATTGATGCTCCAGAGAACAGAAGGTAACTCCTCAACCCAGCACCCTGGTGTTCTTAGCAAGGGAGTCATAAGCCGGGGCTTGATACCTCGCAAAATCTCTTGATTAGCCCTTTCAGCTTGACCATTGGATTGAGGGTGAGCTACAGAAGACACATCTAGGCGAATATGTTCCCTTTGACAAAATTCTTCCATCTCTCCTTTAGATAGATTGGTGCCATTGTCTGTGATAATGCTGTGTGGAAAGCCAAACCGGAAAATTACCTTCTTGATGAATTTAACCGTTGTTGCCGCATCACACTTGCTCACAGGCTCTGCCTCAATCCACTTTGTAAACTTATCCACTGCGACCAACAGGTGAGTTTTTTGATCTTGGGATCGTTTAAAAGGCCCAACCGTATCAAGCCCCCAAGTCGCAAACGGCCAAGTAATTGGAATCATCCGCAGCTCCTGTGCCGGAACAAGAGCACGCCGTGAAAATTTCTGACAATCATCGCACTTCCGGACTAGATCCTCCGCATCAGCATGGGCTGTCAACCAGTAGAACCCATGACGGAAAGCTTTAGCTACCAAGGATTTTGAACCGGCGTGATGACCACAATCCCCTTCGTGAATCTCTCGAAGAATGTCACAGCCTTCTTCGGATGATACACACCGTTGAAACGCTCCAGAAACGCTGCGGTGATGAAGTTCCCCGTTTACAATTGTCATGGACTTGGACCGCCGGATTATCTGCCTTGCTTCAATCTCATCATCTGGCAACTCTCCTCGGCTCAGGTACGCCAAATAAGGGAGCGTCCAATCCGGAATAACATGAAGTGCCGCAACCAGCTGGGCTTCCGAATCAGGAACGGCCAAATCTTCCTCCGATGGTACCTGAACTGACGGACTGTGTAGATCGTCCAAAAAGGTATTCGGTGGCACCGGTTTACGCTGAGAACCCAGCCGGCTTAGAGCATCGGGCGCTTCATTTTTCCGCCGGTCTATGTGATCCACCTGATATCCTTTGAAATATCCTGCAACTGCTTCAACTTGTCGTCTGTAAGCCGCCATGAAAGGGTCTTTAGAGTCCCACTTACTGGATACTTGTTGTGCCACTAAATCAGAAACTCCAAAACACTTGAACCGGCTCAAGTTCATCTCCTTAGCCATCTGTAGACCATGAAGCAATGCCTCATATTCAGCTGCATTATTAGTGCAAGGAAACATTAGGCGGAGGACATAACAAAATTTGTCACCTCGCGGGGAAGTTAACACAACTCCAGCCCCCGAGCCTTCTAATTGCCTTGAACCGTCAAAGTGAATAGTCCAGTATGTATGATCCGGCTTCTCCTCTGGGGCTTGCAATTCTGTCCAATCATTGATGAAATCTACCAATGCTTGGGATTTGATAGAAGTACGTGGCACATACTTTAATCCATGTGGGCTAAGCTCAATGGCCCACTTTGCTACTCTGCCAGTAGCCTCCCTGTTCTGGATTATATCCCCTAACGGAGCTGAACTGACAACAGTTATTGGGTGGCCTTGGAAGTAGTGCTTCAGCTTCCAGTTTTCCATAAACACACCATACACCAGCTTCTGCCAGTGTGGGTATCTTTGTTTTGACTCAATTAGAACCTCACTGACATAATAAACCGGGCGCTGAACCGGATATTCCTTGCCTGCTTCTTTGCGCTCGACCACAATTGCCACCCTAACTGCCCGGGCATTGGAGGCCACGTATAACAGCAGCGGCTCCTTATCAACAGGGGCAGCCAGGACCGGTGGTTCTGCCAGTTGCCGCTTCAAATCCTCAAACGCGGCGTTTGCAGCATCACTCCATATAAACCGGTCTGTCTTCTTCAGCATCTGATAAAGCGGAATTGCCTTCTCTCCCAAACGACTGATGAATCGGCTTAACGATGTAATCCGGCCGGCGATACGCTGGACATCATTGATGCAAGCTGGTTTAGTCAAGGATGTGATCGCCTTGATCTTCTCTGGATTGGCTTCTATTCCTCAGTTTGATACCAAGAATCCAAGGAGCTTGCCAGCTGTGTAACACCCCCTTGTAATGATCACTGTGATCAACTGCTAATGATGCCAAGTCATCTTCATTTACTAAGCTAATCACAGTGGTTAATCAAAGCAATTCAAGTAGCCCCTGAAAATTCCATTCAAATTCAAATGCAAAATGAAGTTGCTCCAAATTTTTTTGGAAAAATGCCCATGTTGTTGCAAATAATCCAAAACAATTGTTGTTAATGAGAACAACATCACTATCAATTTGCTTTGGGCCAGAGCATTTAAAACAATGCCAAAACAACATTTTAAATGCCTAAAACATTTTTGAAAATTCCAAAAATGTTCAATTAATGCTCAAACCATTTTCTAAAAGTGCAGAATAATCCAAAGTAATAATGTGACCAAGTTTCACATTTTGCTAAATGTTATAGCTGCTCAAATTATTGCAAACCTCTCTGTTAAAAGAAATAAACAGAAAGGCAAAATAGAAAGGGCCAGAAGACTTACCTGGCGCCCAGGCGAAGCCCAGCCCGGCCCAACACCCTCCTCCTACCTGCTCCCGCGCGCGTGTCGTCCCGCCCATGGACGCGCCGGCGCCGCTCCGGCCAGCGCTCGACAGCGCGACGCCGCGGCCACCCGAGGGGATAAGGGCAAGCCCCGGGCCGTCCCCCCTGGCCATTCCCCTCCATTCCTCCCTCTCTCCCTCGCTCGGCTCGCCTCGTTCCCCCTCTCAGATCCGGGGCCGAGCGCCACCGCCGCCGCGTCTCCGTCGTTGTCGCGTCCACCGTCGCCGTCCCGTCGTGTCACCGTGCCGAGGAGCTGCGCCGTCCTCGACTACGTCGAGTGGAGCCCGCAGGAGGAGCCGGGGGGCACCACAGAAGCTGCACGACGCCGCCCCCTTCTCCTCTGGCTCCGGCGTGGTTCCGGCGAGCTCAAGCCCTCTGCTGCTCCTAAACTGCCAACGGCTTTTCTTAGCCACTCGGTGAGCTCCCCTCCTTCCTCCCCGTCGATTTGCACCGCTATCGCCGCCCGTAGCCGCCGCGCCATGACCGCCCGAGCGGAGCTCCGCCGCCGTGGTTGTTGCCGTTGCGGTAGTCGCTGTCGAGCTCGTCTGAGCTCGCAGTTATGTTTGCCTTCGCCGTAGGAGTCGAACGCGCTAGTTGCCACTACTTGTCGTGCCCGCAGACGCCGTTCCCGTAGATCACCCGAAAACACCGCCGCCTAGGTCGACGCCGGCGACGTTCCGGCCAACCCCGCGTCCAAACTCTAGCACGAATGGATGCGGCGCTCTCTCCCCGTTCGAACGCAAGTGGGCGCACTCCAAATGGTGCCCTACAGCCGATTTCCGACGCTCTCCGGCGAGGATCCGCCGCGGGAGAGGTCGCCGGAGCAACTCCGGCGCCACTGGCCGGCGAGTCCGACCGGGGGCCACCCCCAGGGTCGCTGCCAGTGGGCCCTGGGGCCCCGTTGACTGGGTTGACCGGTCAATTCTGCTGACTGGGCAACCCCAGTCACTGACATGTGGGGCCCCTGCGTTTAAAAGTTAATTAAAACGTTTTAAAAATAAAAACTGTTTAGTTTATCTAATAAGCCTATGACAGGTGGGTCCCACACCCCTAATTATCCTAACTAGTTAATTTAATTCACTGTTAAAAATAACAGAGACTGACATGTGGGTCCCACTGGACCCACATGTCAGGTTTGACTGGTCAGCCGTCCTGTTGACTTGCTGACGCCAGCATGACATCATGCTGATGTCATAATTCCTTTTCTGTTATTTAAACAATTCCAGAAATTCAAATAAACTTTGAAAAATCATATCTTTTTATCTGTAACTCCGATGAAAATAATTTATATATGAAAATTGATCAGAATTTCGATACGAATCTAGATACGCCCTCCGAATTCCCATCAGATGCCCCTAGCTAGATGAACATGGAACTTTTGACCTGTTTTCGATAAATGAATAGTGCTCAACTTTAATAAAATAAATCCAAACAATTTCTTAAAAATAACTAATATGACCTAGACATGTTTTTAGGCAACCCTGCACTGCACGTTAGCTTAGCACGCTTTGCGATGCATGTTTGCTGTGTATTTATCTGTTTCTTCCCCCTCTTCTCTCTCGGTAGAGTCCGACGCTGACGCAGATCCCGAGACCGACGCCGTCCCGGTGATTGGTTCCCCCTCCGACGATCTTGCTTTTGCCACCGAGCAACCAGGCAAGCAACCCCCCCTTGAGCATTTCCGATATCGCCTATATCTGTTCTCTCTTATTCTTGCATTAGAATTGCTGCTACTGCTACTGCTCCTATTACTGTTGCATAGCCTGCCTTTGTTAAATTGTTGATACCTGCTTTATTCATAAACTGCTTAGTATAGGTTGGGTAGCACTGCTTGGACCCGCACTCTCGTAGTTGCCTCGCATAGTACCCTTGCCTCGATCAGCCGATCGAGCCCCCCTTCCCCTGACCTTCTTCACATCACCGCACAACCCCCCTAATATGCTCGACTCCGCAGAGTTAACATCGGGTGACGAGGGTGATACCTCCGAACTCACTTCTGATGTTGTCCCTGTATAGCTAGCTCGTTGTGGGTTACCGAGGGTGATTCCTCTTCCCACTTCCGACTTAGCCTTTGTCGTGCATCCGCTACGGTGAATACCGCCGAGGGTGATTCCTCCGGTACCACCTTATCGGGACTTGTCGTTTAGGAATCCAACGAGGGTGATTCCTCGGATTCCTCTTCGGCATAAAACCACACGGATGCCCTGGTTCACTGTTCCGTGTTTAAAGACGTATCGATCCCCGAGGCCGGACGTCGCCAGGAACAAAGGCGTGCGGCCAGAGGTATCGTGCGTCTGATGACACTTTATGGTGACTGCTACACATGTTGGATAGAGACGGGTTGACCCTGAGGGGTACCCGCGAGTGCCTTTGAGGCGTGAGCTGTGGAGTCGGGTGACCAGAGAGGGTACCCGCGAGATAACTACGAGGCGTGGCCGGTCTTTTCCAGTCCTTGTCACAAGTCCTCGAGACGGGACGACGGGGCCAACAGTATCGTAGGCTCTGCTCGTTACCGCGCGCTCCCAACACACTAAGCGATTTGGATATTTGATCCGAGGGCCTCCGGGCCGATAGCACTAACCACCACGTGGGTGTGAGTGGGTGCTCTGCGTCGTATACATCAGCCGGAGTCGTCACGACGTCAGCGATTGAGCGGCCCGTTCGGATTGGACTTAGGATGCAACCGCGCTTGTATAAGGGGTTGCTAGGTCTGCTACCGAACGTCCTCGCAACGTGCGGAGTGTCCGGGGCGACGGCCATGACCCCCGGGGGCATAGGATTAGTCCGACGTGCTCGATCCTCTCTGGCGGTATCCGGTCGGGTTGCGGCGTATGGTTTAACCGAGGGCGGGCACGACCTGATGGTGTGTCCGGCCGGAGTTAAGCGAGCGTGGTGGGTAACTTGGTGCACCCCTGCAGGGAAGAAACAATCTATCGATAGCCTGTCCTACGGTAACGGACACTCGGAGTTGTATCCACTTCGGTACAACTAGAACATGGTGACTTGAGATATGTGATATGAGATGATATTGCTGCAAACATTATATATTATTATTATGATGAAACTATTCTGCTCCCCTCTAATTGCTGCAAGACGCTGAAGATGCTAGTCTTCGTTAGGACTAGGCCTTTCCCCCTCTACTCTGGCTTTCTGCAGTCTAGTCCACCCACATAAAGCCTCCTTTGAAAATAATGCATTGCTAGTATAGATCTGATGTAAGTCTTGCTGAGTACTTTGGATGAGTACTCACGGTTGCTTTGCTTCCCCTTTTGTCCTACCCACTTGATAAAACAGACGACGGAGCCATGGTGCCCGCAGCCCCTGTCGACGACTACTACTACCAGCCCGAGGCTGGTTACTACTACTACCCGGCCGGCGAGTACTACTGCGAGGAGCCGGCGGACGACGACCAGGAGTAGGATCGGAGGTCCCAGGCAGGAGGCCTGCGCCTTTTCGATCGTAGCTTTTATTTTGCCCCGCCTTTGTAAAAGGCCTATCTTCTGTTGTGTTGTATCTGTTTCCAGATACCTAACGCTTCCGCTGACTATGTGTATGTCATCTTGTTATGTATTCGAGCCCTCGAGGCCCTGGCTTGTAATATATGACTTGTATGTATTTATTTATGTTTTAGAGTTGTGCTGTGATTTCCTTCACGTGAGTCCTTAGGCTTGATCGTGTGCATTTGCGTGTATGATTAGTGCACGATTAAGCCGGGGTCGTCACAGGTTGGTATCAGAGCCGACTGCCTGTAGGAACCCCCTTTCCAACTCCTTGGCCGAAGTCGAGTCTAGAGGTCCAAAATGTTTTACTAACTTGGCTGTGTGGCTTATGGCCCCACGTCGCCAATTGGGTGGTATAGTATCTTTTATTCCTCATCTATACTCTGGGACTCTGAATCTCTCGTCTATTCGGGTTAAATTTTACTAACTCCGACACTAGGTTCTCGTTTTCACATCTACCCGGAGAGCTGGATATCAGTGCGATTTCTTGTCATTGATATGATTAATTTGATCATCAATCCTTTCCATTTGTTTGTTTAACCTTTCCTATCAAGTTCCGATGATAATTACTTGACCAGTCTGATTCTTCTTCTTTCAGATGAATCCTCTGTTTCCACCTCGCCCGGAGACTCAGCTTGTGCTTCGCACCTGGGCTCGAGATGCCCCTGGGTTTCCGGCCATTCTAGTCGCTCTCATGACCAGACTGGGCTATCGCTGGTACCCCGAGTACATGGTCTACGAGGAGTATCGCGAGTTCAACCAGGAGCAGTCTTATGCTGTTGTTCGTATCTACGACCGGCAGGATGACTCAGACACCGAGCTGTACCGCTTTCACGGTAGTGGCGTGACGGTTGCGATGGCAGTCCATGATGCTGCCTACGCTGCTGTCGCACGCCTCCGAGGAGAGCACAGAGATAGCTTGGATGCCTCTGAGTTTCGGTATATTCCGTATGCACCTGCTGGAGATGAGACTGGATACTACTCAGCTATCTGCGCCCCGTACGAGAGTCGACGTTATGACCCGCAGGTTCTGATTCAGCACACTCAGGCGCTGGATCGAACTGCTCGGGCCCTGGCGGTTGAGTTGTCCATCACTCGGACAGTTCTCTACCAGACGTTGACGCAGTTGGTACCGGCTGTCCAAGCAGGGACACTTCCTCAGTCTATCCTTTGCCCGCGCAGGATCAACACACCTCCAGGTGTCGAGTGGCCTGCGGTTGGAGGTCACACGCCAGTTCGTGGACCTCTGATTTCCGTCCGAGACCGGGTTCTGCATCAGAGTGCACATGGAGCTCAGGATCCTTCTGCGATCGAGATCCGCCGCCCGCACTTGCAGCTACCCCGTTTCAGTTCCTTTCTCCGACGTTGATGTAGCCTTTGCTATGTCTCGAGCTTAAGGAGGAAATCGACAAGTCTCTCAAGAAGGGCTTCATCCGTCCTAGTTCCTCTGCCTGGGGAGCACCGTCTCTTTTCGTCAAGAAGAAAGATGGTACGAATAGGCTGGTACAAGATTACCGGCCTATCAACCAGGCAACCATCCAGAATAAATATCCACTTCCTCGGATCAACGATTTATATGATCAACTGGCTGGATCGTCGGTGTTTTCTAAACTCGACCTGAGGTTGGGTTATCACCAGATCCGTGTTCGCGAAGAGGATATTCCAAAGACTGCATTTGTTACTCGGTATGGCTCTTATGAGTACACCGTCATGTCTTTTGGACTGACTAATGCTCCAGCTACCTTCTCCCGCCTGATGAATTATATATTCATGGATTACCTCGACAAGTTCGTCGTGGTATATCTGGATGATATTCTGGTATTCTCAAAGAACAAGGAAGAACACGCCGAACATCTTCGCCTTGTTCTGGAGAAGCTGCGAGAACATCAGCTTTATGCTAAGTTTTCCAAATGCGAGTTCTGGCTTTCTGAAGTGACCTACCTTGGACATGTGATTTCCAAGGATGGCATTGCCGTTAATCCGGAACGGGTTCAGGCTATTCTTGACTGGACTCCTCCGAAGAATGTCAAGCAAGTGAGAAGTTTTCTCGGCCTTGCAAGCTATTGTCGTCGTTTCGTCGAGAACTTTTCCAAGATTGCCAAGCCCCTGACTAATCTGCTTCATAAAGGCGTTAAGTTTGAGTGGACAGATAAATGTCAGGAAAGCTTTCAAGCTCTTAAGGACAAGCTCGTTTCTGCACCAGTGCTTGCTCCTCCAGATTCTCGCAAGGACTTCGTGATATATTGCGACGCCTCTCGTCAAGGCTTAGGCTGTGTCCTAATGCAAGAACGACGAGTAGTTGCTTATGCATCGCGTCAACTACGTCCGCATGAAGAGAATTATCCAGTGCATGATCTTGAACTTGCTGCAGTGATCTTCGCATTGAAGCTATGGCGACATTACCTTCTTGGTAACCGGTGTGAGATTTATACTGATCATCAAAGCTTGAAGTATTTATTCACTCAGCCGGATCTTAATCTCCGCCAACAGCGATGGTTGGAAACTATTTCTGAATATGACTGTGGTATTTCTTATACCCCTGGCAAGGCTAATGTGATGGCCGATGCCTTGAGTCGCAAGTCATACAGCACCAACCTCAAGGTCAAGCGAGCTCAACCTCGTCTTTATGAGGAATTGCGCAAGCTGAATCTGCATATCGTTCCACATGGTTCGCTCAATGACCTTGTGATACAGTCGGATCTTGAGAAAGCTGTCAAGGTAGCGCAAACCAAAGATGCTTTCGTTGATGTTATAAAACAGGAACTGCATCTTCCGAAATACAGGGATTTCTCAGTATCCGAAGATGGAACCTTGTATTTCCGAGGCCGCATCGTGGTGACTCGTTACGACCTAATGACTGACAAGGTCATGAATGAGGCACATGATACACCGCTGTCTATTCATCCTGGTAGTACTAAGATGTATCGTGATCTCCGCCAAAGGTACTGGTGGCCTAATATGAAGCGGGATATTGCTCGTCATGTTGCCGAATGCGATGTCTGTCGTCGCGTGAAGGCAGAGCATCAGAAGCCTGCTGGACTTCTGCAACCTCTTCCTATTCCACTGTGGAAATGGGATAAGGTGCAGATGGATTTCATTACTGGATTTCCTAAGTCCCAGAAGGGTAACGATGCCATTCTTGTCGTCATCGACCAACTCTCAAAGGTTGCACACTTCTTGCCAGTCAAGGAGAATACCACTGCTAGCCAGTTAGCAGAATTGTATATCTCCAGAATCGTTTCACTCCACGGAATTCCGAAGGAGATCAGTTCGGACCGTGGCTCCCTGTTCACCTCCAAGTTCTGGGAAAGTTTTCAAGAAGCTTTGGGAACTCATATCCGCTGGAGTTCAGCTTATCACCCCCAGTCCCAAGGTCAAGTTGAACGAGTCAATCAAGTGCTTGAAGATATGCTGCGAGCTTGTGTTATATCATTCGGTAAGAAATGGGAAGAATCTCTCCCATATGCCGAGTTCTCTTATAACAACAGCTATCAAGCAAGCTTAAAGATGGCTCCATTTGAAGTTCTGTACGGACGTAAGTGTCGAACCCCTCTGAACTGGTCAGAAACTGGGGAACGACAAGTTATTGGTCCGGACATTATTCAACACGCCGAAGAACAAGTCCGCATCGTGCGTGAAAATCTCAAGGCGGCTCAAGACCGCCAGAAGAGCAACTATGATCGCAAGCGATGGGGTTTGACTTATCAACCAGGTGATCAAGTTTATCTTCGAGTCACCCCTATGAAGGGCACGCACCGTTTCGGTATCAAGGGCAAGTTAGCTCCACGCTACATTGGTCCCTTTCCCGTGGTTGCTAGACGTGGATTCGTGGCTTACAAATTGCAATTGCCTCCGCAATTCTCGCATATCCACGATGTGTTCCATGTGTCACAACTTCGTCGATCCTTCAAGGAATCCCCGCATCGTGCCGTGGATCACGAGATGCTCGAGCTTCAAGATGACCTATCTTATAAGGAGCATCCGATCCGCATCCTCGATCAAACTGAACGTCGGACCCGTCAGAAGACGACCAAGTTCCTGAAAGTGCAGTGGTCAAATCATACTGAAGATGAAGCCACTTGGGAACGCGAGGAAAATCTTCGGGCGGAATACCCCGACCTCTTTCCTTCTACCTCCTAAATTCTCGGGACGAGAATTTCTTTTAGAGGAGGAGAATTTGTAACACCCCCTTGTAATGATCACTGTGATCAACTGCTAATGATGCCAAGTCATCTTCATTTACTAAGCTAATCACAGTGGTTAATCAAAGCAATTCAAGTAGCCCCTGAAAATTCCATTCAAATTCAAATGCAAAATGAAGTTGCTCCAAATTTTCTTGGAAAAATGCCCATGTTGTTGCAAATAATCCAAAACAATTGTTGTTAATGAGAACAACATCACTATCAATTTGCTTTGGGCCAGAGCATTTAAAACAATGCCAAAACAGCATTTTAAATGCCTAAAACATTTTTGAAAATTCCAAAAATGTTCAATTAATGCTCAAACCATTTTCTAAAAGTGCAGAATAATCCAAAGTAATAATGTGACCAAGTTTCACATTTTGCTAAATGTTATAGCTGCTCAAATTATTGCAAACCTCTCTGTTAAAAGAAATAAACAGAAAGGCAAAATAGAAAGGGCCAGAAGACTTACCTGGCGCCCAGACGAAGCCCAGCCCGGCCCAACACCCTCCTCCTACCTGCTCCCGCGCGCGTGTCGTCCCGCCCATGGACGCGCCGGCGCCGCTCCGGCCAGCGCTCGACAGCGCGACGCCGCGGCCACCCGAGGGGATAAGGGCAAGCCCCGGGCCGTCCCCCCTGGCCATTCCCCTCCATTCCTCCCTCTCTCCCTCGCTCGGCTCGCCTCGTTCCCCCTCTCAGATCCGGGGCCGAGCGCCACCGCCGCCGCGTCTCCGTCGTTGTCGCGTCCACCGTCGCCGTCCCGTCGTGTCACCGTGCCGAGGAGCTGCGCCGTCCTCGACTACGTCGAGTGGAGCCCGCAGGAGGAGCCGGGGGGCACCACAGAAGCTGCACGACGCCGCCCCCTTCTCCTCTGGCTCCGGCGTGGTTCCGGCGAGCTCAAGCCCTCTGCTGCTCCTAAACTGCCAACGGCTTTTCTTAGCCACTCGGTGAGCTCCCCTCCTTCCTCCCCGTCGATTTGCACCGCTATCGCCGCCCGTAGCCGCCGCGCCATGACCGCCCGAGCGGAGCTCCGCCGCCGTGGTTGTTGCCGTTGCGGTAGTCGCTGTCGAGCTCGTCTGAGCTCGCAGTTATGTTTGCCTTCGCCGTAGGAGTCGAACGCGCTAGTTGCCACTACTTGTCGTGCCCGCAGACGCCGTTCCCGTAGATCACCCGAAAACACCGCCGCCTAGGTCGACGCCGGCGACGTTCCGGCCAACCCCGCGTCCAAACTCTAGCACGAATGGATGCGGCGCTCTCTCCCCGTTCGAACGCAAGTGGGCGCACTCCAAATGGTGCCCTACAGCCGATTTCCGACGCTCTCCGGCGAGGATCCGCCGCGGGAGAGGTCGCCGGAGCAACTCCGGCGCCACTGGCCGGCGAGTCCGACCGGGGGCCACCCCCAGGGTCGCTGCCAGTGGGCCCTGGGGCCCCGTTGACTGGGTTGACCGGTCAACTCTGCTGACTGGGCAACCCCAGTCACTGACATGTGGGGCCCCTGCGTTTAAAAGTTAATTAAAACGTTTTAAAAATAAAAACTGTTTAGTTTATCTAATAAGCCTATGACAGGTGGGTCCCACACCCCTAATTATCCTAACTAGTTAATTTAATTCACTGTTAAAAATAACAGAGACTGACATGTGGGTCCCACTGGACCCACATGTCAGGTTTGACTGGTCAGCCGTCCTGTTGACTTGCTGACGCCAGCATGACATCATGCTGATGTCATAATTCCTTTTCTGTTATTTAAACAATTCCAGAAATTCAAATAAACTTTGAAAAATCATATCTTTTTATCTGTAACTCCGATGAAAATAATTTATATATGAAAATTGATCAGAATTTCGATACGAATCTAGATACGCCCTCCGAATTCCCATCAGATGCCCCTAGCTAGATGAACATGGAACTTTTGACCTGTTTTCGATAAATGAATAGTGCTCAACTTTAATAAAATAAATCCAAACAATTTCTTAAAAATAACTAATATGACCTAGACATGTTTTTAGGCAACCCTGCACTGCACGTTAGCTTAGCACGCTTTGCGATGCATGTTTGCTGTGTATTTATCTGTTTCTTCCCCCTCTTCTCTCTCGGTAGAGTCCGACGCTGACGCAGATCCCGAGACCGACGCCGTCCCGGTGATTGGTTCCCCCTCCGACGATCTTGCTTTTGCCACCGAGCAACCAGGCAAGCAACCCCCCCTTGAGCATTTCCGATATCGCCTATATCTGTTCTCTCTTATTCTTGCATTAGAATTGCTGCTACTGCTACTGCTCCTATTACTGTTGCATAGCCTGCCTTTGTTAAATTGTTGATACCTGCTTTATTCATAAACTGCTTAGTATAGGTTGGGTAGCACTGCTTGGACCCGCACTCTCGTAGTTGCCTCGCATAGTACCCTTGCCTCGATCAGCCGATCGAGCCCCCCTTCCCCTGACCTTCTTCACATCACCGCACAACCCCCCTAATATGCTCGACTCCGCAGAGTTAACATCGGGTGACGAGGGTGATACCTCCGAACTCACTTCTGATGTTGTCCCTGTATAGCTAGCTCGTTGTGGGTTACCGAGGGTGATTCCTCTTCCCACTTCCGACTTAGCCTTTGTCGTGCATCCGCTACGGTGAATACCGCCGAGGGTGATTCCTCCGGTACCACCTTATCGGGACTTGTCGTTTAGGAATCCAACGAGGGTGATTCCTCGGATTCCTCTTCGGCATAAAACCACACGGATGCCCTGGTTCACTGTTCCGTGTTTAAAGACGTATCGATCCCCGAGGCCGGACGTCGCCAGGAACAAAGGCGTGCGGCCAGAGGTATCGTGCGTCTGATGACACTTTATGGTGACTGCTACACATGTTGGATAGAGACGGGTTGACCCTGAGGGGTACCCGCGAGTGCCTTTGAGGCGTGAGCTGTGGAGTCGGGTGACCAGAGAGGGTACCCGCGAGATAACTACGAGGCGTGGCCGGTCTTTTCCAGTCCTTGTCACAAGTCCTCGAGACGGGACGACGGGGCCAACAGTATCGTAGGCTCTGCTCGTTACCGCGCGCTCCCAACACACTAAGCGATTTGGATATTTGATCCGAGGGCCTCCGGGCCGATAGCACTAACCACCACGTGGGTGTGAGTGGGTGCTCTGCTTCGTATACATCAGCCGGAGTCGTCACGACGTCAGCGATTGAGCGGCCCGTTCGGATTGGACTTAGGATGCAACCGCGCTTGTATAAGGGGTTGCTAGGTCTGCTACCGAACATCCTCGCAACGTGCGGAGTGTCCGGGGCGACGGCCATGACCCCCGGGGGCATAGGATTAGTCCGACGTGCTCGATCCTCTCTGGCGGTATCCGGTCGGGTTGCGGCGTATGGTTTAACCGAGGGCGGGCACGACCTGATGGTGTGTCCGGCCGGAGTTAAGCGAGCGTGGTGGGTAACTTGGTGCACCCCTGCAGGGAAGAAACAATCTATCGATAGCCTGTCCTACGGTAACGGACACTCGGAGTTGTATCCACTTCGGTACAACTAGAACATGGTGACTTGAGATATGTGATATGAGATGATATTGCTGCAAACATTATATATTATTATTATGATGAAACTATTCTGCTCCCCTCTAATTGCTGCAAGACGCTGAAGATGCTAGTCTTCGTTAGGACTAGGCCTTTCCCCCTCTACTCTGGCTTTCTGCAGTCTAGTCCACCCACATAAAGCCTCCTTTGAAAATAATGCATTGCTAGTATAGATCTGATGTAAGTCTTGCTGAGTACTTTGGATGAGTACTCACGGTTGCTTTGCTTCCCCTTTTGTCCTACCCACTTGATAAAACAGACGACGGAGCCATGGTGCCCGCAGCCCCTGTCGACGACTACTACTACCAGCCCGAGGCTGGTTACTACTACTACCCGGCCGGCGAGTACTACTGCGAGGAGCCGGCGGACGACGACCAGGAGTAGGATCGGAGGTCCCAGGCAGGAGGCCTGCGCCTTTTCGATCGTAGCTTTTATTTTGCCCCGCCTTTGTAAAAGGCCTATCTTCTGTTGTGTTGTATCTGTTTCCAGATACCTAACGCTTCCGCTGACTATGTGTATGACATCTTGTTATGTATTCGAGCCCTCGAGGCCCTGGCTTGTAATATATGACTTGTATGTATTTATTTATGTTTTAGAGTTGTGCTGTGATTTCCTTCACGTGAGTCCTTAGGCTTGATCGTGTGCATTTGCGTGTATGATTAGTGCACGATTAAGCCGGGGTCGTCACAAGCTGGAACACCAAAAACGCACTTCTCCGGATTAAGCATCATCTTATAAACCCGGAGGTTATCAAAGGTTTCTTTGAGGTCCTCTATCAGCGTCTCCTCCTTCCTTGACTTTACCACAGTGTCATCCACATAGGCATGGACATTTTTCCCTATCTGCCGCTTAAGACAGTTCTGTACGCAACGCTGGTAAGTTGCTTGGGCACTCTTGAGTCCAAAAGGCATAGATACGTAGCAAAAGGCACCAAAGGGAGTTATGAAGGTTGTCTTCTCCTGGTCTTTAATCGCCATCTTGATCTGATGATACCCTGAGTATGCATCCAAAAAACTTAGCCGCTCACATCCCGCCGTAGCATCAATGATCTGATCAATACGGGGGAGAGCAAAAGGATCGGTTGGACAAGCCTTGTTTAGGTCTGTGTAATCCACACACATCCTCCACTTTCCATTTTTCTTTAACACCAGAACCGGATTAGCCAACCACTCCGGGTGGAACACCTCAACTATGAATCCTGCGGCCAAAAGCCTGGCCACTTCTTCACCTATAGCCTTGCGCCTTTCTTCATTGAAGCGGCGCAGATACTGCTTGACCGGTTTGAACTTCGGATCAATATTAAGACTGTGCTCAGCGAGTTCCCTCGGTATACCTAGCATGTCAGAAGGTTTCCATGCAAAGATATCCCGGTTCTCACGGATGAACTCGATGAGCGCGCTTTCCTATTTGGGGTCAAGGTTAGCGCTGATAGTGAACTGCTTGGATGAGTCGCCTGGTACAAAGTCGACTTGCTTGGTTTCCTCTGCCGATTTAAACTTCAACGCCGGATCATGCTCTGTAGTTGGCTTCTTCAATGGGGACATATCTGCCGGATCAACGTTGTCTTTATAGAACTTCAATTCCTCCGTAGCACATACTGCCTCTGCATAGGCAGCGTCTCATTCCTCGCACTCCAATGCGATCTTGCGACTTCCGTGAACCGTGATGGTTCCTTTGTGACCTGGCATCTTGAGCTGTAAATAAACATAACACGGTCTAGCCATAAACTTGGCATAAACCGGCCGTCCAAACAGGGCATGATATGGGCTCCGGATCTTTACAACTTCGAAGGCTATCGTCTCTGACCTGGAATCCTGTTCATCTCCAAAGGTAACTTATAGATCAATTTTCCCAACTGGGTAAGCCGATTTACCTGGCACCACTCCATGGAACACCGTATTGGACTGTCTTAGCTTCTTGTCCGTTAACCCCATGCGGCGGAAGGTCTCGTAATATAAGATGTTGATGCTGCTGCCACCGTCCATGAGTACTTTAGTGAATTTGTAGCCACCCACCTGTGGTGCCACCACCAAGGCTAACTGGCCCGGATTATCAACCCGTGGTGGGTGATCCTCTCTGCTCCACACAATAGGCTGTTCCGACCAACGCAGGAAACGCGGTGTCGCCGGTTCAACTGCGTGTACCGCTCGCTTTAGGATTTTTTGATCTCGTTTGCACAAACTCGTAGTGAACACATGATATTTTTCCACTACTTAGCTCCTTTGGATTACTCTGATATCCGGATTGCTGCTGCTGCTGGCGCTGTTGATTGTCTTGGTTATTGTGACTACCCTGACCATGCTGATGGTTGCCTTGGTTATTGTAACCGCCCTAACCATGCTGATGGTTGCCTTGGTTATTGTAACCGCCCTGACCATGCTGATGGTTGCCTTGGTTGTAGCCATTGTTGCCACCATGATATCCCGATCCGGAGCCATTACCCTGGTGACCCGAACCATGAAATCCGGGACCTGAGCCGCCGCCCGGTGGTCCGTTGTCAAATTTGGCCCGGCTCATGGCCTCTACCATGACCCGGCATTGCCCCCATGTATGTTTAGCTGGGCATTCCTCTGTGCTGTGCTTCGGGCAAGGCTCGTTCAACTGTTGATCCAGATTAATGAATCCTCCGCCGCTCTGTGGAGGTGGTCTACCCTTCGGGCGTTGAAAGTTTCCTTGAACATTGGTATTGGCCACAAAATCAGAGCTACCTTCTGCCTTTCGCTTACCATTGAAGCTTGTTCTTGCCAGATTAACCTGCGCCGGTTTACCAGCCTTGTTTGCTTTTCCGGATTTGTCTCCCTCCGCTTCTGGGTATTTAGTGTTGTCAGAGTCCCCATACTTCACCAGAGCGCTCATGAGTGTCCCCATGTCTCAAACCGGCAATTGTTTTCTAGTGTCACTATTGCCGTGCTAGGATTGTTGCTATTGGAAGAGTGTAGGATTTCCAATACTCGCTGGACCCAGGTGCTCATAGGCTCCTGTTCTCCTTGAACACACGCCGCCAAGTCCACTATTGACATCGGTTGCTTGCACGTGTCTTTGAAATTTTTGATAAACTGACGACGCAGGTCACCACATGATCCGATGGAGTTAGGGGGTAAGCCCTTCAACCACGTCCGGGCTGTACCCTCGAGCATCATGGTAAAATACTTTGCGCACGCCACTTCATCCATCTCTAGCATCTCCATGGCCATCTCATAGCTCTCAACCCAAGCCTCTGGAGCCAGATCTGCTGTATAGTTGGGCACCTTGCGCGATCCTTTGAAGTCCTTGGGTAACCTTACGCTTCGTAAAGCGGGAACAAGGCACTGTACTCCAAAAGAACTCGTCGTCACCCCCGTCTCTGCTGTGGTTGGGTGAACCGGCGTCGTCTGACGGGTATCCTCGCGTGCAGTAGGTCTGGCCCGGTTCACTGCCTCCTGGGCGTGCGCCTCCGCCCCCGCCGGATTATCTTGCCTGTGACGGTGACGTCTCCGCTCGCCGCTAGATACCTTCGGTTCATCCCAATGCCTAGTGTAACTCTTGCTGTGACGGGGTGTTGAATGAAGTCTCTCCCTGCTGTAGGAGTACGCCTGCTGCTGTGTCAACGCTGTGTCCAGCAATTCCTTGACCCTGCATGCTTCCACCGCCACGGGAGATGTTCCCTCAATGGGTAAAGCGGCCAGCCGTGAAGCGGCGGCGACAATGTTATCCAGGGGGTTTGAGTAATGGCCAGGAGGAGTGGGGACGTGCGGCGTGGGCACAACTCGACAATTTTGCTCCGCGGTTGGTTGTTGAACCGGTGCGCCTGTTGCTGGGGCTCCCCTCCGGTTTACTTCTAGATTATTGCTGGCTCCCGCTCCTAGCGTGCCAAAGAGATTCATCGCCTCATAGACCGGCGGTAGACGAGTCTGATACCTTCTGTTCCTTACTTCCTGCGCAGAGACCTGATCCATCCTGAGCCGGAAAGCTTGGGAATCCAACTCTGCTTGCCTTGTCACCATCATGGCCTTCTCTGATTCCAAATCCCGCCTAGCTTGCTCGATCCGGCCCTTTAGTTGGAGGATCTCTGCATCATGTTGCGCCTTGTTAGCAGGAGCCACATCTGCTGTTGCTCGGGCTGTCAACTCCTCAACCAAGGTGGATAGAGCGTCAGATGGTGAGGGGGCTTGGTTGCTCGCACCTGCACCAGCTACCTCTGCTGTGAACGCCCCGGTCACCGTGGGCTGCTGTGCAGATTGTGATCCGGCCATGAAGACAGCCACTCGGTTTGGCGGATCAAAGGGGTCCGAAATACTGTCACCATCGGATATACCCCCAGATCGACCATCCCGCAACAGATACAAAGATTCGGTCTCTCCTGATGAAGATTCATCGTCGGAGTAGACAACTGTCTTGCCACCAGAAACAGATCCGTCCTCGGCTTGGGCTCCATGTATTGCTCCAACGAAAACATGCTTCATGGTGGGCTGAATCCGGGCCGATCTCGCACGCTGAGCCGGCTCGACGGTGTTGGGGAAGATGTCCGGCTTAGGTCCCGGTTCACCAATCTTGCCAATGAAGACGTGGATGCCGCCGAAGGGGGCCCGGTACCCGTATTCAATTGAATCGGCCTCAGGGCCCCAGCCTGCGTCATCGATGTAGATCCGGCCACGGCGACTCTTGGTCATCCGGCCGACTGTGTAACCCTTGAGTCCTTCAAAGCTGCCATTCAAGAACTCGAAACCATCGTGCGATAGCCCCACGGTGGGCGCCAACTGTCGTGGAATTAGCACGGCAGATGTCTGGTTTAGAGGACTTAGGTGTGGAGCCATCACGCGGGTTAGCTTGAAGAGGTTAAAGCACACAAAGAACACAGAGGGTTTATACTAGTTCGGCCCCTTCGATGAAGGTAAAAGCCTACGTCTAGTTTGGTTTGGTATTGCTTGGGCGTCGATGAACAGGGAGCAGATTGCTTGCCTGTGTCTCGACGGGTTGTTGCTTGTCCTTGAACCGTCGCCGGGTCCTCCCTTTATATAAGAGGCAACGCCCGGTCCGGTTTACAGAGTCCCGAGGCCGGTTCATAATCGTGTCTGCATCGGTCTCTACTCTTTCTACCTTATACCTCAAGTTACATGATATGACGGTTCATAAACCGTAAACTTTACATATGGGCCCTAAGCCTTCATGGACCGTAACCTCTACTGGGCTTATGATAACACAGCTACATTAACATAATCCGGATCTCCCTAGCCGGTTTATACCTGCTAGTAATATCCCTGACATAAAGGGAATTGCGTACGGGATTGATTGAATCCTCGACATCGTGGTTCATCCGATGAGATCATCGAGGAGCATGTGGGAGCCAACATGGGTATCCAGATCCCGCTGTTGGTTATTGACCGGAGAGTCGTCTCGGTCATGTCTGCGTGTCTCCCGAACCCGTAGAGTCTACACACTTAAGGTTCGGTGACGCTAGGGTTGTAGAGATATTAGTATGCGGTAACCCAAAAGTTGTTCGGAGTCCCGGATGAGATCCCGGATGTCACGAGGAGTTCCATAATGGTCCAGAGGTAAAGATTTGTATATAGGAAGTTCAGTTTCGGCCACCGGGAAAGTTTCGGGGGTCACCGGTATTGTACCGGGACCACCGGAAGGGTCCCGGGGGTCCACCAGGTGGGGCCACCTATCCTGGAGGGTCCCATGGGCTGAAGTGGGAAGGGAACCAGCCCCTGGTGGGCTGGTGCGCCCCCCATGGGCCTCCCCCTGTACCTAGGGTTGGAAACACCGGGGGTGGGGGGCGCCCCACCAAACTTGGGGGGCAAGTCCCCCGCCTTGGCCCCCCCTTGAGATGGGATCTCTAGGGGCCGGCGCCCCTCCTAGGTGTTGGGGAACGTTGCATGGGAAACAAAAATTTTCCTACCGTTCACCAAGATCAATCTAGTAGATGCAACTACGAGGGGAGAGTGTGATCTACGTACCCTTGTAGATCGCTAAGCGGAAGCGTTATGAACGCGGATGATGGAGTCGTACTCGTCGCGATTCAGATCGCCGAAGACCTAGCACCGAAGCAACGGTGCCTCCGCGTTCTTCACACGTACGGCTCGGGGACGTCTCCTCCTTCTTGATCCAGCAAGGGGTGGAGGAGAGGTTGATGGAGAACCGGCAGCACGACGGCGTGGTGGTGATGGTGGAGAAGAACTCCAGCAGGGCTTCGCCTAAGCACCGTGGGAGAAGAAGATGTAACGGGAGAGGGAGGGCAGCACCGAGGCACAAACTGTGTTGGCTGCCCTCCCTTTGCCCCACTATATATAGGGGGGGTGGAGAGGTGAGGGCGCCCTAGGGTTTCCCCTTAGGGGCCGGCGGCCAGGGCAAGGGGAGGGGGCGGCGGCCAGGGCAGGGGGGGCGGCCAGGCCCTAGGGTTTCCCCCCCTAGGTGCCTTGCCCCCCAAGGCCAAGGGGTGCGGCCAGCCCTAGGGGGTCCCACCCCCTTAGCCGCATGAGGAGAGGGCCCAGGGGGGGCGCACAACCCCCTGAGGGCTGTGGTGTTCCCCCTTGTGGCCCACTAGGCCCAGAACTTCTTCCGGACCCCCCGAAAACCTTTCCGGTACTCCGCCGATTTCCCGATGCTCCCCGGAACACTTCCGGTACTCCGAAACCTTTCATCCTATATATCAATCTTCGTCTCCGGACCATTCCGGAGACCCTCGTCATGTCCGGGATCTCATCCGGGACTCCGAACAACCTTCGGTAACCATACACTTTTCTCACTAACAACCCTAGCGTCACCGAACGTTAAGTGTGTAGACCCTGCGGGTTCGGAAACCATGTAGACATGACCGAGACACTCCCAGGTCAATAACCAATAGCGGGATCTGGATACCCATATTGGTTCCTACATGTTTCTCGATGATCTCATCGGATGAACCACGATGTCAAGGATTCAGGCAATCCCGTATACAGTTCCCTTTGTCTCGTCGGTATGTTACTTGCCCGAGATTCGATCGTCGGTATCTCTATACCTAGTTCAATCTCGTTACCGGCAAGTCTCTTTACTCGTTACCGTAATACATAATCCCGTGACCAACTACTTAGTCACTTTTGAGCTCATTGAGATGACGTATTACCGAGTGGGCCCGGAGATACCTCTCCGTCACATGGAGTGACAAATCCCAGTCTTGATCCATGTCAACTCAACAGACACCCTCGGAGATACCTGTAGAGCACCTTTATAGTCACCCAGTTACGTTGTGACGTTTGGTACACACAAAGCACTCCTACGGTGTCAGTGAGTTACATGATCTCATGGTCATAGGAACTTATACTTGACATGCAGAAAAACTATAGCGATAACTGTCACGATCAAAAGCTATGTTAACGTTTGGGTCTCGTCCATCACATCATTCTCCTAATGATGTGATCCCGTTATCAAATGACAACTCATGTCTATGACCTGGAAACCGCGGTCATCTTTGATCAACGAGCTAGTCCTGTAGAGGCTCACTAGGGACACAAAGTCTGTCTATTCATCCACACGTGTATTTGAGTTTCCAATCAATACATTTATAGCATGGATAATAAACGATTATCATGAACAAGGAAATATAATAATAACTCTTTTATTATTGCCTCTAGGGCATATTTCCAACAGTCTCCCACTTGCACTAGAGTCAATAATCTAGCATTACAAGGTAATGAATCTAACACCCATAGAGTCTTGGTGTTGATCGTGCTTAGCCCGTGGAAGAGGCTTAGTCAACGGATCTGCAACATTCAAATCCGTGTGTACTTTGCAAATGTTTATGTCCTCCTCCTTGACCGAATCGCGGATGGAATTGAAGCGTCGCTTTATGTGTCTGGTCCTCTTGTGAAACCTTGGTTCCTTGGCTAGAGCAATGGCACCAGTGTTGTCACAGAACAGAGTCATTGGGTTTAGTGCACTAGGCACAACTCCAAGATCTGTCATGAACTCCTTCATCCAGACACCTTCCTTCGCCGCCTCCGAGGCAGCTATATACTCCGCTTCACATGTAGAATCAGCTACCACGCTCTGCTTGGAACTGCACCAGCTTACCGCTCCCCCGTTGAGAATATATACATATCCGGTTTGAGACTTAGAGTCATCCGGATCAGTGTCAAAGCTTGCATCGACGTAACCCTTTACGACGAGCTCTTGATCACCTCCATACACGAGAAACATATCTTTAGTCCTTTTCAGGTACTTCAGGATATTCTTGACCGCTGTCCAGTGATCCATACCAGGATTACTTTGAAACCTTCCGGCCATACTTATGGCAAGGCTGACATCTGGTCTTGTGCACAGCATTGCATACATGATAGAGCCTATGGCTGAAGCATAGGGGACGACACTCATCTTTTCTCTATCTTCCGCAGTCACTGGGTATTGAGTCTTACTCAACTTCGTACCTTGCAATACCGGCAAGAACCCCTTCTTGGATTGATCCATTTTGAACTTCTTCAAAACTTTATCAAGGTATGTGCTTTGTGAAAGTCCTATCAAGCGTCTTGATCTATCTCTATAGATCTTGATGCCCAATATGAAAGCAGCTTCACCGAGATCTTTCATCGAAAAACTCTTGTTCAAATACCCCTTCACGCTATCCAAAAATTCTATATTGTTTCCAATCAGCAATATGTCATCCACATATAATATTAGAAACGCTATAGAGCTCCCACTCACTTTCTTGTAAATACAAGCTTCATTGTAAACTTGTATAAACCCAAACGCTTTGATCACCTCATCAAAGCGAAGATTCCAACTCCGAGATGCTTGCACCAGCCCATAAATGGAATGCTGGAGCTTGCATACTTTGTCAGCATTCTCTGGATCGACAAAACCCTCTGGTTGCATCATATACAACTCTTCCTTAAGAAAACCGTTAAGGAACGCTGTTTTGACATCCATCTGCCAAATTTCATAATCGAAATATGCAGCTATTGCTAACATGATTCGGACGGATTTAAGCATCGCTACGGGTGAGAAAGTCTCATCGTAGTCAATCCCTTGAACTTGTGAAAAACCCTTTGCCACAAGTCGAGCTTTATACACGGTGACATTACCGTCAGCGTCCGTCTTCCTCTTAAAGATCCATTTATTCTGAATGGCCTTCCGCCCTTCAGGTAATACTTCCAAAGTCCATACTTTGTTTTCATACATGGATCCCATCTCGGATTTCATGGCCTCTAACCATTTGTCGGAATCTGGGCCCACCATCGCTTCTCCATAGCTCGTAGGTTCACCGTTGTCTAACAACATGACCTCCAAGACAGGGTTACCATACCACTCAGGTGCAGTGCGTACCCTTGTCGACCTACGAGGTTCGGTAGTAACTTGATCGGAAGCTTCTTGATCATCATCATTGGCTTCCTCTTCAACCTCTGTAGGCTCCACAAAAACATTTTTCTGTGCTGCGCTACTTTCTGGTTGAAGCAGAGGTTCAATAACCTCATCAAGTTCTACCTTCCTCCCACTCAATTCTTTCGAGAGAAACTCTTTCTCTAGGAACGCATTAAAATTCAGGGGAACTCCTGCGCGAGCCATCTACAACATAAATTTGCAAAGACATTTTAGACTATTGTTCATGATAAGTGAGTTATTACCTAATCAAATTAATTATAACTCCCACTCAAATTGACATCCCTCCGGTCATTCGAGCGTGACATGATCCAAATTCACCAACCCAAGTCCGATCATCACGTGAGATGAGGTGGTGTCAATGGTGAACATCAACATGTTGATCATATCTACTATATGACTCATGCTCGACCTTTCGGTCCTCCGTGTTCCGAGGCCATGTCTGTACATGCTAGGCTCGTCAAGTCTAACCCGAGTGTTCTGCACGTGCAAAACTGGCTTGCACCCGTTGTATGCGAACGTAGAGTCTATCACACCCGATCATCACGTGGTGCTTCGAAACGACGAACCTTCGCAACGGCGCACACTCGGGGGGAACACAATTTTATCTTGAAATTTTAGTGAAGGATCACCTTATAATGCTACCGTCGTCCTAAGCAAAATAAGATACATAAAAGGATTAACATCACATGCAAATCATAAGTGACATGATATGGCCATCAACTCGTGCTTTTGATCTCCATCTCCAAAGCACCGGCATGATCTCCATCGTCACCGGCGCCACACCATGATCTCCATCATCATGATCTCCATCATCGTGTTGCCATCGGGGTTGTCGGCGCCCCACCATGCTCTTACTACTATTGCTACCGTTTAGCGATAAAGTAAAGCATTACAAAGCGCTTAATGATTGACACGCAGGTCATACAAAAAATAAAGACAACCCTATGGCTCCTGCCGGTTGCCGTATGCATCGACATGCAAGTCGATGTTAACTATTACAACATGATCATCTCATACATCAAAATATATTTCATCATGTCATTGGCCATATCATATCACATACATACCCTGCAAAAACAAGTTAGACGTCCTCTAATTTGTTGTTGCATGTTTTACGTGGCTGCTATGGGTATCTAGCAAGAACGCTTCTTACCTACGCAAAACCACAACGGTGATATTCAAGTTGCTATTTAACCTTCTACAAGGACCGCCTTGTTCTATTCCGATTCAACTAAGATAGGAGAGACAGACACCCGCCAGCCATCTTATGCAACAAAAGTCACATGTCTGTCGATGGAACCGATCTCATGTACGTGGACATGTAAAGTTGGTCCGGGCCGCTTCATCCTATAATACCGTTGAATCAAGAAAGACTAAGGAGGGCAGCAATTTAAACATCAACGCCACAAACTTCTTTGTGTTCTACTCGAGAAAGCATCTACGCAAGATCCTAGCTCATGATGCCACTGTTGGGGAACGTTGCATGGGAAACAAAAATTTTCCTACCGTTCACCAAGATCAATCTAGTAGATGCAACTACGAGGGGAGAGTGTGATCTACGTACCCTTGTAGATCGCTAAGCGGAAGCGTTATGAACGCGGATGATGGAGTCGTACTCGTCGCGATTCAGATCGCCGAAGACCTAGCACCGAAGCAACGGTGCCTCCGCGTTCTTCACACGTACGGCTCGGGGACGTCTCCTCCTTCTTGATCCAGCAAGGGGTGGAGGAGAGGTTGATGGAGAACCGGCAGCACGACGGCGTGGTGGTAATGGTGGAGAAGAACTCCAGCAGGGCTTCGCCTAAGCACCGCGGGAGAAGAAGATGTAACGGGAGAGGGAGGGCAGCACCGAGGCACAAACTGTGTTGGCTGCCCTCCCTTTGCCCCACTATATATAGGGGGGGTGGAGAGGTGAGGGCGCCCTAGGGTTTCCCCTTAGGGGCCGGCGGCCAGGGCAAGGGGAGGGGGCGGCGGCCAGGGCAGGGGGGGGCGGCCAGGCCCTAGGGTTTCCCCCCCTAGGTGCCTTGCCCCCCAAGGCCAAGGGGTGCGGCCAGCCCTAGGGGGTCCCACCCCCTTAGCCGCATGAGGAGAGGGCCCAGGGGGGGCGCACAGCCCCCTGAGGGCTGTGGTGTTCCCCCTTGTGGCCCACTAGGCCCAGAACTTCTTCCGGACCCCCCGAAAACCTTTCCGGTACTCCGCCGATTTCCCGATGCTCCCCGGAACACTTCCGGTACTCCGAAACCTTTCATCCTATATATCAATCTTCGTCTCCGGACCATTCCGGAGACCCTCGTCATGTCCGGGATCTCATCCGGGACTCCGAACAACCTTCGGTAACCATACACTTTTCTCACTAACAACCCTAGCGTCACCGAACGTTAAGTGTGTAGACCCTGCGGGTTCGGAAACCATGTAGACATGACCGAGACACTCCCAGGTCAATAACCACTAGCGGGATCTGGATACCCATATTGGTTCCTACATGTTTCTCGATGATCTCATCGGATGAACCACGATGTCAAGGATTCAGGCAATCCCGTATACAGTTCCCTTTGTCTCGTCGGTATGTTACTTGCCCGAGATTCGATCGTCGGTATCTCTATACCTAGTTCAATCTCGTTACCGGCAAGTCTCTTTACTCGTTACCGTAATACATAATCCCGTGACCAACTACTTAGTCACTTTGAGCTCATTGAGATGACGTATTACCGAGTGGGCCCGGAGATACCTCTCCGTCACACGGAGTGACAAATCCCAGTCTCGATCCATGTCAACTCAACAGACACCCTCGGAGATACCTGTAGAGTACCTTTATAGTCACCCAGTTACGTTGTGACGTTTGGTACACACAAAGCACTCCTACGGTGTCAGTGAGTTACATGATCTCATGGTCATAGGAACTTATACTTGACATGCAGAAAACTATAGCGATAACTGACACGATCAAAAGCTATGTTTAACGTTTGGGTCTCGTCCATCACATCATTCTCCTAATGATGTGATCCCGTTATCAAATGACAACTCATGTCTATGACCTGGAAACCGCGGTCATCTTTGATCAACGAGCTAGTCCTGTAGAGGCTCACTAGGGACATAAAGTCTGTCTATTCATCCACACGTGTATTTGAGTTTCCAATCAATACAGTTATAGCATGGATAATAAATGATTATCATGAACAAGGAAATATAATAATAACTCTTTTATTATTGCCTCTAGGGCATATTTCCAACAGTCTCCCACTTGCACTAGAGTCAATAATCTAGCATTACAAGGTAATGAATCTAACACCCATAGAGTCTTGGTGTTGATCGTGCTTAGCCCGTGGAAGAGGCTTAGTCAACGGATCTGCAACATTCAAATCCGTGTGTACTTTGCAAATGTTTATGTCCTCCTCCTTGACCGAATCGCGGATGGAATTGAAGCGTCGCTTTATGTGTCTGGTCCTCTTGTGAAACCTTGGTTCCTTGGCTAGAGCAATGGCACCAGTGTTGTCACAGAACAGAGTCATTGGGTTCAGTGCACTAGGCACAACTCCAAGATCTGTCATGAACTCCTTCATCCAGACACCTTCCTTCGCCGCCTCCGAGGCAGCTATATACTCCGCTTCACATGTAGAATCAGCTACCACGCTCTGCTTGGAACTGCACCAGCTTACCGCTCCCCCGTTGAGAATATATACGTATCCGGTTTGAGACTTAGAGTCATCCGGATCAGTGTCAAAGCTCGACGTAACCCTTTACGACGAGCTCTTGATCACCTCCATAAACGAGAAACATATCCTTAGTCCTTTTCAGGTACTTTAGGATATTCTTGACCGCTGTCCAGTGATCCATGCCAGGATTACTTTGAAACCTTCCGGCCATACTTATGGCAAGGCTGACATCTGGTCTTGTGCACAGCATTGCATACATGATAGAGCCTATGGCTGAAGCATAGGGGACGACACTCATCTTTTCTCTGTCATCCGCAGTCACTGGGCATTGAGTCTTACTCAACTTCGTACCTTGCAATACCGGCAAGAACCCCTTCTTGGATTGATCCATTTTGAACTTCTTCAAAACTTTATCAAGGTATGTGCTTTGCGAAAGTCCTATCAAGCGTCTTGATCTATCTCTATAGATCTTGATGCCCAATATGAAAGCAGCTTCACCGAGATCTTTCATCGAAAAACTCTTGTTCAAATACCCCTTCACGCTATCCAAAAATTCTATATTGTTTCCAATCAGCAATATGTCATCCACATATAATATTAGAAACGCTATAGAGCTCCCACTCACTTTCTTGTAAATACAAGCTTCATTGTAAACTTGTATAAACCCAAACGCTTTGATCACCTCATCAAAGCGAAGATTCCAACTCCGAGATGCTTGCACCAGCCCATAAATGGAACGCTGGAGCTTGCATACTTTGTCAGCATTCTCTGGATCGACAAAACCTTCTGGTTGCATCATATACAACTCTTCCTTAAGAAAACCGTTGAGGAACGCTGTTTTGACATCCATCTGCCAAATTTCATAATCGAAATATGCAGCTATTGCTAACATGATTCGGACGGATTTAAGCATCGCTACGGGTGAGAAAGTCTCATCGTAGTCAATCCCTTGAACTTGTGAAAAACCCTTTGCCACAAGTCGAGCTTTATACACGGTGACATTACCGTCAGCGTCCGTCTTCCTCTTAAAAATCCATTTATTCTGAATGGCCTTCCGCCCTTCAGGTAATACTTCCAAAGTCCATACTTTGTTTTCATACATGGATCCCATCTCGGATTTCATGGCCTCTAACCATTTGTCGGAATCTGGGCCCACCATCGCTTCTCCATAGCTCGTAGGTTCACCGTTGTCTAACAACATGACCTCCAAGACAGGGTTACCATACCACTCAGGTGCAGTGCGTACCCTTGTCGACCTACGAGGTTCGGTAGTAACTTGATCAGTAGCTTCTTGATCATCATCATTGGCTTCCTCTTCAACCTCTGCAGGCTCCACAAAAACATCTTTCTGTGCTGCGCTACTTTCTGGTTGAAGCAGAGGTTCAATAACCTCATCAAGTTCTACCTTGCCCTTGCCATTCTTCTTGAAACTGGTGGTCTTATTGACCATCAACACTTGATACTCCTTCTGGATGTCTGCCTCAGCGACTTTCAGCATCGAAAACAGCTCGGCGATGGTCTTGTTCATCCCTTGCATGTTATACTGCTGCACGAAGCTCTTGTAGCTTGGAGGGAGTGACTGGAGAATTCTGTCAATGATAGCCTCATCCGGGAACACAAGTCCCAGATCAGCTATGCGGGTATAGTACCCAGACATCTTCAGCAAGTGCTCACTGACAGACGAATTCTCCTCCATCTTGCAAGCGAAGAATTTATCGGTGGTCTCATACCTCTCGATCTTAGCATTCTTCTCAAAGATGAACTTCAACTCCGTGTACATCTCATATGCACCATGACGTTCAAAACGCCTTTGAAGTCCTCCTTCCAAGCCGTACAACATGGCACACTGTACTATCGAATAGTCATCCGAACGCGTCTACCAGACGTTCATATCGTCCGCAGAGGCTCCAGGAGCGGGGGGTTGACCTAGCGGTGCATTTAGGACATAAACCTTTTGGGCAGCTGTGAGGATGATCCTCAGATTGCGGAGCCAGTCCACAAAGTTGCTCCCGTCATCTTTCAGTTTAGCTTTCTCTAGGAACGCATTAAAATTCAGGGGAGCTACTGCGCGAGCCATCTACAACCAAAATTTGCAAAGACATTTTAGACTATTGTTCATGATAAGTGAGTTATTACCTAATCAAATTAATTATAACTCCCACTCAAATTGACATCCCTCCGGTCATTCGAGCGTGACATGATCCAAATTCACCAACCCAAGTCCGATCATCACGTGAGATGAGGTGGTGTCAATGGTGAACATCAACATGTTGATCACATCTACTATATGACTCATGCTCGACCTTTCGGTCCTCCGTGTTCCGAGGCCATGTCTGTACATGCTAGGCTCGTCAAGTCTAACCCGAGTGTTCTGCATGTGCAAAACTGGCTTGCACCCGTTGTATGCGAACGTAGAGTCTATCACACCCGATCATCACGTGGTGCTTCGAAACGACGAACCTTCGCAACGACGCACACTCGGGGGGAACACAATTTTATCTTGAAATTTTAGTGAAGGATCATCTTATAATGCTACCGTCGTCCTAAGCAAAATAAGATGCATAAAAGGATTAACATCACATGCAAATCATAAGTGACATGATATGGCCATCAACTCGTGCTTTTGATCTCCATCTCCAAAGCACCGGCATGATCTCCATCGTCACCGGCGCCACACCATGATCTCCATCATCATGATCTCCATCATCGTGTCGCCATCGGGGTTGTCGGCGCCCACCATGCTCTTACTACTATTGCTACCGTTTAGCGATAAAGTAAAGCATTACAAAGCGCTTGAAGGTTGACACGCAGGTCATACAAAAATTAAAGACAACCCTATGGCTCCTGCCGGTTGCCGTATGCATCGACATGCAAGTCGATATTAACTATTACAACATGATCATCTCATACATCAAATATAATTCATCATGTCATTGGCCATATCATATCACATGCATACCCTGCAAAAACAAGTTAGACGTCCTCTAATTTGTTGTTGCATGTTTTACGTGGCTGCTATGGGTATCTAGCAAGAACGTTTCTTACCTACGCAAAACCACAACGGTGATATTCAAGTTGCTATTTAACCTACTACAAGGACCGCCTTGTTCTATTCCGATTCAACTAAGATAGGAGAGACAGACACCCGCCAGCCATCTTATGCAACAAAAGTCACATGTCTGTCGATGGAACCGGTCTCATGTACGTGGACATGTAAAGTTGGTCCGGGCCGCTTCATCCTATAATACCGCTGAATCAAGAAAGACTAAGGAGGGCAGCAATTTAAACATCAACGCCACAAACCCTTTTGTGTTCTACTCGAGAAAGCATCTACGCAAGATCCTAGCTCATGATGCCACTGTTGGGGAACGTTGCATGGGAAACAAAAATTTTCCTACCGTTCACCAAGATCAATCTAGTAGATGCAACTACGAGGGGAGAGTGTGATCTACGTACCCTTGTAGATCGCTAAGCGGAAGCGTTATGAACGCGGATGATGGGGTCGTACTCGTCGCGATTCAGATCGCCGAAGACCTAGCACCGAAGCAACGGTGCCTCCGCGTTCTTCACACGTACGGCTCGGGGACGTCTCCTCCTTCTTGATCCAGCAAGGGGTGGAGGAGAGGTTGATGGAGAACCGGCAGCACGACGGCGTGGTGGTGATGGTGGAGAAGAACTCCAGCAGGGCTTCGCCTAAGCACCGCGGGAGAAGAAGATGTAACGGGAGAGGGAGGGCAGCACCGAGGCACAAACTGTGTTGGCTGCCCTCCCTTTGCCCCACTATATATAGGGGGGGTGGAGAGGTGAGGGCGCCCTAGGGTTTCCCCTTAGGGGCCGGCGGCCAGGGCAAGGGGAGGGGGCGGCGGCCAGGGCAGGGGGGGGCGGCCAGGCCCTAGGGTTTCCCCCCCTAGGTGCCTTGCCCCCCAAGGCCAAGGGGTGCGGCCAGCCCTAGGGGGTCCCACCCCCTTAGCCGCATGAGGAGAGGGCCCAGGGGGGGCGCACAACCCCCTGAGGGCTGTGGTGTTCCCCCTTGTGGCCCACTAGGCCCAGAACTTCTTCCGGACCCCCCGAAAACCTTTCCGGTACTCCGCCGATTTCCCGATGCTCCCCGGAACACTTCCGGTACTCCGAAACCTTTCATCCTATATATCAATCTTCGTCTCCGGACCATTCCGGAGACCCTCGTCATGTCCGGGATCTCATCCGGGACTCCGAACAACCTTCGGTAACCATACACTTTTCTCACTAACAACCCTAGCGTCACCGAACGTTAAGTGTGTAGACCCTGCGGGTTCGGAAACCATGTAGACATGACCGAGACACTCCCAGGTCAATAACCAATAGCGGGATCTGGATACCCATATTGGTTCCTACATGTTTCTCGATGATCTCATCGGATGAACCACGATGTCAAGGATTCAGGCAATCCCGTATACAGTTCCCTTTGTCTCGTCGGTATGTTACTTGCCCGAGATTCGATCGTCGGTATCTCTATACCTAGTTCAATCTCGTTACCGGCAAGTCTCTTTACTCGTTACCGTAATACATAATCCCGTGACCAACTACTTAGTCACTTTTGAGCTCATTGAGATGACGTATTACCGAGTGGGCCCGGAGATACCTCTCCGTCACACGGAGTGACAAATCCCAGTGTTGATCCATGTCAACTCAACAGACACCCTCGGAGATACCTGTAGAGTACCTTTATAGTCACCCAGTTACGTTGTGACGTTTGGCACACACAAAGCACTCCTACGGTGTCAGTGAGTTACATGATCTCATGGTCATAGGAACTTATACTTGACATGCAGAAAACTATAGCGATAACTGACACGATCAAAAGCTATGTTTAACGTTTGGGTCTCGTCCATCACATCATTCTCCTAATGATGTGATCCCGTTACCAAATGACAACTCATGTCTATGACCTGGAAACCGCGGTCATCTTTGATCAACGAGCTAGTCCTGTAGAGGCTCACTAGGGACACAAAATCTGTCTATTCATCCACACGTGTATCTGAGTTTCCAATCAATACAGTTATAGCATGGATAATAAACGATTATCATGAACAAGGAAATATAATAATAACTCTTTTATTATTGCCTCTAGGGCATATTTCCAACACTAGGCCCCCTATATAAAGAAGGGCGAGGGAGGGCTGCGCACCCAAGCCCCTGGCGCCTCCCTCTCCCCCCGTAACACCTCTCCCTCTCGCTGAGCTTGGCGAAGCCCTGCCGAGATCCCCGCTGCTTCCACCACCACGCCGTCGTGCTGCTGGATCTCCATCAACCTCTCCTCCCCCTTGTTGGATCAAGAAGGAGGAGATGTCTCTCCCAACCGTACGTGTGTTTAACGCAGAGGTGCCGTCCGTTCGGCGCTCGGTCATCGGTGATTTGGATCACGACGAGTACGACTCCATCAACCCCGTTCTCTTGAACGCTTCCGCTCGCGATCTACAAGGGTATGTAGATGCACTCCCCTCTCCCTCGTTGCTAGATGACTCCATAGATTGATCTTGGTGATGCATAGAAAATTTTAAAATTCTGCTACGTTCCCCAACAGTGGCATCATGAGCTAGGTCTATGCATAGTTACTATGCACAAGTAGAACACAAGATTGTTGTGGGCGTAGAGCATGTCAATTTACTTGCCACTACTAGTCTTATCTTGATTCGGCGGCATCGTGGGATGAAGCAGCCCAGACCAACCTTACACGTACGCTTACGTGAGACAGGTTCCACCGACTGACATGCACTAGTTGCATAAGGTGGCTAGCGGGTGTCTGTCTCTCCCACTTTGGTCAGATCAGATTCGATGAAAAGGGTCCTTATGAAGGGTAAATATAAATTGGCATATCACATTGTTTTTTTGGCGTAGGTAAGAAACGTTCTTGCTGGAAACCTATAGCAGCCACGTAAAAACTTGCAACAACAATTAGAGGACGTCTAACTTGTTCTTGAAGCATATGTCGTGTGATGTGAAATGGCCAAAAGGATGTGATGAATGATATATATGTGATGTATGAGATTGATCATGTTCTTGTAATAGGAATCACGACTTGCATGTCGATGAGTATGACAACCGGCAGGAGCCATAGGAGTTGTCTTATTTTATTGTATGACCTGCGTGTCACTGAAAACGCCATGTAATTACTTTACTTTATTGTTAACCGTTAGCCATAGTAGTAGAAGTAATGTTTGGTGAGACGACTTCATGAAGACACGATGATGGAGATCATGGTGTCATGCCGGTGACGATGATGATCATGGAGCCCCAAAGATGAAGATCAAAAGGAGCAAAATGATATTGGCCATATCATGTCACTATTTGATTGCACGTGATGTTTATAATGGTTTACATCTTATTTGCTTAGAACGACGGTAGTAAATAAGATGATCTCTCACTAAAATTTCAAGAATTGTGTTCCCCCTAACTGTGCACCGTTGCTAAGGTTCGTTGTTCCGAAGCACCACGTGATGATCGGGTGTGATAGGCTCTAGTGTTCGCATACAACGGGTGTAAGCCAGATTTACACATGCAATACACTTAGGGTTCACTTGACGAGCCTAGCATGTACAGACATGGCCTCGGAACACGGAAGACCGAAAGGTCGAACATGAGTCGTATAGAAGATACGATCAACATCAAGATGTTCACCGTTGATGACTAGTCCGTCTCACGTGATGATCGGACACGGCCTAGTCGATTCGGATCATGTATCACTTGGATGACTAGAGAGATGTCTATCTGAGTGTGAGTTCATTAATTTTGTTTAGATGAACTTAATTGTCATGAACATAGTCTAAAATCTTTACAATATGTCTTGTAGATCCAATGGCCCACGCTAATGTTGCCCTCAACGTCAACGCGTTCCTAGAGAAAACCAAGCTGAAAGACGATGGTAGCAACTATACGGATTGGGTCCGTAACTTGAGGATCATCCTCATAGCTGCCAAGAAAGCATATGTCCTTGAAGCACCGCTAGGTGATGCACCCGTTTTCCCAGCAGCTCAAGACGTTATGAACGCCTGGCAGTCGCATAGTGATGATTACTCCCTGGTTCAATGCGGCATGCTTTACAGCTTAGAATCGGGGCTCCAAAAGTGTTTTGAGTAGCACGGAGCATATGAGATGTTCCAAGAGCTGAAATGGTTTTCCAAGCTCATGCCCGAGTCGAGAGATATGAAGTCTTCGACAAGTTCTATAGTTGTAAGATGGAGGAGAATAGTTCTGTCAGCGAGCATATACTCAAAATGTCTGGGTTGCACAATCGTTTGTCTCAGTTGAGAATTAATCTCCCAGATGACGCGGTCGTTGACATAATCCTCCAATCGCTCCCACCTAGCTACAAGAGCTTTGTGATGAACTTCAATATGCAAGGGATGGAGAAGTCCATTCCCGAGGTGTATTCAATGCTGAAATCAGCGGAGGTGGAGATCAAGAAAGAACATCAAGTGTTGATGGTGAATAAAACCACTAAGTTCAAGAAAGGCAAGGGTAAGAAGAACTTCAAGAAGGACGGCAAAGGAGTTGCCGCGCCCGGTAAGCCAGTTCCTGGGAAGAAGCCAAAGAATGGACCCAAGCCTGAGACTGAGTGCTTTTATTGCAAGGGAACGGGTCACTGGAAGCGGAACTGCCCCAAATACTTAGCAGGTAAGAAGGCCGGCAACGTCAAAGGTATATGTGATATACATGTTATTGATGTGTACCTTACTAGCGCTCATAGTAGCTCCTTGGTATTTGATACCGGTGTAGTTGCTCACATTTGTAACTCAAAGCAGGAGCTGCGGAATAAGCGGAGACTGGCGAAGGACGAGGTGACGATGCGCGTCGGGAATGGTTCCAAGGTCGATGTGATCGCCGTCGGCACGCTACCTCTGCATCTACCCTCGGGATTAGTTTTAAACCTCAATAATTGTTATTTAGTACCAGCTTTGAGCATGAACATTGTATCTGGATCTCGTTTAATGCGAGATGGCTACTCATTTAAATCCGAGAATAATGGTTGTTCTATTTATATGAGAGAAATGTTTTATGGTCATGCCCCGCTGGTCAATGGTTTATTCTTAATGAATCTCGAACGTGATGTTACACATATTCATAGTGTGAATGCCAAAAGATGTAAGGTTGATAATGATAGTCCCACATACTTGTGGCACTGCCGCCTTGGTCATATTGGTGTCAAACGTATGAAGAAGCTCCATGCAGATGGACTTTTGGAGTCTCTTGATTATGAATCATTTGACACGTGCGAATCATGCCTCTTGGGCAAGATGACCAAGACTCCGTTCTCCGGAACAATGGAGCGAGCAACCAACTTGTTGGAAACCATACATACCGATGTGTGCGGTCCAATGAGTATTGAAGCTCGCGGTGGCTATCGTTTTGTTCTCACCCTCACAGATGACTTAAGTAGATATGGGTATGTCTACTTGATGAAACACAAGTATGAGACCTTTGAAAAGTTCAAGGAATTTCAGAATGAGGTTGAGAATCAACGTGACAGAAAAATAAAGTTCTTACGATCAGATCGTGGAGGAGAATATTTAAGTCACGAATTTGGCACGCACCTAAGGAACTATGGAATTGTTTCACAAT
This sequence comes from Secale cereale, assembly GCA_902687465.1. Taxonomy (NCBI): domain Eukaryota; kingdom Viridiplantae; phylum Streptophyta; class Magnoliopsida; order Poales; family Poaceae; genus Secale; species Secale cereale. The sequence continues at coordinate 862,800,994 of LR738713.1, read as the reverse complement.
TGACGCCGCCTGGAACACCTCGGCGTAATGGTGTGTCCGAACGTCGTAATCGTACTCTGTTGGACATGGTGCGATCTATGATGTCTCTTACCGACTTACCGCTATCATTTTGGGGTTATGCTTTAGAGACTGTCGCATTCACTTTAAATAGGGCACCGTCTAAATCCGTTGAGATGACACCGTATGAACTTTGGTTTGGGAAGAAACCTAAGTTGTCGTTTCTAAAAGTTTGGGGACGCGATGCTTATGTCAAGAAACTTCAACCTGAAAAGCTCTAACCCAAATTGGAAAAATGCGTCTTCATAGGATACCCTAAGGAAACTATTGGATACACCTTCTACTTCAGATCCGAAGGCAAGGTCTTCGTTGCCAAGAATGGATCCTTTCTGGACAAAGAGTTTCTCTCGAAAGAAGTGAGTGGGAGGAAAGTGGAACTTGATGAGGTGATTGTCACCCCTTCCGAACCGGAAAGTAGCGCAGCGCAGGAAGATGTTTCTGTGGTGCCTACACCGACTAGGGAGGAAGTTAATGATAATGATCATGAAGCTTCAGATCAAGTTACTGCTGAACTTCGTAGGTCCACAAGGGCACGTTCCGCACCAGAGTGGTACGGCAACCCTGTCATGGAAATCATGTTGTTAGACAACGGTGAACCCTCGAACTATGAAGAAGCGATGGCGGGCCCGGATTCCAACAAATGGCTTGAAGCCATGAAATCCGAGATAGGATCCATGTATGATAACAAAGTATGGACTTTGGTGGACTTGCCCGATGATCGGCACGCCATAGAAAATAAATGGATCTTTAAGAAGAAGACTGACGCGAATGGTAATGCGGCCATCTATAAGGCTCGACTTGTCGCTAAAGGTTATCGACAAGTTCAAGGAATTGACTACGACGAGACTTTCTCTCCCGTAGCGATGCTAAAGTCCGTCCGAATCATGTTAGCAATTGCCGCATTCTATGATTATGAGATATGGCAAATGGACGTCAAAACGGCATTCCTTAATGGCTTCCTCAAGGAAGAACTGTATATGATGCAGCCGGAAGGTTTTGTCGATCCTAAGAATGCTAACAAGGTATGCAAGCTCCGGCGCTCAATCTATGGGCTGGTGCAAGCATCTCGGAGTTGGAACATTCGCTTTGATGAGGTGATCAAAGCGTTTGGGTTTATACAGACTTGGGGAGAAGCCTGTATTTACAATAAAGTGAGTGGGAGCTCTGTAGCGTTTCACATATTATATGTGGATGATATATTGCTGATGGGAAATGATGTAGAACTCTTGGAAAGCATAAAGGCCTACTTGAATAAGTGCTTTTCAATGAAGGACCTTGGAGAAGCTGCTTACATATTAGGCATCAAGATCTATAGAGATAGATCGAGACGCCTCATTGGTCTTTCACAAAGCACATACCTTGACAAGATATTGAAGAAGTTCAATATGGATCAGTCCAAGAAAGGGGTCTTGCCTGTATTGCAAGGTATGAGATTGAGCACAGCTTAATGCCCGACCTCGGCAGAAGATAGAGAAAAGATGAGTGTCATCCCCTATGCCTCGGCCATAGGTTCTATTATGTATGCCATGCTGTGTACCAGACCTGATGTGAACCTTGCCATAAGTTTGGTGGGGAGGTACCAAAGTGATCCCGGTATGGAACACTGGACAGCGGTCAAGAACATCCTGAAGTACCTGAAAAGGACTAAGGATATGTTTCTCATTTATGGAGGTTACTAAGAGCTCGTCGTAAAGGGTTACGTCGATGCTAGCTTCGACACAGATCTGGATGACTCCAAGTCACAAACCGGATACGTGTATATTTTGAATGGTGGGGCAGTCAGATGGTGCAGTTGCAAGCAAAGCGTCGTGGCGGCATCTACATGTGAAGCGGAGTACATAGCTGCTTCCGAAGCAGCGCATGAAGGAGTCTGGATGAAGGAGTTCATCACCGACCTAGGAGTTATTCCAAGCGCGTCGGGCCCGATGACTCTCTTCTGTGACAACACTGCAGCTATTTCCATTGCCAAGGAGCCCAGGTTTCACAAGAAGACCAAGCAAATCAAGCGCCGTTTCAACTCCATCCGGAATTATATTCAAGATGGAGACATAGATATTTGTAAAGTGCATACGGATCTGAATGTCGCAGATCCGTTGACTAAACCTCTTCCACGAGCAAAACGTGATCAACACCAGAACTCTATGGGTGTTCGATTCATCACAATGTAACTAGATTATTGACTTTAGTGCAAGTGGGAGACTGTTTGAAATATTCCCTAGAGGCAATAATAAAACGGTTATTATTATATTTTCTTGTTCATGATAATTGTCTATTGTTCATGCTTTAATTGTATTATCCGGAAACAGTGATACATGTGTGAATACATAGACCACAACGTGTCCCTAGTAAGCCTCTAGTTGACTAGCTCATTGATCAATAGATGGTTACGGTTTCCTGACCATGGACATTGGATGTCATTGATAACGGGATCACATCATTAGGAGAATGATGTGATGGACAAGACCCAATCCTAAGCCTAGCACTAGATCGTGTAGTTCGTTTGCTAAAGCTTTTCCAATGTCAAGTAACTTTTCCTTAGACCATGAGATTCTGCAACTCCCGGATACTGTAGGAATGCTTTGGGTGTACCAAACGTCACAACGTAACTGGGTGTCTATAAAGGTCCACTACGGGTATCTCCGAAAGTGTCTGTTGGGTTGGCACGAATCGAGACTGGGATTTGTCACTCCGTGTGACGGAGAGGTACCTCTGGGCCCACTCGGTAGGACATCATCATAATGAGCTCAATGTGATCAAAGAGTTGTTCACGGGATGATGTGTTACGGGAACGAGTAAAGAGACTTGCCGATAACGAGATTCAACAAGGTATCGGTATACCGACGATCGAATCTCGGGCAAGTATCGTACCGATAGACAAAGGGAATTGCGTACGGGGTTGATTGAATCCTCGACATCGTGGTTCATCCGATGAGATCATCGAGGAGCATGTGGGAGCCAACATGGGTATCCAGATCCCGCTGTTGGTTATTGACCGGAGAGTCGTCTCAGTCATGTCTGCGTGTCTCCCGAACCCGTAGGGTCTACACACTTAAGGTTCGGTGACGCTAGGGTTGTAGAGATATTAGTATGCGGTAACCCGAAAGTTGTTTAGAGTCCCGGATGAGATCTCGGACGTCACGAGGAGTTCCAGAATGGTCCGGAGGTAAAGATTTGTATATAGGAAGTACAGTTTCGGCCACCGGGAAAGTTTCGGGGGTCACCGGTATTGTACCGGGACCATCGGAAGGGTCCCGGGGGTCCACCGGGTGGGGCCACCTATCCTGGAGGGCCCCATGGGCTAAAGTGGGAAGGGAACCAGCCCCTGGTGGGCTGGTGCGCCCCCCATGGGCCTCCCCCTGCGCCTAGGGTTGGAAACCCTGGGGGTGGGGGCGCCCCACCAAACTTGGGGGGCAAGTCCCCCCCTTGGCCGCCCCCCCCCCCCCCTCTTGAAATGGGATCTCTAGGGGCCGGCGCCCCCCCTAGGGCCCCTATATAAAGAGGGGGAGGGAGGGCTGCGCACGCGAGCCCCTGGCGCCTCCCTCTCCCCCCGTAACACCTCTCCCTCTCGCTGAGCTTGGCGAAGCCCTGCCGAGATCCCCGCTGCTTCCACCACCACGCCGTCCTGCTGCTGGATCTCCATCAACCTCTCCTCCCCCTTGCTGGATCAAGAAGGAGGAGACGTCTCTCCCAACCGTACGTGTGTTGAACGCGGAGGTGTCGTACGTCCGTTCGACGCTCGGTCATCGGTGATTTGGATCACGACGAGTACGACTCCATCAACCCCGTTCTCTTGAACGCTTCCGCTCGCGATCTACAAGGGTATGTAGATGCACTCCCCTCTCCCTCGTTGCTAGATGACTCCATAGATTGATCTTGGTGATGCGTAGAAAATTTTAAAATCCTGCTACGTTCCCCAACAATATCTACTATATGACTCATGTTCCACCTTTCGGTCTCCAGTGTTCCGAGGCCGTGTCTGTACATGCTAGGCTCGTCATGTTTAACCCAAGTATTCCGCATGTGTAAAACTGTCTTACACCCGTTGTATGTGAACGTAGAGTCTATCACATACTCGAAACGACGAACTGTAGTAATGGCGCATACTCGAGGAGAACACTATTATCTTGAAATTTAGTGAAGGTATCATCTTATAATGCTATCGTCGTACTAAGGAAAATAAGATGCATAAAAGATAAACATCACATGCAATCAAAATATGTGACATGATATGGCCATCATCATCTTGTGATTTTGATCTCCATCTCCAAAGCATCGTCATGATCTCTATCGTCACCAGCTTGACACCTTGATCTCCATCATAGCATCGTGGTCGTCTCGCCAACTATTGCTTCTACGACTATTGCTAACTCATAGCGATAAAGTAAAGCAATTACATGGCGCTTGCATTTCATACAATAAAGAGACAACCATAAGGCTCCTGCCGGTTGCCGATAATTACAAAACAAGATCATCTCATACAATAATGTGTAACTCATCACGTCTTGACCATATCACATCACAACATGTCCTTCAAAAACAAGTTAGACGTCCTCTACTTTGTGTTGCAAGTTTTACGTGGCTGCTACGGGCTTCTAGCAAGAACCGTTCTTACCTACCACAACGGTGATTTATGAGTTTTGCTGTTTTAACCTTCAACAAAGACCGGCCGCAGTCAAATTCGATTCAACTAAAGTAGAAGAAACAGACACCCGCCAGCCACCTTTATGCAAAACAAGTTGCACGTGACGGTGGAACCGGTCTCATGTACATGGACATGTTAGTCCGGGCCGCTTCATCTTACAATATCGCCGAATCAAAATAAAACGTTGGTGATAAGCACTATGATGATCACCGCCCACAAGTCTTTGTGTTCTACTCATGCATATCATCTACGCATAGACCTGGCTCATGATGCCACTGTTGGGAAATGTTGCATGGAAAACAAAAATATTTCTATGCACGCGCAATGATCTATCCATGGAGATGCATATCAACGAGGGGGAGAGTGTGTCTATGTACCGTCGTAGACCGTACGCGGAAGCGTTTCACAACGCGGTTGATGTATTCGAACTTCTTCCCGCTTCAACGGATCAAGTACCGAATGCACGGCACCTCCACGTTCTGCACACGTTCCGTTCAGTGATGTTCCTCGCCTTCTTGATCCAGCAAGACGTCGTGGTAGTAGACGAGTTCCATCAACACGACGGCGTGGTGATGGTGATGGTGAAGTGATCTCCGCAGAGCTTCGCCTAAGCACTACGAAAATATGACCGGAGGAGAAATGATGGAGGGGGGTCCACACAAGTTTAAGCAATTGTCTGGGGTGTGCTATGGCACCCCTCAATAAGAAATGCGGAAGGTTGTCAACTAGAAACCTGTTATCACTCTCTTCTTCCGATCGTCCCATTAGATTCTTGTAAGCCTACTTCCTCCGATGATCTGTTGCGGCAAACTCCCCCCCCCCACATATATAGGTGGGAGGGACAGGGGAGGCTGCCATGGGGCGCCCCAAGTAGGCCAAATCCTACTTGGGATCCTTCTTCCCCTTTCTTTCCTTTCCTTCTTCCCCGTCTTTCCTTTCCTTCTTTCCTTCTTCCCCTTTCCTTCTCCACCTTGGCCGGCCCATATGGGGGGCGCACCAGCCCCTTGTGGCTAGTGGGTTTACCCTCTTGGCCCATAAGGCCCATATCTTTTGCCTAGGGTGCTCGAAATTCCTTCCGATGACCCGATAAGTACCTGATACCCTTCTGAACACTTTCAATGTCCGAATACCATCGTCCTATATATCAATATTTACCTCTCGACCATTTCGAGACTCCTCGTCATGTCTTTGATCTCATCCGGGACTCCGAACAACATTCAGTCACCAAATCACATAACTCATATAATACTATATCGTCAACGAACGTTAAGCGTGCAGACCCTACGGGTTCGAGAACTATGTAGACATGAGCGAGACACCTCTCTGGTCAATAACCAATAGCGGAACCTGGATGCCCAAATTGGCTCCTACATATTTTACGAAGATCTTTATCGGTCGAACCGTTATGACAACATACAAAATTCCCTTTGTCCGTCGGTAAGTTACTTGCCCGAGATTCGATCATCGATATCTCTATACCCAGTTCAATCTCGTTACCGGCAAGTCTCTTTACTCGTTCCGAAATACATCATCCCATGACTAACTCATTAGTCATTTGCTTGCAAGGCTTATTATGATGTGTATTACTGAGAGGGCCCAGAGATACCTCTCCGATACTCGGAGTGACAAATCATAATCTTGATTCACGCCAACCCAACAAAACACCATCGGAGATACCTGTAGGGCATCTTTATAATCACCCAGTTATGTTGTGACGTTTGATAGAACCCAAGGCATTCCTCCGGTATCCGCGAGTTGCATGATCTCATAGTCAAAGGAATAAGTATTTGGCATACATGGAAGCAGTAGCAATAAACTGTAGGATCAAATGCTAAGCTAACGGACGAGTCTTGTCCATCACATCATTCTCATAATGATGTGATCTCGTTATCAAATGACAACTCATGTCCATGGTTATGAAACTTTAACCATCTTTGATTAACGAGCTAGTCTAGTAGAGGCTTACTAGGGACACGGTATTTGTTTATTTATTCACACGTGTATTTAGGTTTCCAGTCAATACAATTCTAGCATCAATAATAAACCTTTATCATGAATAAGGAAATATAAAAGATAACACATTTATTATTGCCTCTAGGACATATTTCCATCAGACAGGAGACAGGGTAGCAGATCGCCGGAGAGGACCACCAGCACCTAAAAGGAAACCACGTATCATCACCGTCGATGTAGGGAAGCATCGGCCAGCACAGTGCAACAGCCACCAAAGGGCTGCCAAACAAGGCCAGCCACCGCAGGGGGGGTGGTGGCACGTCGAGCAGGGCTAGTGGTGCCGTCACGAGGATCTGCCAAACAATAGCTCCTTTATTATTAGGTATAGATTTATCATCAGGGATTTCTATCAAACATTTCAATTAAGACAAAGGCAGCTATATTTCTATGGGTAGTGCTAGCCGCCACTCTACCAGTCGGATCCCAAATTGCTCTCCTCCCTCGCCGTACATTTTTCTTTTGTGGCCGTTGGATCTCAGCTCATTGCACATGGAAAAGGGAACTGTGGTCACTAGAACGTGTAGTAGAGAAGTCAATAGTAAAAGTCAACCCCCACCCCCGACCTCTCTCTCCATCCTGTGTAGCTCGTCCCCTTCACCATGCTCTCAGCACTCCTCGGCGAGCTTGCAGTCTACGTCACCTCGGTCGCCGGCAGCAGCACCCATCGACAAGCTGGCAAAAACATGTCGCTGTGGTCCCTGCTTGTAGCACCATGGCTTGCCCCTGTCACAACTCCAGTTGTTTCTGGTCGCAGCAAAAATGGTGGCCGGTTCCAGCAAATACTGGATTGTCATCGCCAACCATAGCTAAAACGGATCACTGGTCCCAGCAAAATGACTTGCCAGCTGTAGCTCAGTGATGTGTCGGCTGCAGCACCTCGCTCCGGCATCGGTGGTTATCAATTGCAGCAACGGTAGCCATCGTCTCTAGAAAAAGGTGTTGGTTCCAACACTCATCGGGTAGCACTGTGTCCAGCAACAGAGGTTGGCAGTTGCAGCGCCGATGGCCACTGTCTCCAACACAAATGGTTGCCTGTTGCAGCACCCATGGAAATACCCGCCGCACGCAGTTGCAGCACCCCATGGAAATCCCCGTCGTAGCCGGTTGTAGCATCCTGTAGAAATCATCATCACGGCTCGCGTGGTCGTGGCCCCATCCAATGCCGCTCATAGGGCGCTCGCCGTGGCATCACGGGATGGACAGGATGGGCTCACGACGTCTCCGGGGAGTTGTTTGTGCCGATGCGCTCGAAGTGGGAAGGAAAGGTGGGGAGGCACCATGACGAGGGTGGGGGTGGGGGTGAGGGTGCACATGAAATCAAGACGCTACAGTGGACTAGCCGTGCTAGAGTGCGAGGTGAGGTGGGATTGTGCTCGAGAAGAAAGTTGCACCGATGCTAGCGTGTGAGAGGAAAGATGTGTAAGAAGGTGCTCTAGATAAAAATGAATGGATGAGAAAGATCGGCAAGGGATAAGACAAGCCTCTCCCGCTTGGGCTCGATGGGCCAGGTTTTGTATGATGAGTACTTGGGGCGACGCGCGCGTGAGGTGACTGGGCTACGAGAGATTAGTCGCATGATTATGATTACTATATTTTCTTTTAATATCATTTTCAAATCTCTAATCCACAACCGGTAGCTCTATAGGGCATATGCAAACACATACTTCAGAAGCAATACATTGATCAAATTCAAAATGGATTCACCCTCGGAAAAGCTCTGTGTTAGGAATAAGCCGTGGCCGTCACGGTGACGACCATGTCGGGTGCGTGTGCGTGCGCGCACCAGACACGTCGGGTGCAATCCGAGCTGCATCGGGTCCGCGGCGGGTAGCGCGTATACGTGTGCGTGCTGGTGGAACCGGGCATCGGTTCATGGCCGTGCCGAGTCCGTAGGTGTGCGTTGTGCACGTAGTTTGAGTTAGACTCCAGTTTGTTAGTGCATGCAGTATAGGCCGTTGGAGGCAGCCGCGTCGTGCGTGTAGGAAGCACGTTGTGCATGCTGGCCGGGTCATTTGGATCATGGATGAGTTGGTTTAGTGGCCGAGTGAGCCGGTCAAGTTAGTGCGTGAGTACATGCATGGGTTAGTGTTTAGTGTGGCTGGATGTGGCGGCTGGCTTGGCAAGTGAGCCACCCCTGTGTATATATGTGGCACTTTGAGTTAATGAGAAGGAGGCCGTGAGGGCTGGAGAAACAATGTAGCCACCGTGTGATCATCAAGGGAGCCTCTTGGCAAAGCTTGTGTGTTCTTCCTTGGTGCATGGGTGCGTGGGTGTGTCTGTGGAGTTTCTCCTTGTGTGAGGCAAGAGGTAGAGCTCCGGCGAGCAGGGAGAAGGCCACGGCAACAACACTCTGATGTAATTTTCCTATTTCTATTTGCTTATGTAAGAAGTGATTCTGTGCTAGCCACCCTGCTCCCCTCAAAATTATACTTGAAATAAATGAACACGCCTCTAAGGGCAAGTTCAATGTGGGTCATCAAATCACTCGCATCTGATGGGAGGCATCTTATTTGTCTATACTGATCATCAAACTGGGAAAAGGTTTGGGGGAGTCCGGACGTCTGCCTGACCCAATGCTAGTCGGACCACCGCAAACCATGTGTTGCACTCGCCTCTTTTTTCTCTTGGTCTGCCAGACTCACTGTCAGCCATAGCCCACTATGCTAATTTGATGACTACGGCTGGATGGTCAGTGCCCCGCCCACTGTCTGCTGACATTTGGTGTCATCAGTTTGGAGATCCCCCTTGGAGTTGCCCTAAGCCTTTCAATCATGAACCAATTAGACTTGTGTGCTTTCCCTTCATGAAGGTGGTGTTGTTCAATAATTTTTCTGTAGTTCGTGTGCTGTAAAAGGGTGATAGGTATTGTTGATGCTTGTTTGCTTGTTGCGTGTCGTTCCTCACCTCGACTCTCTTTATGTTCTATTTTT
>LR738713.1:862766206-862788062 GCA_902687465.1 Secale cereale | reverse complement strand
TTGTTCAGCCATCTTCTTCAATCGTTCCTTCATTAACATCAAGTTGGCCTTAGCCATTGTCACCTTTTCGTTCACTATTCTCAACATCTGAGCAACCCGTTCTCTAAGCCATTGTTGAATCTCAATACAAGTTGCCCTTACTGCAACAAATATATGCTCATAGAACACTTTAATTTCCTGCAGTTCAGGTCAATCAAGCAAACGTAGAATTTATGAGATGTAATTAACATTAAAACTAAAGAAGCCTCCCATCAACAATACTAGTTATAGTAATAAAAACTTTGAGGTATTTTTATAACATTTTCTCCGATGTCTGATTACCAGGTCAATAGGACCTAATATAAAGTAATTTACTACATGATTAGTACTATGTACTAACTAGTAAGGGCAAACAAGTTCAAATGCAATATCATGCATAAGGATGGTTTTAGAAGACATCCAGAATGAAAAGGATGAACCTAAGTGGTTCACTTTGTTAGTGAATCTAAACTGATCAACAGAGAACAAACTGTTAATGATGAATAGATCGACATGTCATTTCAAGCCAGCATAAGGACAAAAGTGATACTACTGTTTGGGCAAATAAAAATATAATAGTTATCGACCAGGCTTAACAACAATGGTTGCTTTTGCAATAACCAATTTGTTGGTACAACTGTGCCCACATGCAACAACCGAAATCCACCCTTGCTTACAAGGAGACTGTATATATACATGTGTTAATTTAAAAAATAGACAAAACTGCACAACTTCTCCAACATGATTTTATCTGGAAGAGAGACTGAATGATATTTAGGTTGAAAGTCCTCATATATAATCTGTACTCAAAGTGAGAGACTGGACTATATGAGAAAAAGGCATGTAAGCCTGATTCTTCTCCATAGCAGATTATGTTTCCTCTTCGACTCGAATCTGATACACGCTGCCTATTGTAAGCCATGCGGCCGGGATGAGGTGCCAACTAATTGTTAATCCCCTAGATTATGAAGGCTGCTATCATGCATATCCTTGCTTTTCTCAGAAGGGTTAACGACATAAAATTTTGGTGTCTCGTCTTGAACTATTTGTGGTTGTTTTCTTGTTGGATTCTAGCAGCAATGAGACTAACCAGGGTGATCGTAAAAAACTAATGTTTCTACTATTGGAAACACACAAAAGATAGTACATAATGTGAAAATGTTCTAAGAGATTTTGCAGGGCTCGACCTTGCCACACTAAAGCTAAGACAACATTAAAATCTGAGCAGTTGATTGATAGGCTATCGCCAAAATTTAATGGCCGTTAATGGTCAACTTCTGAACTTGGTCCAAATTGATGATTATTCATTATGTTTTAGATATTTACTCATGAATAATTAACTGGAAATTTTAAACAACTCGTATTTAGAAGTACATATGAAATGTTTCAATTTATTTTTTTGAAATTGTTTATCTAAATATCCAAATTAAATTGCAAAATAAGTTGGATATTGAATGAAGAAACAAATTTTATAATTAGTAGTAACTTCGAAAGTACCAAATACATGTGTTTATTTAACATGTAAGGGTTTAAAATGGAATGAAGTGTCATTTTGTCAAGTTGTACTCATGCAAGACCTGAATTGTGAGAAAGAAATAGGGGGGGATGGATGCTATTAATTCTTGTAAATTATTAGTTTCCATGCCCAATAGTTCAATTCTATGTAACTTTTCGCTATTAGTGGGAGTTGAATATGAGAAAGATACTATTATTGATTATAGAATTGAACCAAAAGGTCCGGTTATCTCCTAAAAGGTAAGAAAAATGACAACCTATATATAGATCAAAATAAACCAACATCCTACATCTAAAGTGGATATCCCTCAAAACAAACTGGACACATCTGTAGATGTACAGTGGATGAAATAAATAGAACCTCAGGACTGCAGCAACCCTCCAACATGTTTTCTGGTGCGTAGAGGTTGATAATAAGCTTCTCCTCGAATTGTTTGCCACACTGAGGGCACTGGTTAGAAATATCAACAGTCATGGGTAAGTTGAGAATTTCCATCCAGATATCTGATATACATCTTTAATATAATCTGTTCACTGAGTATATGCAGACCCACTCACGGTACCTCGGCACTATTCTTGCCAGAACGACGCAGCAACGTCTCCATACAAGATCTGCCGTACACATGACCACAAGGAATGCAACTGCATATAGAGATAGATGCTGATTAGTATTCCAAAAGTATCTCCTAGTCTCATATAGTTAGAATACAAGCCATGCATATGTACGTAGCATGAGTGCATCTATTTAACATGAAAAATAGAAACTAATATGCGATGATGCTATAACGGAAGCTAAACCATTTAACGGGTTTTGAAAAAATAAATTAAATATATGGACCATAAACAAGGAATAGATGAAACAAAGATCCACAAACTCATAAATATTTATTGTGGTGGGGTGCTCGGTGATTAGAGCCCTCGTTCCAAGTTGCACCTTCCAACGAAGCAGACATCTCTAAGACACCGAATTAATTGATGGTCCGAGGGAGCGAAGCGAACTGGCTAGGGCTACGGTTTTAAACGCTCATGCTGGTCTACTGATTAGGTCTTGAGCTGCCGCGTGATGGAAAACGGCGCGGCTTCTTTTCTGGCGGTTTGACAAGCAAATTTTCAAATAGCAGCGCTAAGCTCCTCCGGCTGCTATGGATTTTAGCGGAGGTTATCACGCCTTTTGCGATTGGGGCTGCAAAAGCCGTAGAAGTTACGCCGTTGTAGCGAAAACTCATCTATTGCGGCGCTATGGCCCACTAATTTTTCTTCATCATGCGACATGCATAGAAGAGAAAGGATCGCACCAGAATAGCATTGCATGCAGTGGATTGTAAAAGGAAAATACAATCCTCTTCAATATCAGATTAGCAGCAGTCTATGGACCTCACAAAATCAGATCTTCTTCAGTATCTAATTAGTGCAAAACATAGACGATATATATACTGTAGTAATAGCCCCAGATCCAAAAGGAAGCAAACGTGATGGTATTAGAAAAAGAAGCAGCAGCGAAATCCGCCGGAAATTGTCCGCTGGCTGCAAAAAAGAAGCAGCAGCGAAATCGCACTAGCGCCGCTCACCACATGCGATGAGGGCCGTCGCTGCTCCAGGGCTCAGTGCAGGCAGGGCAGATCGTCGCCTTGGCCTCCCCGCCGGACGCTGCTTGGCTTGCCACGACGACACCTCCGGCGTTTCCCCCTGCGCCGGTGGTGTCCGGCTTGACGTCGGCGATCTCGTCCCGGGCAGGCGTGGGCGGCGGGGACGACATTGGAGGGGGACGGAGGGTTTTGGGGGAGGGGGGTCGAATTCGGGAGGGGGGAGTCGAGTGTGGGGTTCTTCTTTTGACTTGACGGGAGGGAGTGGAGTGGGGTTAGGTCAACTCCGTAGGTCAGTTTGCGTGGGCTCATTTGTGTGGGCTCCCTTGTAATATGCGGGCAGCCCATTACTCAGCTCCAAATCGTCCCAACATGTGCGTTTCAACGGACTCGTCGCATGAAGCTGATCGGAATGGGCCAGCCCATCTAAGGTTGTACCGGAGAAGCTGGTCCTCATTTTGGGAAGCCTTCCACTAAGCTTTTGGTCTTTTTTTTTGTCTCTTTTTTGTTTGGTTTTCAGCAGTTTTTTTGTTATTCATTTTTTCCCAAACATGTGAGATATTTTTAAATTCCTGAAATTTTATCAAATTTGTGAATTTTTTGTTCAAATATGCGAACTTAATAAAAAATTATCTCAAATTTGTGAACTTCTTCCCAGATTCACAAACTCTTTCAAATTTGTGAAAATTTTCCAAATATGTGAATTTTTAAATGATTTTTAAAATTTTGTCTTTTTTGGGAAAAAAAATTCAAATTCACAAACTTTCTTCAAACTCCAATTTTTCGCAGCTTTTGTGAACTTTTTACAAAGTCAAACGTCAAAGGTTGACCGGTTAACTGGTACCGATCGAAAGGGAATGGAGCTAGCTGCTCGCCCCGTTCATTGGGCCAACCCATGAATGGGCGGCGTGTGAGCGCTCTTTATACTCTCTCCGTTCAGATTTACTCGTTGTGGTTTTAGTTTAAATTTGAACTAAAACCACGACAAGTAAATCGGAACGGAGGGAGTAGAACTGATGGAGAATGCACCAATTAGGAGCACTCTAGGACTGGACCCATGCTAACCTCCTCCGAGGCCTATTTGCATGTGAGATTTTCCGCCCATCTCTCACCTTCGTTCTGAGCCTGATCCAGACCTCTCCAACCGCACGCCCTTGCCGCATCCGTCTAGCTGAACTCTGTTGTTGTCGCCTAGGATCCCTCACTAAGGACGCCGGCCCAAGCCCTCCCGCCATGACCCAAGTTGACCAATAATGTCCCAATCCCAATGGGCACGTCCCAAACTCGTCGCCCACCGCTACCCTCATCCCGAACACCACATGTTCAGTCATTTGTCCGAACCAACATCAGAGGTAAAATTTCCTTAGAATTTCATCGACAAATATGTTTGAAGAAAGATTTCACCATGTACTCATTGTCTCTATTCGCAGGGTACAATGCATATTGATGAGTTATTCTACCAAGAATATATCAAGTCGTCGTTGGATGGTGATGAATTAAAGAAGATGATGATTTTAATGATAAACTGGAGAAGATGGTGATGGTTCCCATAATGTGTTGAAGATGACGATCAAGGCACTTGAAGCAATGCATCCGGAAGAGGATCATGTTCTGAATTTCACGGGTTCTACACCGAGGCATCAAGTTCTTAATTGACGTAGGGCAGAGGGTCATGTTCTACTCTTTCAAGACTACTTTGTAGTGTTGGAGAACGTTGCATGGAAAATAAATAAAATTCTACGCACACGCAAGATCTATCCATGGAGATGCATTGCTACGAGAGGGGAGAGTGTGTCTACGTACCCCCGTAGACCATAAAGAGGAAGCGTTTAACAACGCGGTTGATGTAGTCGAACACCTTCGCCATTCAACCGATCAAGTACCGAACGTACGGAACCTCCACGTTCAGCACACGTTCAGCTCGATGACGTCCTCGCCTTCTTGATCCAGCAAGACAGGCACAGTAATAGATGAGTTTCGGCAGCATGACGGTGATGGTGAACTCGTTCCCGCAGGGCTAGAGATTGTCGTCCCTTGTGTGGCACCCCCTTTTCATGTATATGTAGGTGTGGGGAGGAGAGAAGGTAGCCAGGGCACCCCCAAGGGGGCCGGCGGCCACCCTTGGCCCCTGCCATGCCCCCCCCCCCCCGCCCCTTCCTTCTAGGCGCACGGGAGGAAGGCAGTGGGAGGTGGCGTCCCCCCCTTCCTTTCTCTTATGAGGAGGGAAAAGTAGGAGGGGCCAACCCTCGCCCTTTCCTTCCCCTAGGGCCGGCGGCCAGGGCGAGGGGCGCACCAGCCCCTTGTGGGCTGGTGTGTTCCTCCCTATGGCCCATTAAGCCCATATAGCCTCCTAGGGCTTCCCGGAACCCCTTCTGGTGATCCGATGACTACTCGGTACCTCCGAAACCTTTCCGGTGTCCAAATAGCATCACCCTATATATCAATATTTACCTCCGAACCATTCCAGAGCTCCTCATCATGTTTGTGATCTCATCCGGGACTCCGAACAACATCCGGTCACCAAATCACATAACTGATCGCATAACTGATCGCATGCGTTTCAACGGACTCGTCGCATGAAGCTGATCGGAATGGGCCAGCCCATCTAAGGTTGTACCGGAGAAGCTGGTCCTCATTTTGGGAAGCCTTCCACTAAGCTTTTGGTCTTTTTTTTTGTCTCTTTTTTGTTTGGTTTTCAGCAGTTTTTTTCCTTTTTGTGCAAACATGTGAGATATTTTCAAATTCCTGAACTTTTCACAAATTTGTGATTTTTTTGTTCAAATGTGTGAACTTTATAAAATAAATTATCTCAAATTTTTGAACTTCTTCCCAGCTTCATGAGCTCTTTAGAATTTTCGAAATTTTTCTAAATATGTGGGTTTTTTAAAACGATTCTAAAAAAAATTGTGAACTTTTTTGGGTAATTTTTTCAAATTCACAAATTTTCTGCAAACTCCAATATTTTGCAGGTTTTGTGAACTTTTTTTCAAAGTCAAGTAGTGAAACGTCAAAGGTTGACCGGTTAACTGGAACCGAGTGAAAGGGAATGGGGCCAGCTGCTCGTCCCGTTCATTGGGCCAACACATGAATGGGCGGCGTGTGAGCGCTCTTATAGAAATGATGGAGAAGGCACCAATTAAGAGCACTCTAGGACTGGACCCATGCTAACCCTGGCCGGGGCCTATTTGCATGTGAGATTTCCCGTCTATCTCTCACATTCATCGTGACCCCGATCCAGCCCTCTCCAACTGCACACCCTCGCCGCATCCGTCTAGCTGAGCTCTGTTGTTGTTTCCTAGGATCCCTCACTAAAAGCACGACGGCCCAAGCCCTCCCGCCATGACCCAAATTGACCAACAATGTCTTGATCCCAATGGGCACGTCCCAAACTCGTCGCCCACCGCTACCCTCGTCCCGCACATCGCATGTTCAGTCATTTGTCCGAACCAACATGAGAGGTGAAATATCCATAAAATTTCATCGACGAATATGTTTGAAGAAAGATTTCACTGTGTACTCACTGTCTCTATTCGCAGGGTACAATGCATACTGATGAGTTATTCTACCATTGGGCCTCCCCCTGCGCCTAGGGTTGGAAACCCTGGGGGTGGGGGCGCCCCACCAAACTTGGGGGGCAAGTCCCCCCCTTGCCCCCCCCCTCTTGAAATGGGATCTCTAGGGGCCGGCGCCCCCCTAGGGCCCCTATATAAAGAGGGGGAGGGAGGGCTGCGCACGCGAGCCCCTGGCGCCTCCCTCTCCCCCCGTAACACCTCTCCCTCTCGCTGAGCTTGGCGAAGCCCTGCCGAGATCCCCGCTGCTTCCACCACCACGTCGTCGTGCTGCTGGATCTTCATCAACCTCTCCCCCCCCCTTGTTGGATCAAGAAGGAGGAGATGTCTCTCCCAACCGTACGTGTGTTGAACGCGGAGGTGCCGTCCGTTCGGCGCTCGGTCATCGGTGATTTGGATCATGACGAGTACGACTCCATCAACCCCGTTCTCTTGAACGCTTCCGCTCGCGATCTACAAGGGTATGTAGATGCACTCCCCTCTCCCTCGTTGCTAGATGACTCCATAGATTGATCTTGGTGATGCATAGAAAATTATAAAATTCTGCTACGTTCCCCAACAGTGGCATCATGAGCTAGGTCTATGCATAGTTACTATGCACAAGTAGAACACAAAATTGTTGTGGGCGTAGAGCATGTCAATTTACTTGCCACTACTAGTCTTATCTTGATTCGGTGGCATCGTGGGATGAAGCAGCCCAGACCGACCTTACACGTACGCTTACGTGAGACAGGTTCCACCGACTGACATGCACTAGTTGCATAAGGTGGCTAGCGGGTGTCTGTCTCTCCCACTTTGGTCAGATCAGATTCGATGAAAAGGGTCCTTATGAAGGGTAAATATAAATTGGCATATCACATTGTGTTTTTGGCGTAGGTAAGAAACGTTCTTGCTGGAAACCTATAGCAGCCACGTAAAAACTTGCAACAACAATTAGAGGACGTCTAACTTGTTCTTGCAGCATATGTCGTGTGATGTGAAATGGCCAAAAGGATGTGATGAATGATATATATGTGATGTATGAGATTGATCATGTTCTTGTAATAGGAATCACGACTTGCATGTCGATGAGTATGACAACCGGCAGGAGCCATAGGAGTTGTCTTATTTTATTGTATGACCTGCGTGTCACTGAAAACGCCATGTAATTACTTTACTTTATTGCTAACCGTTAGCCATAGTAGTAGAAGTAATGTTTGGTGAGACGACTTCATGAAGACACGATGATGGAGATCATGGTGTCATGCCGGTGACGATGATGATCATGGAGCCCCAAAGATGAAGATCAAAAGGAGCAAAATGATATTGGCCATATCATGTCACTATTTGATTGCACGTGATGTTTATCATGGTTTACATCTTATTTGCTTAGAACGACGGTAGTAAATAAGATGATCTCTCACTAAAATTTCAAGAATTGTGTTCCCCCTAACTGTGCACTGTTGCTAAGGTTAGTTGTTCCGAAGCACCACGTGATGATCGGGTGTGATAGGCTCTAGTGTTCGCATACAACGGGTGTAAGCCAGATTTACACATGCAATACACTTAGGGTTCACTTGACGAGCCTAGCATGTACAGACATGGCCTCGGAACACGGAAGACCGAAAGGTCGAACATGAGTCGTATAGAAGATACGATCAACATCAAGATTTTCACCGTTGATGACTAGTCCGTCTCACGTGATGATCGGACACAGCCTAGTCGATTCGGATCATGTATCACTTGGATGACTAGAGAGATGTCTATCTGAGTGTGAGTTCATTAAATTTGTTTAGATGAACTTAATTGTCATGAACATAGTCTAAAATCTTTATA
This sequence comes from Secale cereale, assembly GCA_902687465.1. Classification (NCBI taxonomy): domain Eukaryota; kingdom Viridiplantae; phylum Streptophyta; class Magnoliopsida; order Poales; family Poaceae; genus Secale; species Secale cereale. The sequence goes on along the minus strand of LR738713.1, from coordinate 862,779,562 downwards.
ATATGTCTTGTAGATCCAATGGCCCACGCTAATGTTGCCCTCAACGTCAACGCGTTCCTAGAGAAAACCAAGCTGAAAGACGATGGTAGCAACTATACGGATTGGGTCCGTAACTTGAGGATCATCCTCATAGCTGCCAAGAAAGCATATGTCCTTGAAGCACCGCTAGGTGATGCACCCGTTTTCCCAGCAGCTCAAGACGTTATGAACGCCTGGCAGTCGCATAGTGATGATTACTCCCTGGTTCAGTGCGGCATGCTTTACAGCTTAGAATCGGGGCTCCAAAAGTGTTTTGAGTAGCACGGAGCATATGAGATGTTCCAAGAGCTGAAATGGTTTTCCAAGCTCATGCCCGAGTCGAGAGATATGAAGTCTTCGACAAGTTCTATAGTTGTAAGATGGAGGAGAATAGTTCTGTCAGCGAGCATATACTCAAAATGTCTGGGTTGCACAATCGTTTGTCTCAGTTGAGAATTAATCTCCCAGATGACGCGGTCGTTGACATAATCCTCCAATCGCTCCCACCTAGCTACAAGAGCTTTGTGATGAACTTCAATATGCAAGGGATGGAGAAGTCCATTCCCGAGGTGTATTCAATGCTGAAATCAGCGGAGGTGGAGATCAAGAAAGAACATCAAGTGTTGATGGTGAATAAAACCACTAAGTTCAAGAAAGGCAAGGGTAAGAAGAACTTCAAGAAGGACGGCAAAGGAGTTGCCGCGCCCGGTAAGCCAGTTCCTTGGAAGAAGCCAAATCATGGACCCAAGCCTGAGACTGAGTGCTTTTATTGCAAGGGAACGGGTCACTGTAAGCGGAACTGCCCCAAATAGTTAGCAGGTAAGAAGGCCGGCAACGTCAAAGGTATATGTGATATACATGTTATTGATGTGTACCTTACTAGCGCTCATAGTAGCTCCTGGGTATTTGATACCGGTGTAGTTGCTCACATTTGTAACTCAAAGCAGGAGCTGCGGAATAAGCGGAGACTGGCGAAGGACGAGGTGACGATGCGCGTCGGGAATGGTTCCAAGGTCGATGTGATCGCCGTCGGCACGCTACCTCTGCATCTACCCTCGGGATTAGTTTTAAACCTCAATAATTGTTATTTAGTACCAGCTTTGAGCATGAACATTGTATCTGGATCTCGTTTAATGCGAGATGGCTACTCATTTAAATCCGAGAATAATGGTTGTTCTATTTATATGAGAGAAATGTTTTATGGTCATGCCCCGCTGGTCAATGGTTTATTCTTAATGAATCTCGAACGTGATGTTACACATATTCATAGTGTGAATGCCAAAAGATGTAAGGTTGATAATGATAGTCCCACATACTTGTGGCACTGCCGCCTTGGTCATATTGGTGTCAAACGTATGAAGAAGCTCCATGCAGATGGACTTTTGGAGTCTCTTGATTATGAATCATTTGACACGTGCGAATCATGCCTCTTGGGCAAGATGACCAAGACTCCGTTCTCCGGAACAATGGAGCGAGCAACCAACTTGTTGGAAACCATACATACCGATGTGTGCGGTCCAATGAGTATTGAAGCTCGCGGTGGCTATCGTTTTGTTCTCACCCTCACAGATGACTTAAGTAGATATGGGTATGTCTACTTGATGAAACACAAGTATGAGACCTTTGAAAAGTTCAAGGAATTTCATAATGAGGTTGAGAATCAACGTGACAGAAAAATAAAGTTCTTACGATCAGATCGTGGAGGAGAATATTTAAGTCACGAATTTGGCACGCACCTAAGGAACTGTGGAATTGTTTCACAATTGACGCCGCCTGGAACACCTCGGCGTAATGGTGTGTCCGAACGTCGTAATCGTACTCTGTTGGACATGGTGCGATCTATGATGTCTCTTACCGACTTACCGCTATCATTTTGGGGTTATGCTTTAGAGACTGTCGCATTCACTTTAAATAGGGCACCGTCTAAATCCGTTGAGATGACACCGTATGAACTTTGGTTTGGTAAGAAACCTAAGTTGTCGTTTCTAAAAGTTTGGGGACGCGATGCTTATGTCAAGAAACTTCAACCTGAAAAGCTCGAACCCAAATTGGAAAAATGCGTCTTCATAGGATACCCTAAGGAAACTATTGGATTCACCTTCTACTTCAGATCCGAAGGCAAGGTCTTCGTTGCCAAGAATGGATCCTTTCTGGACAAAGAGTTTCTCTCGAAAGAAGTGAGTGGGAGGAAAGTGGAACTTGATGAGGTGATTGTCACCCCTTCCGAACCGGAAAGTAGCGCAGCGCAGGAAGATGTTTCTGTGGTGCCTACACCGACTAGGGAGGAAGTTAATGATAATGATCATGAAGCTTCAGATCAAGTTACTGCTGAACTTCGTAGGTCCACAAGGGCACGTTCCGCACCAGAGTGGTACGGCAACCCTGTCATGGAAATCATGTTGTTAGACAACGGTGAACCTTCGAACTATGAAGAAGCGATGGTGGGCCCGGATTCCAACAAATGGCTTGAAGCCATGAAATCCGAGATAGGATCCATGTATGATAACAAAGTATGGACTTTGGTGGACTTGCCCGATGATCGGCACGCCATAGAAAATAAATGGATCTTTAAGAAGAAGACTAACGCGAATGGTAATGCGGCCATCTATAAGGCTCGACTTGTCGCTAAAGGTTATCGACAAGTTCAAGGAATTGACTACGACGAGACTTTCTCTCCCGTAGCGATGCTAAAGTCCGTCTGAATCATGTTACCAATTGCCGCATTCTATGATTATGAGATATGGCAAATGGACGTCAAAACGGCATTCCTTAATGGTTTCCTCAAGGAAGAACTGTATATGATGCAGCCGGAAGGTTTTGTCGATCCTGAGAATGCTAACAAGGTATGCAAGCTCCGGCGCTCAATCTATGGGCTGGTGCAAGCATCTCGGAGTTGGAATATTCGCTTTGATGAGGTGATCAAAGCGTTTGGGTTTATACAGACTTGGGGAGAAGCATGTATTTACAATAAAGTGAGTGGGAGCTCTGTAGCGTTTCACATATTATATGTGGATGATATATTGCTGATGGGAAATGATGTAGAACTCTTGGAAAGCATAAAGGCCTACTTGAATAAGTGCTTTTCAATGAAGGACCTTGGAGAAGCTGCTTACATATTAGGCATCAAGATCTATAGAGATAGATCGAGACGCCTCATTGGTCTTTCACAAAGCACATACCTTGACAAGATATTGAAGAATTTCAATATGGATCAGTCCAAGAAAGGGGTCTTGCCTGTATTGCAAGGTATGAGGTTGAGCATAGCTTAATGCCCGACCTCGGCAGAAGATAGAGAAAAGATGAGTGTCATCCCCTATGCCTCGGCCATAGGTTCTATTATGTATGCCATGCTGTGTACCAGACCTGATGTGAACCTTGCCATAAGTTTGGTGGGGAGGTACCAAAGTGATCCCGGTATGGAACACTGGACAGCGGTCAAGAACATCCTGAAGTACCTGAAAAGGACTAAGGATATGTTTCTCATTTATGGAGGTGACTAAGAGCTCGTCGTAAAGGGTTACGTCGATGCTAGCTTCGACACAGATCTGGATGACTCCAAGTCACAAACCGGATACGTGTATATTTTGAATGGTGGGGCAGTCAGATGGTGCAGTTGCAAGCAAAGCGTCGTGGCGGCATCTACATGTGAAGCGGAGTACATAGCTGCTTCCGAAGCAGCGCATGAAGGAGTCTGGATGAAGGAGTTCATCACCGACCTAGGAGTTATTTCAAGCGCGTCGGGCCCGATGACTCTCTTCTGTGACAACACTGGAGCTATTGCCATTGCCAAGGAGCCCAGGTTTCACAAGAAGACCAAGCACATCAAGCGCCGTTTCAACTCCATCCGGAATTATATTCAAGATGGAGACATAGATATTTGTAAAGTGCATACGGATCTGAATGTCGCAGATCCGTTGACTAAACCTCTTCCACGAGCAAAACGTGATCAACACCAGAACTCTATGGGTGTTCGATTCATCACAATGTAACTAGATTATTGACTTTAGTGCAAGTGGGAGACTGTTGGAAATATTCCCTAGAGGCAATAATAAAACGGTTATTATTATATTTCCTTGTTCATGATAATTGTCTATTGTTCATGCTTTAATTGTATTATCCGGAAACAGTGATACATGTGTGAATACATAGACCACAACGTGTCCCTAGTAAGCCTCTAGTTGACTAGCTCATTGATCAATAGATGGTTACGGTTTCCTGACCATGGACATTGGATGTCATTGATAACGGGATCACATCATTAGGAGAATGATGTGATGGACAAGACCCAATCCTAAGCCTAGCACTAGATAGTGTAGTTCGTTTGCTAAAGCTTTTCCAATGTCAAGTAACTTTTCCTTAGACCATGAGATTCTGCAACTCCCGGATACTGCACTAGTAGATAAAGGGTCTTTAGCCCCGGTTCATTTGGGCCTTTTAGCCCCGGTTCCAGAACCGGGACAAGAGGGTCGGTACTAATGCTCTGACCCTTTAGTCCCGGTTCAATCCAGAACCGGGGCAGAAGGGTATCCATGTGGCCTGTGCACCGAGTCCAGGCAGGAGGGGCTTTAGTCCCGGTTGGTGGTACCAACCGGGACCAAAAGGCTTCCACGCGTCAGCATTTCTGTGGCTGTGGTTTTTGTTTTTTTTTTTGAAAGGGGAGGGGGGGTTTTAGGTTTTGGGGGGTTAATTTAGGTGTTTCATATATTGTGTTAGCTAGCTAATTAATAGAGAGAAGTGTTCTCTCTTATGTTCGTGCTTGGTCGACGCTACATACTACACATACGTATATAGAGAGGACTAGAGTCACGCTAGCTAGCTAGCTAGCTGCTAGCTACTAAGCAAACGAAGGAAACAGAAGATCGTATAATCAACATATATATATGCATACAGAGAGAAGTAATATCGACCACCTCTCCTTCTCCGAGAGATTGGTCGAACAACAAGTTCTCATATATCTATCCGACACTACCGGGCACATATATACAATAATTATCTCTTACAAAAATAATCTCCTAACACATGGATGCATGGTCCACATAGTATTCTCCGTCTTCAGCGATCACGTGTTCAAGGAAGAATGCCGCCAATTCCTCTTGAATTGCTCGCAGTCGATCTGGTGTTAGGAGTTCATCCCGCATCCGAAACATCTAATTTGAAGTAGGGGGTCAATACATGAAATGATGCTATAAATTTGTGGATATTATTGGTTGCTTACGCACTTCAAATTGTTCATCAGTGTAGCCCCGCTCACAGGTCGTGTGGCGGATGGACTCGCAAATGTAGTATCCACAATAATCATTCCCGGGTTCCTGCCACAACCACTTTACAAGAAATAGAGGTCAATCAAACTGATAGGCAAGAATGCCAAATTGGTATTGATGAAACTAGCGCTTGAATCAAGATATAGGAGATGCGCGCGCGGAACATGCTACTATTTAGTACTTACTTTCGGGTATCTAAATTGTAGCTTCTTCGGCAGTCCCGGAGCTTTTTTGGTGAATTTTTTCCAAGCCCTGCCAGACAAAGAAAACAATTAGTTGATATCAGAAATGAAGTTGCTGATATATATGCATGGTGGATAATATTGATCGATTTAACTTACCTGGCTAGCATTTGAGTCATGTCCGCATACTCCTCGGGATCTTTACGTTTAGAGTCGAAGACAGTTACTACTCCCTTCTCAAGCTTAATCTCTAAGAGAATATAGTGGAAGCTGCGCACGAATGCATGAGATCATCAATTACATCACTATAACCTTGACTGATATATAAGGGAAACCAAATATGCACAAGACATTAACACTCACTTGAAGTTGTAAGGAAAGAGTATTATATCTTTGTTTTCATTTACCACCAACGATCGTAGCAAGTTGGTCTCGGTATCGTCGGGACACAATTTAACCTTGGTTGCATCTATGAGGTATGTGTTAATAAACCCAATATCACCTACTTGTCTTTTCTTCAATTCGACGATCTTCAATCTGCATAATATAGTGAGGATAATTATAAATACATGCAATGAAGATCAGCTATATAGAGAAAATTAATGACAGAAGTAGTACTACTTACAGACAGTAGCAGGTGACCGTTGTTTTATCGAGGGCCAATTGATTGAAAAATTGATAGAACTCCTCAAATGGAACAGGCACTAGTAGATAAAGGGGGGTCAGACCCGGTTCATTTGGGCCTTTAGCCCCGGTTCTGGAACCGGGGCAATAGGGTCGGTACTAATACTCTGACCCTTTAGTCCCGGTTCAATCCAGAACCGGGGCAAAAGGGTGTCCACGTGGCCTGTGCACTGAGTCCAGGCAGGAGGGGCTTTAGTCCCGGTTGGTGGTACCAACCGGGACCAAAAGGCTTCCACGCGTCAGCATTTCTGTGGCTGTGGTTTTTGTTTTTTTTTTTGAAAGGGGAGGGGGGGTTTTAGGTTTTGGGGGGTTAATTTAGGTGTTTCATATATTGTGTTAGCTAGCTAATTAATAGAGAGAAGTGTTCTCTCTTATGTCCGTGCTTGGTCGACGCTACATACTACACATACGTATATAGAGAGGACTAGAGTCACGCTAGCTAGCTAGCTAGCTGCTAGCTACTAAGCAAACGAAGGAAACAGAAGATCGTATAATCAACATATATATATATATGCATACAGAGAGAAGTAATATCGACGACCTCTCCTTCTCCGAGAGATTGGTCGAACAACAAGTTCTCGTATATCTATCCGACACTACCGGGCACATATATACAACAATTATCTCTTACAAAAATAATCTCCTAACACATGGATGCATGGTCCACATAGTATTCTCCGTCTTCAGCGATCACGTGTTCAAGGAAGAATGCCGCCAATTCCTCTTGAATTGCTCGCAGTCGATCTGGTGTTAGGAGTTCATCCCGCATCCGAAACATCTAATTTGAAGTAGGGGGTCAATACATGAAATGATGCTATAAATTTGTGAATATTATTGATTGCTTACGCACTTCAAATTGTTCATCAGTGTAGCCCCGCTCACAGGTCGTGTGGCGGATGGACTCGCAAATGTAGTATCCACAATAATCATTCCCGGGTTCCTGCCACAACCACTTTACAAGAAATAGAGGTCAATCAAACTGATAAGCAAGAATGCCAAATTGGTATTGATGAAACTAGCGCTTGAATCAAGATATAGGAGATGCGCACGCGGAACATGCTACTATATAGTACTTACTTTCGGGTATCTAAATTGTAGCTTCTTCGGCAGTCCCGGAGCTTTTTTGGTGAATTTTTTCCAAGCCCTGCCAGACAAAGAAAACAATTAGTTGATATCAGAAATGAAGTTGCTGATATATATGCATGGTGGATAATATTGATCGATTTAACTTACCTGGCTAGCATTTGAGTCATGTCCGCATACTCCTCGAGATCTTTACGTTTAGAGTCCAAGACAGTTACTACTCCCTTCTCAAGCTTAATCTCTAAGAGAATATAGTGGAAGCTGCGCACGAATGCATGAGATCATCAATTACATCACTATAACCTTGACTGATATATAAGGGAAACCAAATATGCACAAGACAGTAACACTCACTTGAAGTTGTAAGGAAAGAGTATTATATCTTTGTTTTCATTTACCACCAACGATCGTAGCAAGTTGGTCTCGGTATCGTCGGGACGCAATTTAACCTCGGTTGCATCTATGAGGTATGTGTTAATAAACCCAATATCACCTACTTGTCTTTTCTTCAATTCGACGATCTTCAATCTGCATAATATAGTGAGGATAATTATAAATACATGCAATGAAGATCAGCTATATAAAGAGACTTAATGACAGAAGTAGTACTACTTACAGACAGTAGCAGGTGACCGTTGCTTTATCGAGGGCCAATTGATTGAAAAACTAATAGAACTCCTCAAATGGAACAGGCAACAGGTCAATTCCAACGAGGTCATGCTCCGGTTTAACTCTCAAATACAAGTTATCCCTCCCCCCAGACTCTCTGCAGATTTTCAAGTACCAATCATGCAATCTTCGCATATTCGTTGATAGAGATCTTTCATTTTTGACGAGAGGCTTTTTGTACTCGTATCATTCTATCTGCACTTCCAAGAAATCATAGTGTACATCGTCGGGCGCGTAATCTGCAAGATTGGTATAACCGGGCACCATCCTCGGATCATTAGCGACCATGTCGCTTGACACCTTGAGCGGGGGGCACGATTGGTCAGCTTGTTCGCCGAGCTGGGCAATTTGTTTCCCAGCTCGCCCTTCTGCTAACCTCTGATCACTTTTAGTACTTCCCGACCGCTTCGCTGCTTGATATGTCTTTTGGATCATGCGGTCATAATTGTCCTGTGGCTTACTTTGCGCTGGTTGCTTCAGGGCAGCAAGAGTGCGCTTTGCTTTCACCGCATTTATCTTCTCCTCCGGAGGTGGATGTCTCTGTGCTTTCAACCCTTCAAAAAAGTCCTTCACTTGGCCTTGAGCGATCTTCGTGTTTTCCTCGTCGGACCTCTCGTACGGTAACTTCTCTAGAGGCGTGAGAGAAGGACCGAATCTTCATCGCCTCCCGCCTCTGGCTGTACTGGTAGACGTCGCCGGATCAGACGAAGCGGCTGTCTTTTTTACTTGCTTACGCGCCGGAGCAGGAGCAGCCGGAGCGGCGGCAGGTCTCTTCCGCCCTTGCTGATTAGGCGGAGAAGGAGGCGGAGTGCCGCCACGCGCCGGCGGCGAAGGAGGCGGAGTGCCGCCACGCGCCGGAGAAGGAGCCGGAGTGCCCCTATGGTCACTCGCCGGAGGAGGAGGCGGTGGAGGAGGCGGAGTGCCCTGACTCGCCGGAGGAGGAGGAGGAGGCGGAGGCGTCCAGTTGAGAATGTTGATTAGGTCCTTCCGCCATAGGCATGGAGTCTTCAGTGAAGAACCCAGCCGAGTCTCCCCTTCACCGGTAGGGTGGTCAAGCTGGAGCTCCTCAAATCCCTCAGTTATTTCGTCGACCATCACCCTAGCATATCCTTCTGGAATCGGCCGGCAGTGAAAAGTGTCGTCGGGTCCAGAAGGATAAACAGAGCCAGCAGCCGCCTTGACCTTCAGATTCATCCACTGCGCCATAAGGTGTCAATTTTGTGCCTGCGTGATAGCATCCACAGGATTCCTGGCAGTAGCCGTCAAGGCAGGCTCTGGCTGAAGCAGCTCGGTGGAAGCCACGCTGCTTCTCCGCTGAGATGGCGGGGTAGCTTCGGGGGAAGCTTCGGCAATTCTTTTCTCCCGATTTGCTTCCCGTTCCTCTATCGCTTGTATTCTGGCCCGCAGCGCCTGGATTTCGGTCTGCTCCATTTTCTTCCTCCTGTCGTGGCATTTGTAGCCTCCTGCGTCCGGAAACCCAGCACGCCACGGAAGGGAGCCTGGCGTGCCTCGTGTCCGTCCAGGGTGCTCAGGATTCCCGAGGGCCATTGTCAGCTCGTCGTTCTCTCTGTCGGGGATGAACGTCCCTTCATGCGCTGCTTTGATATACTGTCGCATCTTCCTGAGTGGTGTTTCCAATTGCTTGTCCGTCCAAATGCACTAGTAGATAAAGGGGATTTAGCCCCGGTTCATTTGGCCTTTTAGCCCCGGTTCTGGAACCGGGGCAACAGGGTCGGTACTAATGCTCTGACCCTTTAGTCCCGGTTCAATCCAGAACCGGGGCAAAAGGGTGTCCACGTGGCCTGTGCACCGAGTCCAGGCAGGAGGGGCTTTAGTCCCGGTTGGTGGTACCAACCGGGACCAAAAGGCATGCACGTGTCAGCATTTCTGTAGCTGTGGTTTTTGTTTTTTTTTTTTGAAAGGGGAGGGGGGGTTTTAGGTTTTGGGGGTTAATTTAGGTGTTTGATATATTGTGTTAGCTAGCTAATTAATAGAGAGAAGTACTTCTCTCTTATGTCCGTGCTTTTGGTCGACGCTACATACTACACATACGTATATATATGGACTAGAGTCACGCTAGCTAGCTAGCTAGCTGCTAGCTATACTAAGCAAACGAAGGAACAGAAGATCTCGTATATATAATCAACATATATATATATGCATACAGAGAGAAGTAATAATATCGACCACCTCTCCTTCTCCGAGAGATTGGTCGAACAACAAGTTCTCGTATATCTATCGATCCGACACTACCGGGAACATATATACAATAATTATCTCTTACAAAAATAATCTCCTAACACATGGATGCAGGGTCCACATAGTATTCTCCGTCTTCAGCGATCACGTGTTCAAGGAAGAATGCCGCCAATTCCTCTTGAATTGCTCGCAGACGATCTGGTGTTAGGAGTTCATCCCGCATCCGAAACATCTAATTTGAAGTAGGGGGTCAATACATGAAATGATGCATGCTATAAATTTGTGAATATTATTGATTGCTTACGCACTTTAAATTGTTCATCAGTGTAGCCCCGCTCACAGGTCGTGTGGCGGATGGACTCGCAAATGTAGTATCCACAATAATCATTCCCGGGTTCCTGCCACAACCACTTTACAAGAAATAGAGCTCAATCAAACTGATAAGCAAGAATATGCCAAATTGGTATTGATGAAACTAGCTAGCGCTTGAATCAAGATATAGGAGATGCACGCGCGGAACATGCTACTATATAGTACTTACTTTCGGGTATCTAAATTGTAGCTTCTTCGGTAGTCCCGGAGCTTTTTTGATGAATGTTTTCCAAACCCTGCCAGACAAAGGAAACAATTAGTTGATATCAGAAATGAAGTTGCTGATATATATGCATGGTGGATAATATTGATCGATTTAACTTACCTGGCTAGCATTTGAGTCATGTCCGCATACTCCTCGGGATCTTTACGTTTAGAGTCGAAGACAGTTACTATTCCCTTCTCAAGCTTAATCTCTAAGAGAATATAGTGGAAGCTGCGCACGAATGCATGAGATCATTACATCACTATAAACTTGACTGATATATATATAAGGGAAACCAAATATGCACAAGACATTAACACTCACTTGAAGTTGTAAGGAAAGAGTATTATATCTTTTTTTTCATTTACCACCAACGATCGTAGCAAGTTGGTCTCGGTATCGCCGGGACGCAATTTAACCTCGGTTGCATCTATGAGGTATGTGTTAATAAACCCAATATCACCTACTTGTCTTTTCTTCAATTCGACGATCTTCAATCTGCATAATATAATGAGGATAATTAATTATAAATACATGCAAATGAAGATCAGCTATATAGAGAGACTTAATGACAGAAGTAGTACTACTTACAGACAGTAGCAGGTGATCGTTGTTTTATTGAGGGCCAATTGATTGAAAAATTGATAGAACTCCTCAAATGGAACAGGCAACAGCTCAATTCCAACGAGGTCATGCTCCGGTTTAACTCTCAAATACAAGTTATTCATCCCCCCAGACTCTCTGCAGATTTTCATGTACCAATCATGCAATCTTCGCATATTCGTTGATAGAGATCTTTCATTTTTGACGAGAGGCTTTTTGTACTCGTATCTTTCTATCTGCACGTCCATGAAATCATAGTGTACATCGTCGGACACGTAATCTGCAAGATTGGTATAACCGGGCACCATCCTCGGATCATTAGCGACCATGTCGCTAGACACCTTGAGCGGGGGGCACGATTGGTTCGCTTGTTCGCCGAGCTGGGCAATTTGTTTCCCAGCTCGCCCTTCTGCTAACCTCTGATCACTTTTTGTACTTCCGGACCGCTTGGCATCTTGAAATGTCTTTTGAATAATGCGGTCATAGTTGCCCTTCGGCTTACTTTTCGCTGGTTGCTTCAGGGCAGCAAGAGTGCGCTTTGCTTTCACCGCATCTATCTTCTCCTCTGGAGGTGGATGTCTCTGTGCTTTCAACCCTTCAAAAAAGTCCTTCACTTCGCCTTCAGCGATCTTCGTGTTTTCCTCGTCGGACCTCTCGTACAGTAACTTCTCTAGAGGCGTGAGAGAAGGACCGAATCTGCATCGCCTCCCGCCTCTGGCTGTACTGGTAGACGTCGCCGGACCAGACGAAGCGGCTGTCTTTTTTACTTGCTTAGGCGCCGGAGCAGGAGCAGCCGGAGCGGCGGCAGGTCTCTTCCGCCCTTGCTGATTAGGCGAAGGAGGAGCTGGCTGTCTGCTCGGGCGCGCCGGCGGCGAAGGAGGCGGAGTGCCGCCACGCGCCGGCGGCGAAGGAGGCGGTGTGCCGCCACGCGCCGGAGAAGGAGCCGGAGTGCCCTGATGGTCACTCGCCGGAGAAGGAGCCGGAGTGCCCTGATGGTCACTCGCCGGAGGAGGAGGCGGTGGAGGAGGCGGAGGGCCCTGACTCGTCGGAGGAGGAGGAGGAGGCGGAGGCGTCCAGTTCAGAATGTTGATTAGGTCCTTCCGCCATAGGCATGGAGTCTTCAGTGAAGAACCCAGCCGAGTCTCCCCTTCACCGGTAGGGTGGTCAAGCTGGAGCTCCTCAAATCCCTCCGTTATTTCGTCGACCATCACCCTAGCATATCCTTCTGGAATCGGCCGGCAGTGAAAAGTGTCGTCTGGTCCAGAAGGATAAACAGAGCCAGCAGCCGCCTTGACCTTCAGATTCATCCACTGTGCCATAAGGTGGCAATTTTGTGCCTCCGTGATAGCATCCACAGGATTCCTGGCAGTAGCCGTCAAGGCAAGCTCTGGCTGAGGCAGCTCGGTGGAAGCCACGCTGCTTCTCCGCTGAGATGGCGGGGTAGCTTCGGGGGAAGCTTCGGCAATTCTTTCCCGATCTGCTTTCCGTTCCTCTATCGCTTGTATTCTGGCCCGCAGCGCCTGGATTTCGGTCATCTCCATTTTCTTCCTCCTGTCGTGGCATTTGTAGCCTCCTGCGTCTGGAAACCCAGCACGCCACGGAAGGGAGCCTGGCGTGCCTCGTGTCCGTCCAGGGTGCTCAGAATTCCCGAGGGCCATTGTCAGCTCGTCGTTCTCTCTGTCGGGGATGAACGTCCCTGCATGCGCTGCTTTGATATACTGCCGCATCTTCCTGAGTGGTGTTTCCAATTGCTTGTCCGTCCAAATGCACCACCCTGTTACAGGGTCCAAGGATCCGCCAGCCCCGAAGAACCAAGTCCGGCAACGTTCTAGCCAGTGCATTGTCTCTGGTTCGATCCCTTTCTGAAGCAGATCATTCTCAGCCCTGGCCCACTTAGGCCGGGCTACGAGGTAGCCGCCCGACCCCGTGCGATGGTGATGCATCTTCTTTGCAGCATTTATCCGGTTTGTCTCCGACATCTTCTGACTCTTTTCCGACTTCTTATGGGCCACAAATGCGGGCCAGTCATCTTTGATCTTCTCATATATGCCCACGAATTCTGGAGTCGTTTTCTCTCTGA
>LR738713.1:862751113-862763506 GCA_902687465.1 Secale cereale | reverse complement strand
CCCCCCCCCCCCCGCCCCCCAATTCTAAAACGACTCAACCTACCAACGCCCTATAAACCACTGGTTTTTCAACCGGTTGGTGATGGGACATTAAGAATTGAAGTGCCATGCTCAGATGTATAATTGGGTGTATATAGAAGAGGTTTCCTTTGCTGGATATGGATTATACATCACAAGTTCTCATCTCCATTAACCTGCCGGTGCAGGAAGTGCATGAGTATTATGATGCTAAGTTGGCTGAGTTTGAGGCATCGAGGGAAGAATGTATGCTATTTGCAAAATGGCATTCTCAGTATGACCTGCTAAGTGCACAAACGAAGTTTCGGGATGAGCTGCGTACACAAATTATCCCTGAAATTGCTGAGGTTGAAAGAGCGATGATGGAGCACGTGGCAAAGGCTAATCGCAGCTTGCTGTTGATGAAGGAGCAGATGAAGAAGATGGCTGAAGAAGACATGGCGACAACGGAGCATCTGATCGGATTCATGGAACAGACTTGCCATTGCCCTCGCCTCTTTCCTACCCTTCCCATGCTACCCATATGACCCTTGCTGATGAAAACTAATGGATGGTCTGCTTTATACCACACATTATGTATTTCTACTTCACCATATGTACTGTGATGTACCAGGACTCTGGTTTGATCTCATCATTTGTCAAAATCATGGCAGCTGGCGCTAGTGTCAACAAGTCTTCCTGTGTGGAAATGTGGTGTGAACATTAACTATGTTTCAAACAGTTGAAAACATGCGGTACTTGCTTCTTGTAAGGTAAACTATTGGTCTGTTTATTACCTCTGTCGTCTTCCTATTTTTTAGTTGCCTGATTTTATTTATATATAAATTTCACTCAAGCACACAACTATAATTGCGTACCACTATGTCTAAAGTTGTGGCCCATACTCCAAATGCAGTTAGCAACATGTATGTAACTTGCATGTGCGGTGTGGTGGCTTAAGAAAGAGAAAGCAACATTTTTCCCCACATTAAAATGGCACCAATTCTATCTCCTCATCGCAACTACAATATCTAGATCTAGTCGAGACATTGAGGATGCACACATATAGAAAAAAAAATAGAACATAAAGAGAGTCGAGGTGAGGAACGACACGCAACAAGCAAACAAGCATCAACAATACCTATCACCCTTTTACAGCACACGAACTACAGAAAAATTATTGAACAACACCACCTTCATGAAGGGAAAGCACACAAGTCTAATTGGTTCATGATTGAAAGGCTTAGGGCAACTCCAAGGGGGATCTCCAAACTGATGACACCAAATGTCAGCAGACAGTGGGCGGGGCACTGACCATCCAGCCGTAGTCATCAAATTAGCATAGTGGGCTATGGCTGACAGTGAGTCTGGCAGACCAAGAGAAAAAAGAGGCGAGTGCAACACATGGTTTGCGGTGGTCCGACTAGCATTGGGTCAGGCAGACGTCCGGACTCCCCCAAACCTTTTCCCAGTTTGATGATCAGTATAGACAAATAAGATGCCTCCCATCAGATGCGAGTGATTTGATGACCCACATTGAACTTGCCCTTAGAGGCGTGTTCATTTATTTCAAGTATAATTTTGAGGGGAGCAGGGTGGCTAGCACAGAATCACTTCTTACATAAGCAAATAGAAATAGGAAAATTACATCAGAGCTTTTCCGAGGGTGAATCCATTTTGAATTTGATCAATGTATTGCTTCTGAAGTATGTGTTTGCATATGCCCTATAGAGCTACCGGTTGTGGATTAGAGATTTGAAAATGATACTAAAAGAAAATATAGTAATCATAATCATGCGACTAATCTCTCGTAGCCCAGTCACCTCACGCGCGCGTCGCCCCAAGTACTCATCATACAAAACCTGGCCCATCGAGCCCAAGCGGGAGAGGCTTGTCTTATCCCTTGCCGATCTTTCTCATCCATTCATTTTTATCTAGAGCACCTTCTTACACATCTTTCCTCTCACACGCGAGCATCGGTGCAACTTTCTTCTCGAGCACAATCCCACCTCACCTCGCACTCTAGCACGGCTAGTCCACTGTAGCGTCTTGATTTCATGTGCACCCTCACCCTCACCCCCACCCTCGTCATGGTGCCTCCCCACCTTTCCTTCCCACTTCGAGCGCATCGGCACAAACAACTCCCCGGAGACGTCGTGAGCCCATCCTGTCCAAGCCGTGATGCCACGGCGAGCGCCCTATGAGCGGCATTGGATGGGGCCACGACCACGCGAGCCGTGGTGATGATTTCTACAGGATGCTACAACCGGCTACGACAAGGATTTCCATGGGGTGCTGCAACTGCGTGCGGCGGGTATTTCCATGGGTGCTGCAACAGGCAACCATTTGTGTTGGAGACAGTGGCCATCGGCGCTGCAACTGCCAACCTCTGTTGCTGGACACAGTGCTACCCGATGAGTGTTGGAACCAAAACCTTTTTCTAGAGACGATGGCTACCGTTGCTGCAATTGATAACCACCGATGCCGGAGCGAGGTGCTGCAGCCGACACATCACTGAGCTACAGCTGGCAAGTCATTTTGCTGGGACCAGTGATCCGTTTTAGCTATGGTTGGCGATGACAATCCAGTATTTGCTGGAACCGGCCACCATTTTTGCTGCGACCAGAAACAACTGGAGTTGTGACAGGGGCAAGCCATGGTGCTACAAGCAGGGACCACATCGACATGTTTTTGCCAGCTTGTCGATGGGTGCTGCTGCCGGCGACCGAGGTGACGTAGACTGCAAGCTCGCCGAGGAGTGCTGAGAGCATGGTGAAGGGGACGAGCTACACAGGATGGAGAGAGAGGTCGGGGGTGGGGGTTGACTTTTACTATTGACTTCTCTACTACACGTTCTAGTGACCACAGTTCCCTTTTCCATGTGCAATGAGCTGAGATCCAACGGCCACAAAAGAAAAATGTACGGCGAGGGAGGAGAGCAATTTGGGATCCGACTGGTAGAGTGGCGGCTAGCACTACCCATAGAAATATAGCTGCCTTTGTCTTAATTGAAATGTTTGATAGAAATCCCTGATGATAAATCTATACCTAATAATAAAGGAGCTATTGTTTGGCAGATCCTCGTGACGGCACCACTAGCCCTGCTCGACGTGCCACCACCCCCCCTGCGGTGGCTGGCCTTGTTTGGCAGCCCTTTGGTGGCTGTTGCACTGTGCTGGCCGATGCTTCCCTACATCGACGGTGATGATACGTGGTTTCCTTTTAGGTGCTGGTGGTCCTCTCCGGCGATCTGCTACCCTGTCTCCTGTCTGATGGAAATATGTCCTAGAGGCAATAATAAAGGTGTTATCTTTTATATTTCCTTATTCATGATAAAGGTTTATTATTGATGCTAGAATTGTATTGACTGGAAACCTAAATACACGTGTGAATAAATAAACAAATACCGTGTCCCTAGTAAGCCTCTACTAGACTAGCTCGTTAATCAAAGATGGTTAAAGTTTCATAACCATGGACATGAGTTGTCATTTGATAACGAGATCACATCATTATGAGAATGATGTGATGGACAAGACTCGTCCGTTAGCTTAGCATTTGATCCTACAGTTTATTGCTACTGCTTCCATGTATGCCAAATACTTATTCCTTTGACTATGAGATCATGCAACTCGCGGTACCCGGAGGAATGCCTTGGGTTCTATCAAACGTCACAACATAACTGGGTGATTATAAAGATGCCCTACAGGTATCTCCGATGGTGTTTTGTTGGGTTGGCGTGAATCAAGATTATGATTTGTCACTCCGAGTATCGGAGAGGTATCTCTGGGCCCTCTCAGTAATACACAACATAATAAGCCTTGCAAGCAAATGACTAATGAGTTAGTCATGGGATGATGTATATCGGAACGAGTAAAGAGACTTGCCGGTAATGAGATTGAACTGGGTATAGAGATATCGATGATCGAATCTCGGGCAAGTAACTTACCGATGGACAAAGGGAATTTTGTATGTTGTCATAACGGTTCGACCGATAAAGATCTTCGTAAAATATGTAGGAGCCAATTTGGGCATCCAGGTTCCGCTATTGGTTATTGACCAGAGAGGTGTCTCGGTCATGTCTACATAGTTCTCGAACCCGTAGGGTCTGCACGCTTAACGTTCGTTGACGATATAGTATTATATGAGTTATGTGATTTGGTGACTGAATGTTGTTCGGAGTCCCGGATGAGATCACAGACATGACGAGGAGTCTCGAAATGGTCGAGAGGTAAATATTGATATATAGGACGATGGTATTCGGACATTGAAAGTGTTCAGAAGGGTATCAGGTACTTATCGGGTCATCGGAAGGAATTTCGAGCACCCTAGGCAAAAGATATGGGCCTTATGGGCCAAGAGGGTAAACCCACTAGCCACAAGGGGCTGGTGCGCCCCCCATATGGGCCGGCCAAGGTGGAGAAGGAAAGGGGAAGAAGGAAAGAAGGAAAGGAAAGACGGGGAAGAAGGAAAGGAAAGAAAGGGGAAGAAGGATCCCAAGTAGGATTTGGCCTACTTGGGGCGCCCCATGGCAGCCTCCCCTGTCCCTCCCACCTATATATATGTGGGGGGGGGGGGAGTTTGCCGCAACAGATCATCGGAGGAAGTAGGCTTACAAGAATCTAATGGGACGATCGGAAGAAGAGAGTGATAACAGGTTTCTAGTTGACAACCTTCCGCATTTCTTATTGGGGGGTGCCTTAGCACACCCCAGACAATTGCTTAAACTTGTGTGGACCCCCCTCCATCATTTCTCCTCCGGTCATATTTTCGTAGTGCTTAGGCGAAGCTCTGCGGAGATCACTTCACCATCACCATCACCACGCCGTCGTGTTGATGGAACTCGTCTACTACCTCGACGTCTTGCTGGATCAAGAAGGCGAGGAACATCACTGAACGGAACGTGTGCAGAACGTGGAGGTGCCGTGCATTCGGTACTTGATCGGTTGAAGCGGGAAGAAGTTCGAATACATCAACCGCGTTGTGAAACGCTTCCGCGTACGGTCTACGAGGGTACATAGACACACTCTCCCCCTCGTTGATATGCATCTCCATGGATAGATCATTGCGCGTGCGTAGAAATATTTTTGTTTTCCATGCAACATTTCCCAACAGTGGCATCATGAGCCAGGTCTATGCGTAGATGATATGCATGAGTAGAACACAAAGACTTGTGGGCGGTGATCATCATAGTGCTTATCACCAACGTTTTATTTTGATTCGGCGATATTGTAAGATGAAGCGGCCCGGACTAACATGTCCATGTACATGAGACCGGTTCCACCGTCACGTGCAACTTGTTTTGCATAAAGGTGGCTGGCGGGTGTCTGTTTCTTCTACTTTAGTTGAATCGAATTTGACTGCGGCCGGTCTTTGTTGAAGGTTAAAACAGCAAAACTCATAAATCACCGTTGTGGTTTTGTGTCTTAGGTAAGAACGGTTCTTGCTAGAAGCCCGTAGCAGCCACGTAAAACTTGCAACACAAAGTAGAGGACGTCTAACTTATTTTTGAAGGACATGTTGTGATGTGATATGGTCAAGACGTGATGAGTTACACATTATTGTATGAGATGATCTTGTTTTGTAATTATCGGCAACCGGCAGGAGCCTTATGGTTGTCTCTTTATTGTATGAAATGCAAGCGCCATGTAATTGCTTTACTTTATCGCTATGAGTTAGCAATAGTCGTAGAAGCAATAGTTGGCGAGACGACCACGATGCTATGATGGAGATCAAGGTGTCAAGCTGGTGACGATAGAGATCATGACGATGCTTTGGAGATGGAGATCAAAATCACAAGATGATGATGGCCATATCATGTCACATATTTTGATTGCATGTGATGTTTATCTTTTATGCATCTTATTTTCCTTAGTACGACGATAGCATTATAAGATGATACCTTCACTAAATTTCAAGATAATAGTGTTCTCCTCGAGTATGCGCCATTACTACAGTTCGTCGTTTCGAGTATGTGATAGACTCTACGTTCACATACAATGGGTGTAAGACAGTTTTACACATGCGGAATACTTGGGTTAAACATGACGAGCCTAGCATGTACAGACACGGTCTCGGAACACTGGAGACCGAAAGGTGGAACATGAGTCATATAGTAGATATTGTTGGGGAACGTAGCAGAATTTTAAAATTTTCTACGCATCACCAAGATCAATCTATGGAGTCATCTAGCAACGAGGGAGAGGGGAGTGCATCTACATACCCTTGTAGATCGCGAGCGGAAGCGTTCAAGAGAACGGGGTTGATGGAGTCGTACTCGTCGTGATCCAAATCACCGATGACCGAGCGTCGAACGGACGTACGACACCTCTGCGTTCAACACACGTACGGTTGGGAGAGACGTCTCCTCCTTCTTGATCCAGCAAGGGGGAGGAGAGGTTGATGGAGATCCAGCAGCAGGACGGCGTGGTGGTGGAAGCAGCGGGGATCTCGGCAGGGCTTCGCCAAGCTCAGCGAGAGGGAGAGGTGTTACGGGGGGAGAGGGAGGGAGGCGCCAGGGGCTCGCGTGCGCAGCCCTCCCTCCCCCTCTTTATATAGGGGCCCTAGGGGGGGCGCCGGCCCCTAGAGATCCCATTTCAAGAGGGGGGGGGGGCGGCCAAGGGGGGGACTTGCCCCCCAAGTTTGGTGGGGCGCCCCCACCCCCAGGGTTTCCAACCCTAGGCGCAGGGGGAGGCCCATGGGGGCGCACCAGCCCACCAGGGGCTGGTTCCCTTCCCACTTTAGCCCATGGGGCCCTCCAGGATAGGTGGCCCCACCCGGTGGACCCCCGGGACCCTTCCGATGGTCCCGGTACAATACCGGTGACCCCCGAAACTTTCCCGGTGGCCGAAACTGTACTTCCTATATACAAATCTTTACCTCCGGACCATTCTGGAACTCCTCGTGACGTCTGAGATCTCATCCGGGACTCTAAACAACTTTCGGGTTACCGCATACTAATATCTCTACAACCCTAGCGTCACCGAACCTTAAGTGTGTAGACCCTACGGGTTCGGGAGACACGCAGACATGACTGAGACGACTCTCCGGTCAATAACCAACAGCGGGATCTGGATACCCATGTTGGCTCCCACATGCTCCTCGATGATCTCATCGGATGAACCACGATGTCGAGGATTCAATCAACCCCGTACGCAATTCCCTTTGTCTATCGGTACGATACTTGCCCGAGATTCGATCGTCGGTATACCGATACCTTGTTGAATCTCGTTATCGGCAAGTCTCTTTACTCGTTCCCGTAACACATCATCCCGTGAACAACTCTTTGATCACATTGAGCTCATTATGATGATGTCCTACCGAGTGGGCCCAGAGGTACCTCTCCGTCACACGGAGTGACAAATTCCAGTCTCGATTCGTGCCAACCCAACAGACACTTTCGGAAATACCCGTAGTGGACCTTTATTGCCACCCAGTTACGTTGTGACGTTTGGTACACCCAAAGCATTCCTACAGCACTAGTAGAAAACAGGGCATTGGTCCAGCCCATTAGCCCCGGTTCAATCTAGAACCGGGACCAATGGGGGTACTGGACCCGGTTCGTTAGCCCAGGGGGCCGGCCGGGCCACGTGGGCCATTGGTCCCGGTTCGTTTGGACCTTTTGGTCCCGGTTGGAGCGACAAACCGGGACCAATGGCTCTTGGTCCTGGCCCACCACCATTGGTCCCGGTTAGTGATATGAACCGGGACCAAAGGCACCCCTTTAGCCCCGGTTCATAGCACCAACCGGGACCAATGAGGTGCCTATATATAACCCCTCACTCAAGAGCAGAGCTCACTGCTCTGTTTTTTTTTCTGGCCGAGGAGGAGAGGGGTTAGTGGTGCTCTAGCTCACCTCCTATGCACACAACGTGTTCGGTGGAATGCCCGAGCCACACTAGTTAAGCTTTTCTCCTCTCGAAGCTCTATTTTCTCCGAGATTTGTCTAGGTTTAGCGGTCCGTCACGTCCCGTCCCCGTCTTCGCCGCCGTCGATCGCCCCCGCCGATCTCGTCACCGGCACCACCGTGGTGAGCCTCTTGTTATGTCCATGCTTTTCTTACTTTTATTATTGCTTTAGATAAATATTTGTCTAATTTTCTTACGTTTATTATTGCTTGTTATTATATAGTGCGATGGTTTTGATATCCGCCCACGTGGGCCCTCGTCCGGTCTACGATTTGGATGTGGTATATTATCTTTAATTTATAACTATTTGTTTTAGTGCTTATGATAGTTATGCCGACCAACCTGACATGCATAGATGTTTTATTATGTCTAGGAGGTAGTTGAACCTGAAATTCCAACCGACCCTCTTGTGGAGAGGTTAAATTTAGTTGAAAAGGAAAACATTTCGTTAAAGAAAAAATTGGAAAAAATGGAGGAGGAGAAGATGGAATTGGAGTTGCATGTTGCGGAAGTTATCGATGATCACAAGATCAAGATGGACCCTATTGTCGAGAGGTTAAATTTAGTTGAAGAAGAAAACAAATTCTTGAAGGAAAAAATAAAAAAAATTGTGGACGAGAAGATGATATTGGAGTTGCATGTTGCGGATGTCGTCGATGATCACAAGATCAAGATGGATGCAATGCGGTTGAAGATTAAAAAGATTAGAAAATATGCCATTCATACCGAGGCTTGGTATCATTATGCCGTTGGATCAATTGTTACCTTGGTTGCGATTATGATAGCATTTGTTTTCGCGTTGAAATGTTTTACATAGTTTCGATGTGTATGGAGAGCTATATGTTGTTAGATGAGAACTATATATGTATGTACTTTGGTTTTAATGTGATGATGAAATTTTATCCATTTGGTCACTTAATTATCTATTTATGATGTTCTGTAATGGTTTTTGACACACTTAATTATATATAAATGCACGCAGATGAACCGCCAATGGATGTACGGTGACAGACACACCTCCGAGTACATTAAGGGCGTGCGTGAGTTTCTAAATGCGGCAGAGGCAAACAAGCAGAATGGTTTTATGTGTTGTCCATGCACTAAATGTGTGAATACGATGTCTTACTCTAACCGGAAAATCCTTCACTCCCACCTGCTTTACAAGGGATTCATGCCACACTATAATGTTTGGACGAGGCATGGAGAAATAGGGGTTATGATGGAAGACGGCGAAGAAGAAGAGTACGATGACAACTATGTGCCCCCTGAATACGGTGATGCTGCAATGGGGGGAGCTGGTGAAGATCAAGAGGAACCAGACGATGTGCCCAATGATGCTGCAACGGGTGAAGCTGCTGAAGATCAAGAGGAACCAAATGATGATCTTCGCCGGGTCATTGTCGATGCAAGGACACAATGCGAAAGTCAAAAGGAGAAGCTGAAGTTCGATCGCATGTTAGAGGATCACAAAAAAGGGTTGTACCCCAATTGCGAAGATGGCAACACAAAGCTCGGTACCGTACTGGAATTGCTGCAGTGGAAGGCAGAGAATGCTGTGGCTGACAAATGATTTGAGAAGCTACTGAAAATATTGAAGAAGAAGCTTCCGAAGGATAACGAATTGCCCGACAGTACATACGCAGCAAAGAAGGTCGTATGCCCTCTAGGATTGGAGGTGCAGAAGATACATGCATGCCCTAATGACTGCATCCTCTACCGCGGTGCATACAACGATCTGAACGCATGTCCGGTATGCGGTGCGTTGCGGTATAAGATCAGACGAGATGACCCTGGTGATGTTGATGGCGAGCCCGCCAGGAAGAGGGTTCCTGCGAAGGTGATGTGGTATGCTCCTATAATACCACGGTTGAAACGTTTGTTTAGAAACAGAGAGCATGCCAAGTTGATGCGATGGCACAGTGAGGACCGTAAGAAAGACGGGAAGTTGAGAGCACCCGCTGACGGGTCGCAATGGAGAAAAATCGAGAGAAAGAACTGGGAGGAGTTTGCAAAGGACGCAAGGAACGTATGGTTTGCTCTAAGCGCGGATGGCATTAATCCTTTCGGGGAGCAGAGCAGCAATCACAGCACCTGGCCCGTGACTCTATGTATGTATAACCTTCCTCCTTGGATGTGCATGAAGCGGAAGTTCATTATGATGCCAGTTCTCATCCAAGGCCCTAAGCAACCCGGCAACGACATTGATGTGTACCTAAGGCCATTAGTTGAAGAACTTTTACAGCTGTGGAATGGAAACGGTGTACGTGCGTGGGATGAGCACAAACAGGAGGAATTTGACCTAAAGGTGTTGCTATTCGTGACCATCAACGATTGGCCCGCTCTCAGTAACCTTTCAGGACAGACAAACAAAGGATACCACGCATGCACGCACTGTTTAGATGACACTGAAAGTATATACCTGGACAAGTGCAGGAAGAATGTGTACCTGGGCCATCGTCGATTTCTTCCGACCAACCATCAATGTCGAAAGAAAGGCAAGCATTTCAAAGGCGAGGCAGATCACCGGAAGAAGCCCGCCATGCGTACCGGTGATCACGTACTTGCTATGGTCAATGATTTACACGTAATCTTTGGAAAGGGCCCCGGCGCACTAGCTGTTCCGAATGACGATGAGGGACACGCACCCATGTGGAAGAAGAAATCTATATTTTGGGACCTACCCTACTGGAAAGACCTAGAGGTCCGCTCTTCAATCGACGTGATGCACGTGACGAAGAACCTTTGCGTGAACCTGCTAGGCTTCTTGGGCGTGTATGGAAAGACAAAAGATACAGCTGAGGCACGGGAGGACCTGCAAGGTTTGCACGAAAAAGACGGCATCCCTCCGAAGCAGTATGAAGGTCCTGCCAGCTATGCTCTTACGAAAGAAGAGAAAGAAATCTTCTTTGAATGCCTTCTCAGTATGAAGGTCCCGACTGGCTTCTCGTCGAATATAAAGGGAATAATAAATATGGCAGAGAAAAAGTTCCAGAACCTAAAGTCTCATGACTGCCATGTGATTATGACGCAACTGCTTCCGGTTGCATTGAGGGGGCTTCTACCGGAAAACGTCCGATTAGCCATTGTGAAGCTATGTGCATTCCTCAATGCAATCTCTCAGAAGGTGATCGATCCAGAAATCGTACCAAGGCTAAGGAGTGATGTGGCGCAATGTCTTGTCAGTTTCGAGCTTGTGTTCCCACCATCCTTCTTCAATATCATGACACACGTCCTAGTTCATCTAGTCGACGAGATTGTCATTCTGGGCCCCGTATTTCTACACAATATGTTCCCCTTTGAGAGGTTCATGGGAGTCCTAAAGAAATATGTCCGCAACCGCGCAAGTCCAGAAGGAAGCATCTCCATGGGCCATCAAACAGAGGATGTCATCGGGTTTTGTGTTGACTTCATTCCTGGCCTTAATAAGATAGGTCTCCCCAAATCGCGGTACGAGGGGAGACTGACTGGAAAAGGCACGCTTGGAAGGGACTCAATAATATGCAGGGACAGATATTCTTGGTCTCAAGCACACTACACAGTTCTACAAAACTCTACATTGGTGACCCCGTATGTCGATGAACACAAGAACAGTCTGCGCTCCAAACACCCGGAGCAGTGCGACGACTGGATTACACGTGAACACATCAGGACTTTCAGCAGTTGGTTGGAAACACGTCTCAGAGGTGACAACACTGTTTGTGATGAGTTGTACTTGTTGTCCAGGGGACCATCTTCGACTGTATTGATTTACAAAGGATACGAGATAAATGGGAATACATTTTACACGATTGTCCAAGATCAAAAGAGCACCAACCAAAACAGCGGTGTCCGCTTTGATGCAACAACCGAGAGGGGAAAGGACACATATTATGGTTACATAGTGGACATATGGGAACTTGACTACGGACATGATTTTAAGGTCCCTTTGTTTAAGTGTAAATGGGTCAATCTGTCTGGAGGCGGGGTACAGGTAGACCCACAGTACGGAATGACAACAGTGGATCTGAAAAATGTTGGATACACTGACGAACCGTTCGTCCTAGGCAATGATGTGGCACAGGTTATCTATGTGAAGGACATGTCTACCAGACCGAGAAAAAGAAAAGATAAGGAAGCGAATACATCATACGATGAGCCAAAGCGCCACATAGTTCTTTCAGGAAAAAGGGACATCCTGGGAGTGGAGGGCAAGACAGACATGTCTGAAGATTATGAAAAGTTTCATGAAATTCCTCCCTTCAAAGTCAAGGCTGACCCAAGCATCCTGATAAACAATGAAGATTATCCATGGTTACGGCGCAATAAGCAAATGACACAAGCGAAGAAAAAGTGAAGACTTTTTTCCGCAACTATTATGATGATACCATGCCAACTTTGTAACAAACGAGTATGATACCATTGTCAGTTTATACTATTCAAATTTGCACTAACATAAAGTTTGTAATTGGTTTTACCAGAAAGAATTAAAAAATAAAACAAAAAACAAAAGAAA
>LR738713.1:862702034-862730564 GCA_902687465.1 Secale cereale | reverse complement strand
CAGTGTTGTCACAGAAGAGAGTCATCGGGCCCGACGCGCTTGGAATAACTCCTAGGTCGGTGATGAACTCCTTCATCCAGACTCCTTCATGCGCTGCTTCGGAAGCAGCTATGTACTCCGCTTCACATGTAGATGCCGCCACGACGCTTTGCTTGCAACTGCACCATCTGACTGCCCCACCATTCAAAATATACACGTATCCGGTTTGTGACTTGGAGTCATCCAGATCTGTGTCGAAGCTAGCATCGACGTAACCCTTTACGACGAGCTCTTAGTAACCTCCATAAATGAGAAACATATCCTTAGTCCTTTTCAGGTACTTCAGGATGTTCTTGACCGCTGTCCAGTGTTCCATACCGGGATCACTTTGGTACCTCCCCACCAAACTTATGGCAAGGTTCACATCAGGTCTGGTACACAGCATGGCATACATAATAGAACCTATGGCCGAGGCATAGGGGATGACACTCATCTTTTCTCTATCTTCTGCCGAGGTCGGGCATTAAGCTGTGCTCAATCTCATACCTTGCAATACAGGCAAGACCCCTTTCTTGGACTGATCCATATTGAACTTCTTCAATATCTTGTCAAGGTATGTGCTTTGTGAAAGACCAATGAGGCGTCTCGATCTATCTCTATAGATCTTGATGCCTAATATGTAAGCAGCTTCTCCAAGGTCCTTCATTGAAAAGCACTTATTCAAGTAGGCCTTTATGCTTTCCAAGAGTTCTACATCATTTCCCATCAGCAATATATCATCCACATATAATATGTGAAACGCTACAGAGCTCCCACTCACTTTATTGTAAATACAGGCTTCTCCCCAAGTCTGTATAAACCCAAACGCTTTGATCACCTCATCAAAGCGAATGTTCCAACTCCGAGATGCTTGCACCAGCCCATAGATTGAGCGCCGGAGCTTGCATACCTTGTTAGCATTCTCAGGATCGACAAAACCTTCCGGCTGCATCATATACAGTTCTTCCTTGAGGAAGCCATTAAGGAATGCCGTTTTGACGTCCATTTGCCATATCTCATAATCATAGAATGCGGCAATTGCTAACATGATTCGGACGGACTTTAGCATCGCTACGGGAGAGAAAGTCTCGTCGTAGTCAATTCCTTGAACTTGTCGATAACCTTTAGCGACAAGTCGAGCCTTATAGATGGCCGCATTACCATTCGCGTCAGTCTTCTTCTTAAAGATCCATTTATTTTCTATGGCGTGCCGATCATTGGGCAAGTCCACCAAAGTCCATACTTTGTTATCATACATGGATCCTATCTCGGATTTCATGGCTTCAAGCCATTTGTTGGAATCCGGGCCCGCCATCGCTTCTTCATAGTTCGAGGGTTCACCGTTGTCTAACAACATGATTTCCATGACAGGGTTGCCGTACCACTCTGGTGCGGAACGTGCCCTTGTGGACCTACGAAGTTCAGTAGTAACTTGATCTGAAGCTTCATGATCATTATCATTAACTTCCTCCCTAGTCGGTGTAGGCACCACAGAAACATCTTCCTGCGCTGCGCTACTTTCCGGTTCGGAAGGGGTGACAATCACCTCATCAAGTTCCACTTTCCTCCCACTCACTTCTTTCGAGAGAAACTCTTTGTCCAGAAAGGATCCATTCTTGGCAACGAAGACCTTGCCTTCGGATCTGAAGTAGAAGGTGTATCCAATAGTTTCCTTAGGGTATCCTATGAAGACGCATTTTTCCAATTTGGGTTCGAGCTTTTCAGGTTGAAGTTTCTTGACATAAGCATCGCGTCCCCAAACTTTTAGAAACGACAACTTAGGTTTCTTCCCAAACCAAAGTTCATACGGTGTCATCTCAACGGATTTAGACGGTGCCCTATTTAAAGTGAATGCGACAGTCTCTAAAGCATAACCCCAAAATGATAGCGGTAAGTCGGTAAGAGACATCATAGATCGCACCATGTCCAACAGAGTACGATTACGACGTTCGGACACACCATTACGCCGAGGTGTTCCAGGCGGCGTCAATTGTGAAACAATTCCACAGTTCCTTAGGTGCGTGCCAAATTCGTGACTTAAATATTCTCCTCCACGATCTGATCGTAAGAACTTTATTTTTCTGTCACGTTGATTCTCAACCTCATTCTGAAATTCCTTGAACTTTTCAAAGGTCTCATACTTGTGTTTCATCAAGTAGACATACCCATATCTACTTAAGTCATCTGTGAGGGTGAGAACAAAACGATAGCCACCGCGAGCTTCAATACTCATTGGACCGCACACATCGGTATGTATGGTTTCCAACATGTTGGTTGCTCGCTCCATTGTTCCGGAGAACGGAGTCTTGGTCATCTTGCCCAAGAGGCATGATTCGCACGTGTCAAATGATTCATAATCAAGAGACTCCAAAAGTCCATCTGCATGGAGCTTCTTCATACGTTTGACACCAATATGACCAAGGCGGCAGTGCCACAAGTATGTGGGACTATCATTATCAACCTTACATCTTTTGGCATTCACACTATGAATATGTGTAACATCACGTTCGAGATTCATTAAGAATAAACCATTGACCAGCGGGGCATGACCATAAAACATTTCTCTCATATAAATAGAACAACCATTATTCTCGGATTTAAATGAGTAGCCATCTCGCATTAAACGAGATCCAGATACAATGTTCATGCTCAAAGCTGGTACTAAATAACAATTATTGAGGTTTAAAACTAATCCCGAGGGTAGATGCAGAGGTAGCGTGCCGACGGCGATCACATCGACCTTGGAACCATTCCCGACGCGCATCGTCACCTCGTCCTTCGCCAGTCTCCGCTTATTCCGCAGCTCCTGCTTTGAGTTACAAATGTGAGCAACTACACCGGTATCAAATACCCAGGAGCTACTATGAGCGCTAGTAAGGTACACATCAATAACATGTATATCACATATACCTTTGACGTTGCCGGCCTTCTTACCTGCTAAGTATTTGGGGCAGTTCCGCTTCCAGTGACCCGTTCCCTTGCAATAAAAGCACTCAGTCTCAGGCTTGGGTCCATTCTTTGGCTTCTTCCCAGGAACTGGCTTACCGGGCGCGGCAACTCCTTTGCCGTCCTTCTTGAAGTTCTCCTTACCATTGCCTTTCTTGAACTTAGTGGTTTTATTCACCATCAACACTTGATGTTCTTTCTTGATCTCCACCTCCGCTGATTTCAGCATTGAATACACCTCGGGAATGGACTTCTCCATCCCTTGCATATTGAAGTTCATCACAAAGCTCTTGTAGCTAGGTGGGAGCGATTGGAGGATTATGTCAACGACCGCGTCATCTGGGAGATTAATTCTCAACTGAGACAAACGATTGTGCAACCCAGACATTTTGAGTATATGCTCGCTGACAGAACTATTCTCCTCCATCTTACAACTATAGAACTTGTCGAAGACTTCATATCTCTCGACTCGGGCATGAGCTTGGAAAACCATTTCAGCTCTTGGAACATCTCATATGCTCCGTGCTACTCAAAACACTTTTGGAGCCCCGATTCTAAGCTGTAAAGCATGCCGCATTGAACCAGGGAGTAATCATCACTATGCGACTGCCAGGCGTTCATAACGTCTTGAGCTGCTCGGAAAATGGGTGCATCACCTAGCGGTGCTTCAAGGACATATGATTTCTTGGCAGCTATGAGGATGATCCTCAAGTTACGGACCCAATCCGTATAGTTGCTACCATCGTCTTTCAGCTTGGTTTTCTCTAGGAACGCGTTGACGTTGAGGGCAACATTAGCGTGGGCCATTGGATCTACAAGACATATTGTAAAGATTTTAGACTATGTTCATGACAATTAAGTTCATCTAAACAAATTTAATGAACTCACACTCAGATAGACATCTCTCTAGTCATCCAAGTGATACATGATCCGAATCGACTAGGCCGTGTCCGATCATCACGTGAGACGGACTAGTCATCAACGATGAACATCTTGATGTTGATCGTATCTTCTATACGACTCATGTTCGACCTTTCGGTCTTCCGTGTTCCGAGGCCATGTCTGTACATGCTAGGCTCGTCAAGTGAACCCTAAGTGTATTGCATGTGTAAATCTGGCTTACACCCGTTGTATGCGAACACTAGAGCCTATCACACCCGATCATCACGTGGTGCTTCGGAACAACGAACCTTAGCAACGGTGCACAGTTAGGGGGAACACAATTCTTGAAATTTTAGTGAGAGATCATCTTATTTACTACCGTCGTTCTAAGCAAATAAGATGTAAACCATGATAAACATCACGTGCAATCAAATAGTGACATGATATGGCCAATATCATTTTGCTCCTTTTGATCTTCATCTTTGGGGCTCCATGATCATCATCGTCACCGGCATGACACCATGATCTCCATCATCGTGTCTTCATGAAGTCGTCTCACCAAACATTACTTCTACTACTATGGCTAACGTTTAGCAATAAAGTAAAGTAATTACATGGCGTTTTCAGTGACACGCAGGTCATACAATAAAATAAGACAACTCCTATGGCTCCTGCCGGTTGTTATACTCATCGACATGCAAGTCGTGATTCCTATTACAAGAACATGATCAATCTCATACATCACATATATATCATTCATCACATCCTTTTGGCCATTTCACATCACACGACATATGCTTCAAGAACAAGTTAGACGTCCTCTAATTGTTGTTGCAAGTTTTTACGTGGCTGCTATAGGTTTCCAGCAAGAACGTTTCTTACCTACGCCAAAAAAACAATGTGATATGCCAATTTATATTTACCCTTCATAAGGACCCTTTTCATCGAATCTGATCTGACCAAAGTGGGAGAGACAGACACCCGCTAGCCACCTTATGCAACTAGTGCATGTCAGTCGGTGGAACCTGTCTCACGTAAGCGTACGTGTAAGGTCGGTCTGGGCTGCTTCATCCCACGATGCCGCCGAATCAAGATAAGACTAGTAGTGGCAAGTAAATTGACATGCTCTACGCCCACAACAATCTTGTGTTCTACTTGTGCATAGTAACTATGCATAGACCGAGCTCATGATGCCACTGTTGGGGAACGTAGCAGAATTTTAAAAT
Source organism: Secale cereale (assembly GCA_902687465.1). Lineage (NCBI taxonomy): Eukaryota > Viridiplantae > Streptophyta > Magnoliopsida > Poales > Poaceae > Secale > Secale cereale. The sequence goes on along the minus strand of LR738713.1, from coordinate 862,725,492 downwards.
TTTCTATGCATCACCAAGATCAATCTATGGAGTCATCTAGCAACGAGGGAGAGGGGAGTGCATCTACATACCCTTGTAGATCGCGAGCGGAAGCGTTCAAGAGAACGGGGTTGATGGAGTCGTACTCGTCGTGATCCAAATCACCGATGACCGAGCGCCGAACGGACGGCACCTCCGCGTTCAACACACGTACGGTTGGGAGAGACATCTCCTCCTTCTTGATCCAACAAGGGGGAGGAGAGGTTGATGGAGATCCAGCAGCACGACGGCGTGGTGGTGGAAGCAGCGGGGATCTCGGCAGGGCTTCGCCAAGCTCAGCGAGAGGGAGAGGTGTTACGGGGGGAGAGGGAGGCGCCAGGGGCTTGGGTGTGCAGCCCTCCCTCGCCCTTCTTTATATAGGGGGCCTAGGAGGGGCGCCGGCCCCTAGAGATCCCATGTCAAGGGGGGGCCAAGGCGGGGGACTTGCCCCCCAAGTTTGGTGGGGCGCCCCCCACCCCCAGTGTTTCCAACCCTAGGCGCTGGGGGAGGCCCATGGGGGGCGCACCAGCCCACCAGGGGCTGGTTCCCTTCCCACTTCAGCCCATGGGACCCTCCAGGATAGGTGGCCCCACCCGGTGGACCCTCGGGACCCTTCCGGTGGTCCCGGTACAATACCGGTGACCCCCGAAACTTTCCCGGTGGCCGAAACTGAACTTCCTATATACAAATCTTTACCTCTGGACCATTATGGAACTCCTCGTGACATCCGGGATCTCATCTGGGACTCCGAACAACTTTTGGGTTACCGCATACTAATATCTCTACAACCCTAGCGTCACCGAACCTTAAGTGTGTAGACTCTACGGGTTCGGGAGACACGCAGACATGACCGAGACGACTCTCCGGTCAATAACCAACAGCGGGATCTGGATACCCATGTTGGCTCCCACATGCTCCTCGATGATCTCATCGGATGAACCACGATGTCGAGGATTCAATCAATCCCGTACGCAATTCCCTTTATGTCAGGGATATTACTAGCAGGTATAAACCGGCTAGGGAGATCCGGATTATGTTAATGTAGCTGTGTTATCATAAGCCCAGTAGAGGTTACGGTCCATGAAGGCTTAGGGCCCATATGTAAAGTTTACGGTTTATGAACCGTCATATCATGTAACTTGAGGTATAAGGTAGAAAGAGTAGAGACCGATGCGGACACGATTATGAACCGGCCTCGGGACTCTGTAAACCGGACCGGGCGTTGCCTCCTATATAAAGGGAGGACCCGGCGACGGTTCAAGGACAAGCAACAACCCGTCGAGACACAGGCAAGCAATCTGCTCCCTGTTCATCGACGCCCAAGCAATACCAAACCAAACTAGACGTAGGCTTTTACCTTCATCGAAGGGGCCGAACTAGTATAAACCCTCTGTGTTCTTTGTGTGCTTTAACCTCTTCAAGCTAACCCGCGTGATGGCTCCACACCTAAGTCCTCTAAACCGGACATCTGCCGTGCTAATTCCACGACAGTTGGCGCCCACCGTGGGGCTATCGCACGATGGTTTCGAGTTCTTGAATGGCAGCTTTGAAGGACTCAAGGGTTACACAGTCGGCCGGATGACCAAGAGTCGCCGCGGCCGGATCTACATCGATGACGCAGGCTGGGGCCCTGAGGCCGATTCAATTGAATACGGGTACCGGGCCCCCTTCGGCGGCATCCACGTCTTCATTGGCAAGATTGGTGAACCGGGACCTAAGCCGGACATCTTCCCCAACACCGTCGAGCCGGCTCAGCGTGCGAGATCGGCCCGGATTCAGCCCACCATGAAGCATGTTTTCGTTGGAGCAATACATGGAGCCCAAGCCGAGGACGGATCGGTTTCTGGTGGCAAGACAGTTGTCTACTCCGACGATGAATCTTCATCAGGAGAGACCGAATCTTTGTATCTGTTGCCGGATGGTCGATCTGGGGGTATATCCGATGGTGACAGTATTTCGGACCCCTTTGATCCGCCAAACCGAGTGGCTGTCTTCATGGCCGGATCACAATCTGCACAGCAGCCCACGGTGACCGGGGCGTTCACAGCAGAGGTAGCTGGTGCAGGTGCGAGCAACCAAGCCCCCTCACCATCTGACGCTCTATCCACCTTGGTTGAGGAGTTGACAGCCCGAGCAACAGCAGAGGTGGCTCCTGCTAACAAGGCGCAACATGATGCAGAGATCCTCCAACTAAAGGGCCGGATCGAGCAAGCTAGGCGGGATTTGGACGCAGAGAAGGCCATGATGGTGACAAGGCAAGCAGAGTTGGATTCCCAAGCTTTCCGGCTCAGGATGGATCAGGTCTCTGCGCAGGAAGTAAGGAACAGAAGGTATCAGACTCGTCTACCGCCGGTCTATGAGGCGATGAATCTCTTTGGCACGCTAGGAGCGGGAGCCAGCAATAATCTAGAAGTAAACCGGAGGGGAGCCCCAGCAACAGGCGCACCGGTTCAACAACCAACCGCGGAGCAAAATTGTCGAGTTGTGCCCACGCCCCACGTCCCCACTCCTCCTGGCCATTACTCAAACCCCCTGGATAACATTGTCGCCGCCGCTTCACGGCTGGCCGCTTTACCCATTGAGGGAACATCTCCCGTGGCGGCGGAAGCATGCAGGGTCAAGGAATTGCTGGACACAGTGTTGACACAGCAGCAGGCGTACTCCTACAGCAGGGAGAGACTTCATTCAACACCCCGTCACAGCAGGAGTTACACTAGGCGTTGGGATGAACCGGAGGTATCTAGCGGCGAGCGGAGACGTCACCGTCACAGGCAAGATAATCCGGCGGGGGCGGAGGCGCACGCCCAGGAGGCAGTGAACCGGGCCAGACCTACTGCTCGCGAGGATACCCGTCAGACGACGCCGGTTCACCCAACCACAGCAGAGACGGGGGTGACGACGAGTTCTTTTGGAGTACAGTGCCTTGTTCCCGCTTTACGAAGCGTAAGGTTACCCAAGGACTTCAAAGGATCGCGCAAGGTGCCCAACTATACAGCAGATCTGGCTCCAGAGGCTTGGGTTGAGAGCTATGAGATGGCCATGGAGATGCTAGAGATGGATGAAGTGGCGTGCGCAAAGTATTTTACCATGATGCTCGAGGGTACAGCCCGGACGTGGTTGAAGGGCTTACCCCCTAACTCCATCGGATCATGGGGTGACCTGCGTCGTCAGTTTATCAAAAATTTCAAAGACACGTGCAAGCAACCGATGTCAATAGTGGACTTGGCGGCGTGTGTTCAAGGAGAACAGGAGCCTATGAGCACCTGGGTCCAGCGAGTATTGGAAATCCTACACTCTTCCAATAGCAACAATCCTAGCACGGCAATAGTGACACTAGAAAACAATTGCCGGTTTGAGACATGGGGACACTCATGAGCGCTCTGGTGAAGTATGGGGACTCTGACAACACTAAATACCCAGAAGCGGAGGGAGACAAATCCGGAAAAGCAAACAAGGCTGGTAAACCGGCGCAGGTTAATCTGGCAAGAACAAGCTTCAATGGTAAGCGAAAGGCAGAAGGTAGCTCTGATTTTGTGGCCAATACCAATGTTCAAGGAAACTTTCAACGCCCGAAGGGTAGACCACCTCCACAGGGCGGCGGAGGATTCATTAATCTGGATCAACAGTTGAACGAGCCTTGCCCGAAGCACAGCACAGAGGAATGCCCAGCTAAACATACATGGGGGCAATGCCGGGTCATGGTAGAGGCCATGAGCCGGGCCAAATTTGACAACGGACCACCGGGCGGCGGCTCAGGTCCCGGATTTCATGGTTCGGGTCACCAGGGTAATGGCTCCGGATCAGGATATCATGGTGGCAACAATGGCTACAACCAAGGCAACCATCAGCATGGTCAGGGCGGTTACAATAACCAAGGCAACCATCAGCATGGTCAGGGCGGTTACAATAACCAAGGCAACCATCAGCATGGTCAGGGTAGTCACAATAACCAAGGCAATCAACAGCGCCAGCAGCAGCAGCAATCCGGATATCAGAGTAATCCAAAGGAGCTAAGTAGTGGAAAATATCATGTGTTCACTACGAGTTTGTGCAAACGAGATCAAAAAATCCTAAAGCGAGCGGTACACGCAGTTGAACCGGCGACACCGCGTTTCCTGCGTTGGTCGGAACAGCCTATTGTGTGGAGCAGAGAGGATCACCCACCACGGGTTGATAATCCGGGCCAGTTAGCCTTGGTGGTGGCACCACAGGTGGGTGGCTACAAATTCACTAAAGTACTCATGGACGGTGGCAGCAGCATCAACATCTTATATTACGAGACCTTCCGCCGCATGGGGTTAACGAACAAGAAGCTAAGACAGTCCAATACGGTGTTCCATGGAGTGGTGCCAGGTAAATCGGCTTACCCAGTTGGGAAAATTGATCTATAAGTTACCTTTGGAGATGAACAGGATTCCAGGTCAGAGACGATAGCCTTCGAAGTTGTAAAGATCCGGAGCCCATATCATGCCCTGTTTGGACGGCCGGTTTATGCCAAGTTTATGGCTAGACCGTGTTATGTTTATTTACAGCTCAAGATGCCGGGTCACAAAGGAACCATCACGGTTCACGGAAGTCGCAAGATCGCATTGGAGTGCGAGGAAGGAGACGCTGCCTATGCAGAGGCAGTATGTGCTACGGAGGAATTGAAGTTCTATAAAGACAACGTTGATCCGGCAGATATGTCCCCGTTGAAGAAGCCAACTACAGAGCATGATCCGGCGTTGAAGTTTAAATCGGCAGAGGAAACCAAGCAAGTCGACTTTGTACCAGGCGACTCATCCAAGCAGTTCACTATCAGCGCTAACCTTGACCCCAAATAGGAAAGCGCGCTCATCGAGTTCATCCGTGAGAACCGGGATATCTTTGCATGGAAACCTTCTGACATGCTAGGTATACCGAGGGAACTCGCTGAGCACAGTCTTAATATTGATCCAAAGTTCAAACCGGTCAAGCAGTATCTGCGCCGCTTCAATGAAGAAAGGCGCAAGGCTATAGGTGAAGAAGTGGCCAGGCTTTTGGCCGCAGGATTCATAGTTGAGGTGTTCCACCCGGAGTGGTTGGCTAATCCGGTTCTGGTGTTAAAGAAAAATGGAAAGTGGAGGATGTGTGTGGATTACACAGACCTAAACAAGGCTTGTCCAACCGATCCTTTTGCTCTCCCCCGTATTGATCAGATCATTGATGCTACGGCGGGATGTGAGCGGCTAAGTTTTTTGGATGCATACTCAGGGTATCATCAGATCAAGATGGCGATTAAAGACCAGGAGAAGACAACCTTCATAACTCCCTTTGGTGCCTTTTGCTACGTATCTATGCCTTTTGGACTCAAGAGTGCCCAAGCAACTTACCAGCGTTGCGTACAGAACTGTCTTAAGGGGCAGATAGGGAAAAATGTCCATGCCTATGTGGATGACACTGTGGTAAAGTCAAGGAAGGAGGAGACGCTGATAGAGGACCTCAAAGAAACCTTTGATAACCTCCGGGTTTATAAGATGATGCTTAATCCGGAGAAGTGCGTTTTTGGTGTTCCAGCTGGCAAGCTCCTTGGATTCTTGGTATCAAACTGAGGAATAGAAGCCAATCCAGAGAAGATCAAGGCGATCACATCCTTGACTAAACCAGCTTGCATCAATGATGTCCAGCGTATCGCCGGCCGGATTACATCGTTAAGCCGATTCATCAGTCGTTTGGGAGAGAAGGCAATTCCGCTTTATCAGATGCTGAAGAAGACAGACCGGTTTATATGGAGTGATGCTACAAACGCCGCGTTTGAGGATTTGAAGCGGCAACTGGCAGAACCACCGGTCCTGGCTGCCCCTGTTGATAAGGAGCCGCTGCTGTTATACGTGGCCGCCAATGCCCGGGCAGTTAGGGTGGCAATTGTGGTCGAGCGCAAAGAAGCAGGCAAGGAATATCCGGTTCAGCGCCCGGTTTATTATGTCAGTGAGGTTCTAATTGAGTCAAAACAAAGATACCCACACTGGCAGAAGCTGGTGTATGGTGTGTTTATGGAAAACTGGAAGCTGAAGCACTACTTCCAAGGCCACCCAATAACTGTTGTCAGTTCAGCTCCGTTAGGGGATATAATCCAGAACAGGGAGGCTACTGGCAGAGTAGCAAAGTGGGCCATTGAGCTTAGCCCACATGGATTAAAGTATGTGCAACGTACTGCTATCAAATCCCAAGCATTGGTAGATTTCATCAATGATTGGACAGAATTGCAAGCCCCAGAGGAGAAGCCGGATCATACATACTGGACTATTCACTTTGACGGTTCAAGGCAATTAGAAGGCTCGGGGGCTGGAGTTGTGTTAACTTCCCCGCGAGGTGACAAATTTTGTTATGTCCTCCGCCTAATGTTTCCTTGCACTAATAATGCAGCTGAATATGAGGCATTGCTTCATGGTCTACAAATGGCTAAGGAGATGAACTTGAGCCGGTTCAAGTGTTTTGGAGTTTCTGATTTAGTGGCACAACAAGTATCCAGTAAGTGGGACTCTAAAGACCCTTTCATGGCGGCTTACAGATGACAAGTTGAAGCAGTTGCAGGATATTTCAAAGGATATCAGGTGGATCACATAGACCGGCGGAAAAATGAAGCGCCCGATGCTCTAAGCCGGCTGGGTTCTCAGCGTAAACCGGTGCCACCGAATACCTTTTTGGACGATCTACACAGTCCGTCAGTTCAGGTACCATCGGAGGAAGATTTGGCTGTTCCTGATTCGGAAGCCCAGCTGGTTGCGGCACTTCATGTTATTCCGGATTGGACGCTCCCTTATTTGGCGTACCTGAGCCGAGGAGAGTTGCCAGATGATGAGATTGAAGCAAGGCAGATAATCCGGCGGTCCAAGTCCATGACAATTGTAAACGGGGAACTTCATCACCGCAGCGTTTCTGGAGCGTTTCAACGGTGTGTATCATCCGAAGAAGGCTGTGACATTCTTCGAGAGATTCACGAAGGGGATTGTGGTCATCACGCCGGTTCAAAATCCTTGGTAGCTAAAGCTTTCCGTCATGGGTTCTACTGGTTGACAGCCCATGCTGATGCGGAGGATCTAGTCCGGAAGTGTGATGCTTGTCAGAAATTTTCACGGCGTGCTCTTGTTCCGGCACAGGAGCTGCGGATGATTCCAATTACTTGGCCGTTTGCGACTTGGGGGCTTGATATGGTTGGGCCTTTTAAACGATCCCAAGATCAAAAAACTCACCTGTTGGTCGCAGTGGATAAGTTTACAAAGTGGATTGAGGCAGAGCCTGTGAGCAAGTGTGATGCGGCAACAACGGTTAAATTCATCAAGAAGGTAATTTTCCGGTTTGGCTTTCCACACAGCATTATCACAGACAATGGCACCAATCTATCTAAAGGAGAGATGGAAGAATTTTGTCAAAGGGAACATATTCGCCTAGATGTGTCTTCTGTAGCTCACCCTCAATCCAATGGTCAAGCTGAAAGGGCTAATCAAGAGATTTTGCGAGGTATCAAGCCCCGGCTTATGACTCCCTTGCAAAGAACACCAGGGTGCTGGGTTGAGGAGTTACCTTCTGTTCTCTGGAGCATCAATACTACGCCGAACAGGTCCACAGGCTACACACACCTTTCTTCATGGTGTACGGTGCTGAAGCGGTTCTTCCAAGTGATATCCGCCACGACTCACCACGGGTGGCGACTTATGTTGAAGCGGCCAATGAGCAAGCAAGACAGGACAGCTTGGACCGGCTAGATGAAGAGCGTGACATAGCAGCAGCATGATCCGCGATTTATCAGCAGGACCTGCGCAGATATCACAGCCGCAGGGTTAAAACCAGGACGTTCCAGGAGGGGGACTTAGTACTCCGGCTCATCCAGGACCAGACAGATATGCACAAGCTATCCCCACCTTGGGAAGGGCCCTTTGTGTTCAGCAAGAACCTACACAACGGTTCATACTACCTGGTGGACGTTCGAGAGCACAAAGACTCACGGACATCAGAAGAAGAGACGAAGAGGTCGTGGAACATTGCCCTCCTGCGGCCTTACTACACCTGAGCCATGAGCTCCGCTTTATGTATCCTATATATATTATGATTAATAAATAAACCGGCACCCTCGGTAAACCGGGGGATCAGGCCTTTTTCCTTCTAAATAAGTGTCTTATGAAAGTTAATACAGATACTTCGAACAGTCTATTTTGTTATGCAGGACAATTCTATAAGGGACCAAATAGGACTTGCCTTTCAAGTGCAACTCCTTCATAGGAAACCCTACCTCCAGGATCACTAGGGGGCTACGGATCACATGTGAATCCTTGCTTAAATCTCTTCTGGTCCGGTTTATATGATTGTCTTCACATCAGCGCCCTTTGGATTACATCCAGTGATTGGCAACAAATGTTCTTGCCCCTTGGAGTACTTCCTTTGATGGCAAATGCAAAATTCTTGCCCCTTGGTTGATACATCCTTTGATGGCAAAAGAAAAAATGTTCTTGCCCCTTGGAGTACTTCCTTTGATGGCAAATGCAAAAATTCTTGCCCCTTGGTTGATACATCCTTTGATGGCAAAAGAAAAAATGTTCTTGTCCCTTGGAGTACTTCCTTTGATGGCAAATGTAAAATTCTTGCCCCTTGGTTGATACATCCTTTGATGGCAAAAGAAAAAATGTTCTTGTCCCTTGGAGTACTTCCTTTGATGGCAAATGCAAAAATTCTTGCCCCTTGGTTGATACATCCTTTGATGGCAAAAGAAAAAATGTTCTTGTCCCTTGGAGTACATCCTTTGATGGCAAATGCAAAAATTCTTGCCCCTTGGTTGATACATCCTTTGATGGCAAAAGAAAAAAAATCATTGCTCCTTGGATTGCACCTATTGATTGGCAAAATGAATCATAGCCCTTTGGGTCGCATCCATTGATTGGCAAATATGGAGCCTGGCAGCTCGCAAAAAGCCTCGACTACATGGTCTTATTTGCAAACGGTGTTTTGTGTTTTGTGATTTTTCAAAGTTTTATATGGTTTTTTGATCCGGAACTGGGCAACTTCAAAGTTGACCACGTATGTACAAAGTCTGGGTCATAGAGCACCAGCATGATTTAAACCGGTGGTTACTATAACCCGGAACAATCGTTGGGCAAACACCAACAGGGCCAAGAGCCTCATCAGAATCTACAATGTCCACCGGATTAAGGATGTCAAGCATGCTTAACTAAAGGTATGAAAGTATTTTTTGGGTATAAAGCAGATACTCGTTCAAATATATATGCCTTTGAGAGCAATATAATCGGTCCGGTGGTAAACCGCCAGGACATTTTCTTAGCGTTGTCTATGCAGATACAGGTAATATAAAGGATCAACAATAGCAGACAAGGGATTAAAATTGGCAGATGCCAAATCAAAGCTGTGGCATCCGGATTAAGACGGAAAATGTTTCGAGCTATCCTATTACAAGGCACTGCAAGTTTGAACGGATTAAAGTTTTTCCCGGCAACAGATTACAGTAGCTAAGAGTTAAACTGAGCGGCTTATGCTTCTTCTTCCTGCTGCGAAGGCTGAGGGTCGGCTTGTTCCGGAGCTTCTTCGTCTTCTTGAAGCGGCTGAAAAGTAGGAATGCGCCAGTCGATCTTGGATAATGCACGGAAGTACATCTCCTCAGTAATGAGATCGGACGGATCAACATCTGGGGCAAAAGTATGGGCGCGCACTGGGGGGATTAGATTCTCGGTGTCATAAACCGGCCGGTCCACCCGCTCATTCTCTAAGTCGTATGCTGGATGATACCTGGTCAGGTCCGCTTCATTAGCAAGCTTGCTGGCAAGAGGGCGCATTTCCTTAGTTAAAGCGCGAAGGTCCTTGCCAGAGAAGGCAGATCCATCCTCCTTGTTGCTGGGGTACCCGTTCATACCTTCCTCCGGATCAAAGTCCGGAACCCATGCCTTGGCTCTGGTCAGCGCTACAAGAGAGCCGGCCCGTGCGGCAGATTTCTTCACTTCTTCCAAACGTACAGGCAATATAGAAAGCTTCTCCAAAGTACCTTGGATAGTAGTGGGGGCCGCTTTATAATGGGACATCGCACTTATAATCCTTTGCGCGCCGGAATACAGCTGCTCAACCAGAGTATAAGAGGCCTTGAGTTTCTTCCGGATGTCATCCCCAAGGTGGGTGATGCGTCGCCCTGCATATGATTATTACAATTAAACCAGAGCAGAATAAAGATTGCAGAGATGAAAGCATATGCAAGTTAAGTACTTACCAAAGTTAGCAGAGGTCATAAGCTCTATTTACTGCCTTAAACCAGTCAGCTCTTGCGTCACCGGGTTAAGGGCCTCTTCAGCATCCTTTGCTCTTTTTTCAAGAGTATTCCTCTGCACCTCCCAGGCTGTCCGCTCCGCTTCAAAAGCCTTTTTCAATTTTTCAGCATTGGTTAAGCTCAGCGCCAGCTCATCTTTGGCCTTGGCAGAAGCAGTCTTAGTGACAGCAAGTCTATTCCGGAGCTCAGTTACTTCTGCAGCCCTCCGGGTCAAGTCAGCCTACAACAAAATCAAGTGGAGTAGATGACAATTAAGACAAGTATCAAGCACATAAGCAAGTTATCCACTTGACACTTGGGGGCTAATGGGCAGTTGAAATGTCAAAAGAGAAATTCAGACAAGTCTCAAGAACATATCCAAGTTATCCACTTGACACTTGGGGGCTAATGGGCAGTTGAAGTATCAACAGAGAGATTCAGACAAGTCCCAGGCACATAAAACAAGTTATGTCCCTGGCACTTGGGGGCTAATGTAAGGTCATTTTTTCATATATTTGGAAGTACCGGTTCACCTACAACGAAGCTAAACCGGAACTTGGGGGCTATTATGGCATAAAGACAGAAGTATAAAGAAGGCAAAGCAAAGACAAGTAAGGTACCTCGTATTTGTCCTTCATCATATTAACCAAGCCCAATTCATAGTCGCGGCTGGTATGAAGCTGGTTCAAATACCCGGAATAAAGTTCCTGGGCACTCAATTCAGCATAGTTGGACAAGTCCGTGCTCCACTTGCCCTTCTCTTGTTGAAGCTTCTCCGCTTTAGCAGTGTGCTTGGCCAAAACCTATCCCGGTAATTTGGATATCCGGAGAAGTAGTGGTTGGCTGAGAGGGGGCAGCAGTAGGGGCCGGACTAGCAGGAGCCGTGTTAGTCCGAGGAGGGCTAACCCGGACAGGACTCGCTGGTTCAACGACATTTTCTACATTTGTATCTTCAGGAGCAGCAATGTCGTCATGGTCCATGGGAGCAGGATCATCAAGCTGAGTTGCAGGATCGCTCTCTGGAGGGATGACCTATAACGCCCCGGACACACCCGCCGGTGGTCGTTACTCCTGGCGGGATCTAGACTGGCCTCACATATCAATACTAGTCTTTTCTGCGCACTTTGTCCTCACTCGTGCGCACCTGGGAGCAACTTCCCGGTCGATCACCCATCCTGAAACTACTCCAAGCTGAGCACGCTTAACTTTGGAGTTCTATCCGAATGGGCTCCCGGAAAAGAAGGAATTCCTTATTGATATGAGTAGTCTATCATCCCTAATAAGCCAGACCATCACATGACCTCATCCGGATCAGTCGCCGGATCAGCAGTAGTAGTCTCGGCAGCCGCTTTGGCGACCTTCGCCTTTTTGCTAGGCTTGGGCTTGCTGAAAGAAATTGAAAAAGCAATCAGAATTATCAAGGAACAAATACAAATATAAACCGGATGTGGAAAGGGACTTACCCAGGCACAGTCTTCAGTACAGGGACCTGTGTGGCAGTCGATTCACTAGAGGATGACAAAGGTGTCTCCTGATAGTTAGGATCAGACGGTTTAAGCGGTTTGCGTATAAGTCCGGCCTTTGGATGGAGAAGAGTTGGAAAAATTAAAACCTCAGAGCGGCGCCTGCGAGCCGGAGTGAGAGATATTCCGGAAGATTCTATGACATGGCCACTATGGCGCGTAGTCCGGCGTGCTTCATGTTGCTGCTTCTTCAAAAGAAATTTGGGGTCCAGTTGAGCGTAAGGATGAGAAAAAGGGTACTTCCGGGATGCCCGACGAATTTTGGGCATCGGCGGTTCAGAATCTGAAGAAAGAGAGATTACCTCAATTTCTGCCGCTTTACTTCCTTCAGCCAAATCCTGTGGAAAGACACTGTTAATATAGATTTGGATAAAGAGAGATCAAAACATATCAGGATCAACTCATACCTCAGAATCCGGATCATCCTCCTCAAGATGTGAACCGGAGCCAGCGGCCGCTTTCTTCTTCTTGACAGCGCATGTCTTCCGGCGTGGCTGTTTACCTGACTTGTCCTGAGGTTTTCTTTTCCAAAAAGGATCGTTGGCCTGCGCAGAAGATGAAAGATAAATAGAAGATAATCGATATGGACGGATTAGAAACAAATAGAAGAGGTTAGAAAAAACTTACTGCTGGCGGTTTGTTCTTCTCATAGTATGGAGCCAATCCGGTTTGGCTACATTCTTCCAGAGAGATGTTGAGCATTTTCTTAGCGGATTCAGTAACTTCCTTCTCAAGAAGCATTATGTCGATGTGGTGTTGAGGGTCATCCGTTTTTCCGGTATACTCATACATCAGACCCGACCGCCGGCTCAGAGGAAGGATACTCCAGGCAAGCCAACAACGAACGAAATCGACCCTAGTCAAACCGTTGGCCATAAAGGCCTTAAGCTTGGCAAGCTGAGGGGCAAACCGGGCTCGCTCTGAGGAGCTAAGGCGTTGCGGCAGGGGATGATCCTCGGGAAGACGATGTTCACGGTAACCCGGCAGAGGGTTTTCTCCTTCAGGAGAGGTATCTTTGCAGTAGTACCAGGATTGGTTCCAGTCCTTGGGGTGTGTATGGAGAGCAGCATGAGGGAAAACCACATCTCTTCTCTTCTGAATGCTGACACCATCCAGCTCTTGATGTGGTCCGGCAGTAAACTCTGTCCGCCGGTTTAAGTGGAAATAGTCCCGGAACAAGTCTACTGATGGTTCTTCTTGAAGGTAGATTTCCGAGAAGACTTGGAAATTGCAGACATTTGATATAGAGTTTGGACCTATATCTTGAGGATGGAGCTGAAAAGCGGCCAACACATCCCGGAATTTTTTTGAACCGGGAGGGCTAAAACCCCGGGCCAGATGATCAAAGAAAAACGATAACTTCTCCTTCTTTAGGGGTAGGAGGACACTCATCCCCTGGAGCCCGCCATTTCAGAACTGCTTGGGGGCCCAGAATACCAATTGAAGCAGCGTTGGTTAAGTCCTCTTCCGTAATGCGGGAAGGAACCCAGTTGCAAGAAACGAACTGCTTGGCAGCCATGTGAGCAAAAGGAAAACGCTGAAAAAGTACAGTGCAAAAACCGGATTATTAGGTACTGAAGCATAAACCGGAGTGTATCATCTAATTATATCGACGGTTTAGACAGGGGACTAATGGCATTGGCAACCCGGAAGCAGAGGTGAAACGAACTGCTGCCGGTTTATGATAACAAAAAAGAGGAGGCTAAACCGTCGGGCTCATGGTTAATTCTTTGCAAGAGGAATATATGATTGGTTAAACCGGCGAGTAACTTGCAGATCTATCAAGATGAAGAAACAGGTTTCTACAGAAGGTTAAAGTAAAAATGGATCTGAGCGGTAAGAAGAAGACGAAATTTACGCAAGTCTGACACAGGAAGAACTACGAAGGATTTCTACAGATCAAATGAATCTAAGGATTGAATCTAAAGGTCTGAATCTAAGTTTAAACTACGGAGCAGGAGCGCATTCGAAACAAATCTAGGGTTGGAATCTACTTCAAATATAACCTACAGGGTGAACAGCAAAGCTTCGAGCTTTCATGGCGGAAGCAATGGAGGAACCCTAGATTAAAGGTCTGTAGCAAGAAGAAAAGAATACCTGAGAAAGAAGGAGACGGCGGCGAAGTACTCTGGACGTGTTTCAGGGTGATGCAGCGGCCTGGCTGGACGACGGCGACGAGCTCGAAGGCAGCGGTGGGGCTTCAGGCGACGGAGGAAGAAGTACGGAAGGAAGGAAAATAATAAGGCTCAGCGGTATTTATAAAGACTGGAGAGGTGAAACGGCAAGCACGGGAATCAAGGAGGTCAGAGATTGGATAAAGATTCCATTGCCGCCTCGATTTTTGGGATAGCCTTTAAACAAAGGTAACAAACAGCTGTGAGCAATAAATGCGGAGGTGATGTCACGACCGAATAAAATGATTTCTGGAGATGACGTCATAGCCGGTTTACAAAGCAGAAAAGCTACAAGGAGGAAATTTACGCAGGATTTAGAAGACTGACATAAACAAGTTCAAATCACTCTGGGGCCTAATGTCAGGGATATTACTAGCAGGTATAAACCGGCTAGGGAGATCTGGATTATGTTAATTTAGCTGTGTTATCATAAGCCCAGTAGAGGTTACGGCCCATGAAGGCTTAGGGCCCATATGTAAAGTTTACGGTTTATGAACCGTCATATCATGTAACTTGAGGTATAAGGTAGAAAGAGTAGAGACCGAGGCGGACACGATTATGAACCGGCCTCGGGACTCTGTAAACCGGACCGGGCGTTGCCTCCTATATAAAGGGAGGACCCGGCGACGGTTCAAGGACAAGCAACAACCCGTCGAGACACATGCAAGCAATCTGCTCCCTGTTCATCGACGCCCAAGCAATACCAAACCAAACTAGACGTAGGATTTTACCTTCATTGAAGGGGCCGAACTAGTATAAACCCTATGTGTTCTTTGTGTGCTTTAACCTCTTCAAGCTAACCCGCGCGATGGCTCCACACCTAAGTCCTCTAAACCGGACATCTGCCGTGCTAATTCCACGACACTTTGTCTATCGGTACAATACTTGCCCGAGATTCGATCGTCGGTATACCGATACCTTGTTCAATCTCGTTACCGGCAAGTCTCTTTACTCGTTCCCGTAACACATCATCCCGTGAACAACTCTTCGATCACATTGATCTCATTATGATGATGTCCTACCGAGTGGGCCCAGAGGTACCTCTCTGTCACACGGAGTGACAAATCCCAGTCTCGATTCGTGACCCAACAGACACTTTCGGAGATACCCGTAGTGCACCTTTATAGCCACCCAGTTACATTGTGATGTTTGGTACACCCAAAGTATTCCTACAGTATCCGGGAGTTGCACAATCTCATGGTCTAAGGAAAAGTTACTTGACATTGGAAAAGCTTTAGCAAACGAACTACACGATCTATTGCTAGGCTTAGGATTGGGTCTTGTCCATCACATCATTCTCCTAATGATGTGATCCCGTTATCAATGACATCCAATGTCCATGGTCAGGAAACCGTAACCATCTATTGATCAACGAGCTAGTCAACTAGAGGCTTACTAGGGACACGTTGTGGGCTATGTATTCACACATGTATCACTGTTTCCGGATAATACAATTAAAGCATGAACAATAGACAATTATCATGAACAAGGAAATATAATAATAACCATTTTATTATTGCCTCTAGGGCATATTTCCAACAGATATGATCAACATAGAGTTGTTCACCATTGATGACTACTCCATCTCATGTGATGACCGGACAGTTTTATTTGATTTGGATCATGTTTCACTTAGATAACCTGAGGGATGTTAATTTAAGTGGGAGTTCATTAGTAATTTGATTAATTGAACTTAATTTATCATGAACTTAGTCCTGATAGTATTTGAATATCTATGTTGTAGATCAATGGCCCGTGCTTCCGTTCCCTTGAATTTTAATGCGTTCCTAGAGAAAGCTAAGTTGAAAGATGAAGGTAGCAACTACACAGACTGGGTCCATAACTTCAGGATTATCGTCATTGCTGCACAGAAGAATTATGTCCTTGATGCACCTCTAGGTGACGCACCAGCTGAAGCAGATGTTTTGAACGTCTGGAAAGCTCGATCTGATGACTACTCTATAGTTCAGTGTGCGATGCTTTACGGCTTAGAACCGGGACTTCAAAGTTGTTTTGAACGTCATGGAGCATATGAGATGTTCCAGGAGCTGAAGTTGATATTTCAAGCTAATGCCTGGGTTGAGAGATATGAAGTCTCCAACAAGTTCTATAGTTGCAAGATGGAGGAGAATAGTTCTGTCAGTGAACACATACTCAAAATGTCTGGGCATCATAACCACTTGACTCAGTTGGGAATTTCCCTTCCACCTGAGAGTGTTATTGATAGAGTTCTTCAATCACTTCCATCGAGCTACAAAGGCTTCGTGATGAACTATAATATGCAAGCGATGACGAAAACAATTCCCGAGCTCTTCACGATGTTGAAATCGGCGAAGGTAGAAATCAAGAAACAGCATCAAGTGTTGATTGTTAACAAGACCACTAGTTTCAATAAAAAGGGCTAGGAAAAGAAAGGGAACTTCAAGAAGAACGGCAAGCAAGTTGCCAATCCCGTGATGAAGCCCAAAGCTGGACCTAAGCCTGAAGCTGAGTGCTTCTACTCTAAAGGGAATGGTCACTAGAAGCGGAACTGCCCCAAAAATACTTGGCAGATAAGAAGGATGGCCAAGTGAACAATGGTATATTTGATATACATGTTACTGGTGTGTACCTTACTAGTATTCGTAGTAGCCCCTGGGTATTTGATACTGGTTCAATTGCTAAGATTAGTAACTCAAAACAGGAGTTGCAGAATAAATGGAGTCAAGTTAAGGGTAAGGTGTTAGGCAGGACTAGGTCCCGTTTGGCGCCCATATGAGCAAGTATATCCGCTGCCTGGTTACTGTCCCGAGCTAAATGGCTAAATTCCAGCCCCTCAAACCGAGCCGATATTTTTAACATGGCATTTCGATAAGCTGCCATCTTTGAATCCTTCGCGTCAAATTCTCCGTTTACCTGAGATATGGCGAGGTTTGAGTCTCCCCGCACCTCGAGGCATTGTATGCCCATGGAGACGGCAATGTGGAGACCGTGCAGTACTGCCTCGTATTCGGCCGCATTGTTAGAGTCCGTATACATGATTAGCAGTACATAACGGATTGTATCCCCTATCGAAGATATCAAGATGACGCCGGCCCCCAATCCAGCTAGCATTTTGGAGCTGTCGAAATACATGGTCCAGTGGGAGTATTCTTCGTACTCTTTAGGGAGTTTGGCTTCGGTCCATTCCGCAACAAAGTCAGCCAACACCTGAGACTTAATACTTAGACGTGGTTTGTATGTTATTTCGAACGGTAAGAGCTCGATGTCCCATTTGGCTATGCGTCCTCGACGTCTTTATTGTTTAAAATATCGTTGTGTGGTACTTCGGATGCCACTGTGATCGAACACTCTTGAAAGTAGTGTTGGAGCTTCCGAGATTCCATGAATACCGCATGGGTGATTTTCTGGTAATGGGGGTATCATGATTTACACGGTGTGAGAACCTCGATAAATAGTATACAGGTTTTTGAACGGGGAATTTATGTCCCTCTTTGTCTCGTTCGACGACGAGTACGACACTCACAACCTGGTGAGTGGCTGAGATATAAAGCAGCATTGGCTCGCCAACACCTGGACCGGCTAGGATTGGATTGCCCACTAATAGAGTTTTTTATCTCCTCAATTCAGCCATGGCCGCATCCATCCATTCACAGTTTTCTGTGTGATTCATCAGTCTATAAAGTGGTAGTGCTTTCTCTCCTAATATGGAGATAAAGCAGCTCAAGGCCGCTACATAGCTTGCTAGCTTTTCCACTTGTTTTAGATCGGCTGGCGTAGTTCGCTGTGACAGGGCCCAGATTTTAGCTGGGTTCGCTTTAATTCCTCTATGGGATACGATGAACCCTAATAGCTTTCCGGCTGGTACACCGAAGACGCATTTTTTCCGGATTGAGCCATATGTCATATGCTTTGAGGTTATCGAACGTAAGGCAGAGATCATCCACCAATGTTTTGACGTGTTTAGTCCTGATGACTACTGCTACCTCTTGAGCTTGCATTGTATTCCCTCGAAGAGGAAAGGGAGATGTAGCACAGTAGCGTAAGTATTTCCCTTAGTTTTTGAGAACCAAGGTATCAATCCAGTAGGAGACCACGCGCCAGTCCCACGCACCTGCACAAACAAATAAGAATTTCGCAGCCAACGCGATAAGGGATTGTCAATACATTTACGGTCACTTACGAGAGTGAGATCTGATAGAGATGATAGTTTATATTTTTGGTATTTTTTTAATAAAACAACAAATAAAAGCGGTAAAAGTAAAGTAGATGTAGATTGATATGTTGAGAATAGACCCGGGGACCATAGTTTTCTCTAGTGGCTTCTCCCATGATAGCGATATTCTACGGCGGGTAAACAAATTACTGTCGAGCAATTGATAGAAAAGCGAATAATTATGAGACTATCTAGGCATGATCATTGTATATAGGCATCACGTCCGAGACAAGTAGATCGACTCCTGCCTGCATCTACTACTATTACTCCACACATCGACCACTATCCAGCATGCATCTAGTGTATTGAGTTCATAAGAATAGAGTAACGCCTTAAGCAAGATGACATGATGTAGAGGGATAAACTCAAGCAATATGATGTAAACCCCATCTTTTTATCCTCGATGGCAACAATACAATACGTGCCTTGCTGCCCCTATTGTTACTGGGAAAGGACACCGCAAGATTGAACCCAAAGCGAAGCACTTCTCCCATTGCAAGAACTATAGATCTAGTAGGCCAAACCAAACCAATAATTCGAAGAGACTTGCAAGGATATTATGAGCACACATAAAAAGTTCAGAGAAGAACCAAATATCTTTCATAGATAACCTTGATCATAAACTCACAATTCATCGGATCTCGACAAACACACCGCAAAAAGAGATTACACCGAATAGATCACCTCGAAGACCGAGGAGAACTTTGTATTGAGATCCAGAGAGAGAGAAGAATCCATCTAGATACTAGCTATGGACCTGAATGTTTGTGGTAAACTACTCACAACTCATGGTGAGGGCGATGATGATGATGATTGTAAGTGCATCTCGTGTACTCTTACATAATACTCCCTCCTTCCAGAATTACTTGACGCTGAAATGGATGTATCTAGACCTACATCCATTTCAGCCTCAAGTAGAGGGAGTATTTGTTTGTTGAGTTAGAAAAATAACACCTAACATGTTTTGAGCACAAAACAGCTGCGCCAGCTTGTCAGAGATGGCAAAGCTGTTCCATCTTGTTAAGTTTCCTTTCATTATGAACCAAGTGATTTGGGGATGAAGTTATAGTATCTTAAGTTATGCACAGTCTTTCAGTAGATGCTAAACAGCTTGCGGGGTTGTTCTCATCCTGCTGTTCTTCTTCACTGAAAATTGGGTAAAAGATACTGGTATTATACATCAAAATTACATAGGTTCGCTGTTATGGACATGCAAAGTCAAATTGTTAGGTGAATTTGACCGACAGAACATGAAAACACGGAAACATAGATAGGGGTCAAGTCTCCATTTGGCTGAAGAGTGTTCTTTTGACACCATAGAAACATGGATAGGGGTCAGCAGCTGAAACAACACGAAAACTCTACAATAGCTTTTTTCTCATGGAATTCGCTTGCATTATATTCTCATGGAACAACAAACTTGGAGGACTCTATCACATCTTAAAAGTTAAAACTAACTTACCAGCACCAAATAACATGAACAAGTTTTCTGTCTAATAACTTGAACTCTTATCACACTTTAAAACTAACTTACCATCACCATCAGTGTATATGACTAAGTTTCCTGTCTACAAACTTGGACTCATGAAAAACAACTTTCCTGTTGACTCTTCAGAAGTTTATGAATCTTCATCTTACTGCAGGTGCAACTTCTGGTGCAATGGACGCTGGCAATCTTCTGAAACCAATGCTCGGAAGAGGGGAGCTACGTTGCATTGGTGCAACAACCCTCGATGAGTACCGCAAATATATTGAGAAAGATCCAGCACTGGAACGCCGCTTCCAACAAGTGTATGTTGATCAACCAACAGTTGAAGATACAGTGTCAATACTTCGAGGATTACGTGAGAGATATGAATTGCACCATGGGGTCCGCATTTCAGACAGTGCTCTTGTTGCTGCCGCTCTTTTATCAGATCGTTACATCAGCGGACGATTTTTGCCTGACAAAGGTATTTATTACTGTAGCATCACTTCTGCTTGAACTTACTAGCCTGCTTGATAATAGGGCATTATGAACTCTACTGCAGGCTCTTTTGTAGCTTGTTCTAAACAGTGACTGTCTTGTTTTGTTGCAGCAATTGATTTGGTCGATGAATCAGCTGCCAAGTTGAAAATGGAGATAACATCGAAGCCGACTGCTCTGGACGAGATTGATCGTTCTGTGCTTAAACTTGAAATGGAGCGTCTCTCACTAACAAATGATACAGACAAAGCATCAAGAGACAGATTATCTCGCATTGAAGCAGAATTGTCACTTTTGAAAGAAAGGCAGAAGGGATTGACTGAGCAGTGGGAACGTGAGAAGTCGGTGATGACAAAGATCCAATCTATTAAGGAAGAGGTAAGTTGAGTTCCAATATTTTAGTCTTTCTCTGTATTATGTAGATTGACACGGTTGTTGTTGCCAATTGATCTGACTTGCATTTAACTGTTGCAACAGATTGACAGGTTAAATGTGGAGATCCAGCAGGCCGAGCGTGAGTATGATCTCAATCGTGCTGCTGAACTGAAGTATGGTAGTCTGAATGCATTGCAGCGGGAGCTTCAAAAAACAGAGGATGAGCTAAATGAATATCAAAGTTCTGGGAAATCCATGCTAAGAGAAGAGGTGACCCAAGATGATATTGCAGAGATTGTGAGCAGGTGGACAGGTATTCCGGTTTCCAAGTTAAAGCAATCCGACAGAGAAAAGCTGCTGTATCTCGAGGACGAACTGCACAAGCGTGTAGTGGGGCAGGATCCTGCAGTGAAAGCAGTTGCAGAGGCCATTCAGAGATCCAGAGCTGGTTTGTCCGATCCAAACCGGCCCATCGCCAGTTTCATGTTCATGGGACCTACAGGAGTGGGCAAAACAGAGTTGGCGAAAGCCCTTGCTTCTTTTATGTTCAACACTGAGGATGCTGTTGTCAGGATTGACATGAGTGAGTATATGGAGAAACACTCTGTCTCAAGACTGATTGGCGCACCACCAGGTTATGTCGGGTACGAAGAGGGTGGTCAGCTCACAGAGGCTGTCCGTAGGAGGCCGTACTCTGTGGTCTTGTTTGATGAGATTGAGAAAGCCCATTCAGATGTCTTCAATGTTTTCCTTCAAATATTGGATGACGGCAGGGTTACAGACTCGCAGGGCCGGAAGGTGAGCTTCACCAACAGTATCATTATCATGACATCCAATGTTGGTTCGCAGTACATATTGAATATGGATGAAGAAGGTGGAGCGACTGATTCGGCCTACGAGAGTATGAAGAAGAGGGTGATGGATGCTGCAAGATCTGTTTTCCGCCCCGAGTTCATGAATCGTGTAGACGAGTACATCGTCTTCAAGCCTCTCGAGAGGAAGCAGATAAACAGCATTGTCAAATTACAGGTAACAACATCTCTTACTTTTGATTTTTGTTTGCAATTTAAAATTTCAGTGCTAGTTAAAGAATATAAGGCCATGTGTTTGCAAGCCACTTGTTAATCATCTTCTCTTTTGCTCTGCCTGTTTAAAATACAGTTGGCGAGAGTGCAGAAGAGGATCGCCGACCGCAAGATCAAACTCGACGTCTCTCCGGCAGCAATCGAGTTCCTGGGAAGCCTTGGCTACGACCCCAACTACGGTGCCAGGCCGGTGAAGCGGGTGCTTCAGCAGTACGTGGAGAACGAACTGGCAAAGGGTATCCTCAGGGGCGAGTTCAAGGACGAGGACAGCATCTCCGTCGACACTCAGGTGACGGTGCCGTCCAATGGCCAGCTCCCACAGCAGAAGCTCGTGTTCCGCAAGACGAACGAGGAATCCAAGCCGGCTGCTGCTCAAGATGAGAAGTTCCTGCCAACAGTCTGATGTTCCATATTTTTGCAGAGGGTCTATAAATAAGTGTAGATACATATAAGGGCAGCAAACTAAACTGGTAGTGTATCTCTTTGGGCATATCATAGCAGGGTTATGCAGCCAGAATTCTTTGCTCCAACAGTACATTATTAGCAAGTAGCACAACCCTAAAAACCAGAGGTTTTCGACGACCCTGGCATTCCTCTGCTTCCAGATGCTCCAGCATACTAAGGTTGTCTGGCCATTTGAAAAATTATGTTGTGCCTCTGCTGTTGAGCCAGGTTGAAATGCATTCACTGCATTTTCATATTCGTCGACGACCTCCGATGAGCTGTGAGCTTGTGAGAACGATTCGAGATGATTTATGCAGAAGTTTGTTGGAAGGTCCATGAGATGGCCAAATTAGAAGATGAGATTTATTAGATCAAATGTAGAAATTTCATATGAACTAACTGCTCAGTGTTTAAAGTTTGAAGAACGTGACTACAATGTTAATCCTCTGAAACTTTATGGCCAATACCCTCTTCATACAAAGAATGCGAAGCTGAATTACATCCCTCTTAAATAATTCAAAATCGGTAGGTAGACAAATGGGGTGTTTATCGATTATCATGACATCAAAGGGCCTTCTATACAGCCCTGACATTGCCGAGCCATCTTAAATAATTCAAAAATAAATGTTCTCTGTTCCCAAATATTTGTGTTTCTAAACATTTCAAATGGACTAGAACATACGGATGTATGTTGGCATATTTTGGAGTGTAGGTTCACTCATTTTGCTTCATATGTAGTCACTTGTTGACATATTTGGGAACGGAGAGAGTACAACACAATCAATTGTTAATCAACCCAAGTAGTAATTTCAAATTACATATTTTAAACCTAAATCTGATTTATTGAGATATCCTAGACTTGTACTGGTTTCCAAGATTCACCCCTACATGTTCCGCTGGATCATTTAGAAGTTGATGTACTTCTTTATCACAATTTTTCCGACACATCTTGAATTTTTTTTTTGTGAAATTCAACCGGTTCTTATTGCAGGAGGTAGATAAGCTCTATAACATAGTCATAGTTCATAGGGTGTGCTTGACCACGCTCATCCTACGCGATCATGATGTGCATTTGACACAAACATGTCATGACCTCCCACAAAGTCTATCACGAATTTTTGACACCATCAACAAGGTAGTACACACCATGGTATAATTGTTTCCATTGGCTTGATAGCTACTCCGGCGAGCATTTCGTCTATAAACTCTTGCAAACAAGAGAAACTGCTGAAGCACTTTGATATCGTTGCGACACACCGACACGCTAAGAGCATCTCCAACAACTCTTATTTCCCCAATAATTTTCTATATTGAGGGAGTTGGGCCGAAGAACCAGCTCCAACAACTCCCCTTACCTCAATATTTTTTGGTGATCATTGAAAAAATAGCCCATCTCCCCTTCTAGGGGGGGGGGGGG
>LR738713.1:862648051-862701034 GCA_902687465.1 Secale cereale | reverse complement strand
CCCCCCCCCCCCCTAGAAGGGGAGATGGGCTATTTTTTCAATGATCACCAAAAAATATTGAGGTAAGGGGAGTTGTTGGAGCTGGTTCTTCGGCCCAACTCCCTCAATATAGAAAATTATTGGGGAAATAAGAG
Organism: Secale cereale; assembly: GCA_902687465.1. Taxonomy (NCBI): domain Eukaryota; kingdom Viridiplantae; phylum Streptophyta; class Magnoliopsida; order Poales; family Poaceae; genus Secale; species Secale cereale. The sequence continues at coordinate 862,700,900 of LR738713.1, read as the reverse complement.
TTGTTGGAGATGCTCTTAGCGTGTCGGTGTGTCGCAACGATATCAAAGTGCTTCAGCAGTTTCTCTTGTTTGCAAGAGTTTATAGACGAAATGCTCGCCGGAGTAGCTATCAAGCCAATGGAAACAATTATACCATGGTGTGTACTACCTTGTTGATGGTGTCAAAAATTCGTGATAGACTTTGTGGGAGGTCATGACATGTTTGTGTCAAATGCACATCATGATCGCGTAGGATGAGCGTGGTCAAGCACACCCTATGAACTATGACTATGTTATAGAGCTTATCTACCTCCTGCAATAAGAACCGGTTGAATTTCACAAAAAAAAAATTCAAGATGTGTCGGAAAAATTGTGATAAAGAAGTACATCAACTTCTAAATGATCCAGCGGAACATGTAGGGGTGAATCTTGGAAACCAGTACAAGTCTAGGATATCTCAATAAATCAGATTTAGGTTTAAAATATGTAATTTGAAATTACTACTTGGGTTGATTAACAATTGATTGTGTTGTACTCTCTCCGTTCCCAAATATGTCAACAAGTGACTACATATGAAGCAAAATGAGTGAACCTACACTCCAAAATATGCCAACATACATCCGTATGTTCTAGTCCATTTGAAATGTTTAGAAACACAAATATTTGGGAACAGAGAACATTTATTTTTGAATTATTTAAGATGGCTCGGCAATGTCAGGGCTGTATAGAAGGCCCTTTGATGTCATGATAATCGATAAACACCCCATTTGTCTACCTACCGATTTTGAATTATTTAAGAGGGATGTAATTCAGCTTCGCATTCTTTGTATGAAGAGGGTATTGGCCATAAAGTTTCAGAGGATTAACATTGTAGTCACGTTCTTCAAACTTTAAACACTGAGCAGTTAGTTCATATGAAATTTCTACATTTGATCTAATAAATCTCATCTTCTAATTTGGCCATCTCATGGACCTTCCAACAAACTTCTGCATAAATCATCTCGAATCGTTCTCACAAGCTCACAGCTCATCGGAGGTCGTCGACGAATATGAAAATGCAGTGAATGCATTTCAACCTGGCTCAACAGCAGAGGCACAACATAATTTTTCAAATGGCCAGACAACCTTAGTATGCTGGAGCATCTGGAAGCAGAGGAATGCCAGGGTCGTCGAAAACCTCTGGTTTTTAGGGTTGTGCTACTTGCTAATAATGTACTGTTGGAGCAAAGAATTCTGGCTGCATAACCCTGCTATGATATGCCCAAAGAGATACACTACCAGTTTAGTTTGCTGCCCTTATATGTATCTACACTTATTTATAGACCCTCTGCAAAAATATGGAACATCAGACTGTTGGCAGGAACTTCTCATCTTGAGCAGCAGCCGGCTTGGATTCCTCGTTCGTCTTGCGGAACACGAGCTTCTGCTGTGGGAGCTGGCCATTGGACGGCACCGTCACCTGAGTGTCGACGGAGATGCTGTCCTCGTCCTTGAACTCGCCCCTGAGGATACCCTTTGCCAGTTCGTTCTCCACGTACTGCTGAAGCACCCGCTTCACCGGCCTGGCACCGTAGTTGGGGTCGTAGCCAAGGCTTCCCAGGAACTCGATTGCTGCCGGAGAGACGTCGAGTTTGATCTTGCGGTCGGCGATCCTCTTCTGCACTCTCGCCAACTGTATTTTAAACAGGCAGAGCAAAAGAGAAGATGATTAACAAGTGGCTTGCAAACACATGGCCTTATATTCTTTAACTAGCACTGAAATTTTAAATTGCAAACAAAAATCAAAAGTAAGAGATGTTGTTACCTGTAATTTGACAATGCTGTTTATCTGCTTCCTCTCGAGAGGCTTGAAGACGATGTACTCGTCTACACGATTCATGAACTCGGGGCGGAAAACAGATCTTGCAGCATCCATCACCCTCTTCTTCATACTCTCGTAGGCCGAATCAGTCGCTCCACCTTCTTCATCCATATTCAATATGTACTGCGAACCAACATTGGATGTCATGATAATGATACTGTTGGTGAAGCTCACCTTCCGGCCCTGCGAGTCTGTAACCCTGCCGTCATCCAATATTTGAAGGAAAACATTGAAGACATCTGAATGGGCTTTCTCAATCTCATCAAACAAGACCACAGAGTACGGCCTCCTACGGACAGCCTCTGTGAGCTGACCACCCTCTTCGTACCCGACATAACCTGGTGGTGCGCCAATCAGTCTTGAGACAGAGTGTTTCTCCATATACTCACTCATGTCAATCCTGACAACAGCATCCTCAGTGTTGAACATAAAAGAAGCAAGGGCTTTCGCCAACTCTGTTTTGCCCACTCCTGTAGGTCCCATGAACATGAAACTGGCGATGGGCCGGTTTGGATCGGACAAACCAGCTCTGGATCTCTGAATGGCCTCTGCAACTGCTTTCACTGCAGGATCCTGCCCCACTACACGCTTGTGCAGTTCGTCCTCGAGATACAGCAGCTTTTCTCTGTCGGATTGCTTTAACTTGGAAACCGGAATACCTGTCCACCTGCTCACAATCTCTGCAATATCATCTTGGGTCACCTCTTCTCTTAGCATGGATTTCCCAGAACTTTGATATTCATTTAGCTCATCCTCTGTTTTTTGAAGCTCCCGCTGCAATGCATTCAGACTACCATACTTCAGTTCAGCAGCACGATTGAGATCATACTCACGCTCGGCCTGCTGGATCTCCACATTTAACCTGTCAATCTGTTGCAACAGTTAAATGCAAGTCAGATCAATTGGCAACAACAACCGTGTCAATCTACATAATACAGAGAAAGACTAAAATATTGGAACTCAACTTACCTCTTCCTTAATAGATTGGATCTTTGTCATCACCGACTTCTCACGTTCCCACTGCTCAGTCAATCCCTTCTGCCTTTCTTTCAAAAGTGACAATTCTGCTTCAATGCGAGATAATCTGTCTCTTGATGCTTTGTCTGTATCATTTGTTAGTGAGAGACGCTCCATTTCAAGTTTAAGCACAGAACGATCAATCTCGTCCAGAGCAGTCGGCTTCGATGTTATCTCCATTTTCAACTTGGCAGCTGATTCATCGACCAAATCAATTGCTGCAACAAAACAAGACAGTCACTGTTTAGAACAAGCTACAAAAGAGCCTGCAGTAGAGTTCATAATGCCCTATTATCAAGCAGGCTAGTAAGTTCAAGCAGAAGTGATGCTACAGTAATAAATACCTTTGTCAGGCAAAAATCGTCCGCTGATGTAACGATCTGATAAAAGAGCGGCAGCAACAAGAGCACTGTCTGAAATGCGGACCCCATGGTGCAATTCATATCTCTCACGTAATCCTCGAAGTATTGACACTGTATCTTCAACTGTTGGTTGATCAACATACACTTGTTGGAAGCGGCGTTCCAGTGCTGGATCTTTCTCAATATATTTGCGGTACTCATCGAGGGTTGTTGCACCAATGCAACGTAGCTCCCCTCTTCCGAGCATTGGTTTCAGAAGATTGCCAGCGTCCATTGCACCAGAAGTTGCACCTGCAGTAAGATGAAGATTCATAAACTTCTGAAGAGTCAACAGGAAAGTTGTTTTTCATGAGTCCAAGTTTGTAGACAGGAAACTTAGTCATATACACTGATGGTGATGGTAAGTTAGTTTTAAAGTGTGATAAGAGTTCAAGTTATTAGACAGAAAACTTGTTCATGTTATTTGGTGCTGGTAAGTTAGTTTTAACTTTTAAGATGTGATAGAGTCCTCCAAGTTTGTTGTTCCATGAGAATATAATGCAAGCGAATTCCATGAGAAAAAAGCTATTGTAGAGTTTTCGTGTTGTTTCAGCTGCTGACCCCTATCCATGTTTCTATGGTGTCAAAAGAACACTCTTCAGCCAAATGGAGACTTGACCCCTATCTATGTTTCCGTGTTTTCATGTTCTGTCGGTCAAATTCACCTAACAATTTGACTTTGCATGTCCATAACAGCGAACCTATGTAATTTTGATGTATAATACCAGTATCTTTTACCCAATTTTCAGTGAAGAAGAACAGCAGGATGAGAACAACCCCGCAAGCTGTTTAGCATCTACTGAAAGACTGTGCATAACTTAAGATACTATAACTTCATCCCCAAATCACTTGGTTCATAATGAAAGGAAACTTAACAAGATGGAACAGCTTTGCCATCTCTGACAAGCTGGCGCAGCTGTTTTGTGCTCAAAACATGTTAGGTGTTATTTTTCTAACTCAACAAACAAATACTCCCTCTACTTGAGGCTGAAATGGATGTAGGTCTAGATACATCCATTTCAGCGTCAAGTAATTCTGGAAGGAGGGAGTATTATGTAAGAGTACACGAGTAAAAAAACTGACGAACTGTTTTGTTGTATGGAAGAATCAGGAGAGTTTATCTATGTAACAATCATCAACAGATATATAGACTATTTCACATACAGCACCCAAGTTGGATCAAATGCTGGAGATTCCCACAAAATTATTGTCCCACAGTTTATTAGCTACATGGAACTAGTGCCAGGCAAGCAGCATTTTTTGATGTTGAACATAAATTCAGTAATCTATGAGATCCAAATGAGATGGCAGTAGCCCAGCCGAACCATCACATGTTTGGTAAACAATATTGAGCAAATAGATCAGTCTATCTATTCCTTAATTTTTAGGCTATGCATGCATCTTTAAAGAAAAAAAAGAGGTAAATAACATTATCAAATAAACTTTGTAGGAAGTTAGTGTAGGAAAGAAGGAAAATTACCTGCTCCAACAACAGTGTGAATCTCGTCAATGAAGAGAACGACCTGTCCATCAGAATCTGTGACTTCTTTAAGTACAGCCTTCAGTCTATCCTCAAATTCTCCTCGATATTTTGCACCGGCAATCAAAGCACCCATGTCAAGTGTAATTAGCTGCTCAAAACAAAATAAAAAATCACTCATAAGATCCTCCTGATATAACCATCAACAATATAGCATCATTGCATTGACAAGTAAACTTACTCGGCGGTTTGTCAGTGCTTGTGGGACATCTCCTTGCACTATCCTCTGAGCAAGCCTAAATAAGAGTGTAAAATACAGTAAGAGAAACTACTGACATACTCATAACTGATGAAATGATGTGCAAAATATACAGTTTTCCTACCCTTCAGCTATGGCCGTTTTCCCCACACCAGGTTCACCAATCAAAACAGGATTATTCTTTGTTCTCCGAGACAAAATCTGGATGCACCTACGGATTTCATCATCTCTTCCTATAACTGGGTCAAGCTTCCCCTGGCGTGCCATAGCTGTCAGGTCTTTTCCATATTTGTCCAAAGCTTCATACTTGCCCTCAGGATCTGAGAATAGATCAATTAATACTTCTCATTCAGGATAAAAAATGTGCATATCTTTACAATTCAAGAAACAATACAGCGTTCATGGCTACTGAAGCACATATTTAATTAAATTCTGCAGCATTTTCTCTGCTACAAAAAAAGGTCTCTTTTGTACACATTTGATTCATACATACAATCGTGTTTTTGGTTATCACTTAGACATTGATATTGTGTTTCAAGCAAATAATAGCATCATGACCTCAAAAGGTGACATTTTATAGGGGAAACCCTTGGAATTTGATTGCGGTATGCAACGGTAAGAATGTAAACAAGCTCATCTAAAAAAATGTTAACAAGCTACTTGAACACTAAATTATACTAGCATTCAGATAAAAGAAAATGCCATACCTTGATCAATTACATTTTGCTTCCCTCTTATGGATTCAATAGCTGTTTTCAAGTTTTCTACGGTAATCTGAAAGTCCTTGAACAGCTGTCTTCCAAATCGCTTATCATCCGCAAAACCAAGAACAATGTGTTCAACTGAGACAAATGAATCACCATACTCTTTCTTAAAGTTTCTTGCTCTCTGTATCAGAGCTTCCAAGTCACGTCCCAACATCGAACCAGGATCTTCACCTAACACCTGAATAATTCAGAAAAACAAAAGTTCCCATTGCAAGTTTTTGTTTATGTTTCTTGTTGATAAGAAAGAAATATACTGTAGTGCATAAAGAGACATTATGGCGGATATGAAAGTAGAGGAGTCAATTGATATGTATGTTTATGATAAATCACCTTAGGCTGCCGCTGGATGTACTTCTCGGTGGCATCGAGAAGCCTTGTGTTATCAACTCCAGCTTTGGAAAAGATCCGACGGGCAAGCCCATTCCTTTGCTCCAGCAAGGATTTCATCAAATGTTCAGTCTCCACAATCTGGTGTTTGCTTTCTTTGGCCACTTCTGGTGCCAAAACAATCGACTGCCATGCCATCTCAGTGAATTCTTGTTGTGTAATCTGGCAGCCAAAGAAATGATAATGAACAACATGAACTTGTTACATCAAAGTCAAAGGGATATGATGAAAATCATGCTCATGAGCAGTTTACTCACAGAACCAACAGTAATGTGTTGGGTTCAACCCAGGCAGTTACGAGTTCAGTAATAGGCAGGTCAAGGCAAGTCTAAGGATTTCAGATAAAGAAGTACCGAGTGGTATCTCTGTAGTGAAATCTAGTAGCACACCTGGTGAGAATTTTGATTGTGAACGTTTGAATCAGACTCTACAATTGCATTTCCCAAAATGTGTGTTTCAGACTTTCAGGCTCAACCAAAAATTCAGATACCCCATAATCTCATCACGAGCCAGAATTAATGGGTGTCCAGCACGCATAGAGGTCTACCGCACAATACAGAATTACCAAATCTGAGGTCGCGTGTAGATGGAGGAAAATATTACTAGTACAGTAGAAGATAAGGGGGAACGTAGATCCTCACCCTCCCGTCCCGGGAGCTGGCGTTGCACCGGACGGAGAGCGCCGTCCGCGGCGCCCCCACCACCGGAGCCAGCCGTCCCCGTCCCCTGGCCGCCCGGAGCGCGACGCGGCCCGACGACGGCCCCGCCGCCCTCCTGCTGCTGCCCCACGCCGCGGCGGCGACGGCCGGGGCCGGGGCGGCGGCCGGGTAGGAGGCGATGTGGAGGTCGGCGCTGGCGAGCGCGGCGGCCATGGCGGCCGTTGCCTTCTTCAGTTCTTGGACTGGCGGAGAGAGTGGAGTGGCGAGCGGCTGCAGATGCGCTGCCGTATGTATCTTTGTGGGTGATCTGTCGTCGTCTAGATGCACGGGGCGTGGAGGGGTGGTGGTGGTATAAGTAGATGGAGTGGACGGACGGCGGGCGCTGTCACCGGCGTCGCGGCGTGGGAGGTTCTGGGAGGTTCAGGGGTGCACGAGGAGGCCGTGGAAGGAGGGTGAAGACGATTGGGTGGATGTGGCTTCGGGAAGGGGGAGCTGCAGAATTGTGCGCCGTGAGATCTCCGGGCTCCCGGTCCCGGTGGGCGACTGGGTTCCAGCCGCGTGAGCGACAAAAAAAAAATGAACTTTACTCTTTTTCCAAAAAAAAAAAAAAACTCCACCCCCAACATATGTTACTCTCCGAAACTCTCTGCCAGATCTCGTATACCGCTTCCCGTAAAAATCGTTTACGGTATCTTGCAAACCAAATCATCTTCACCCTCGATGCAGTCAGTATTTAAATTTACAACAAGGTCCCGTAAAATAGCATAAACCCCTTAACAGGGTAAACTAAATTGCAATTGGCTCCTCGTGGCCGTGGTCACGCAAGGGCTTGCATCCACAACCGGGCCCGCGCAGTCCAGCTCACGCGGCCGTCCGTATGCCGTCCTGCTCGCGGCGGCGGTGACGGCGGCTAGCTAGCTTGCTCGCTACGCGGTGGCAACGGCGGCTAGCTAGCTCGCGGTGGCGACGGCAGCAACACTCGCTAGCTAGCTAGCTCGCGGGCGACGGCGACGGCGTGCGGCAGCTCGCGTAAGCAAATTTCTGGTGAATTGAGCTCGGGAAGCCATGTCGCGGGTTGCGAATAAAGGGGTTGGGGCTAAAATTTCCCTCCCGCCAAAGGAACGGGGATCCTCCAAAATCGGGCTAAATCTCGCATATATGGAGGATAGACATGGCCATCCTTTGGGCCGGGCCGGGCCTGACCAAGCCCGAGGTAGAAAACTTAGGCCCGAGCCCAGCCCGGGCTTCGGGCCTACTTTTCAGGCCCAAGCCCGGCCCGGCACAGCAAAAAAACACCAGGCCTCGGGCCGGGCCTCTTCAGTAAATGCCGAAAACAGCGGGCCCCAGCCCGGCCCAACCTAGTCTACGGGCTCAAAACCTAGGCCCAGGCCCGGCCCTGGAGCAGCGTCGGGCCGGGCCGGGCTGCCCATGGCCAGGACTAATGGAGTAATCGGGCTCGGGGATGCGGGATCCCACAAAAAAAATCTGGGGCGGCCTAATTTGGAGGATCTGCTCGGACAGGGGATACAGAATGGATCCCGCAAACGACGGTTATTATAGTGGACGCCCTGGTTTGCGGGACCTGCTAGAGATGCTCTTATTCTTTAAAGAAAAACTCCACCCCCAATATGAGAACGTATCTGGTGAAACGGGAGAACTGGTGCACCAGATGCACCAGCGCTGTATGGGTCGTCGGATTCGAAACAGAGGGACATGATTCGGTGCGGTGATGGGCCTGGTGGTACATTTGCAAAACAGTCCTTGAAGTACACCTAAATCCAGCGATCTGACCTCTCTGTACACACATCGTCTTCCTTCCCTCGCCTTATTCTGTACCAGTACAGCCGCCAGGAGCTAGGGTTAAGGTCCATCGAGCTCAAGACCGATCTCAGATCTTAACGAAACGCGGTTCTCTCTCCCTCTTCTGTACCATTAATTCTACCAGGTGAATTAGGGTTATTAAATTTCAATCGATCTCTCTCAACAATCTACCGCCCCCGCCGTCGCCGTCAGCATTATCCATCGATAGCAGCTCCAGGCTGTAGGTATGTTTGCTTCTTCCTCTACCCATCTTATTCCAGTTGACTAAAGGGCATGTTTTTGTTGATTAAGAATTGGAATAGTGTGCTGTTCCAGTTGACTAAAGGGTATGAGCTACGAATATATTTCTACAATCTTCATGCCAATTACAAGGGATGTACTCCCTATTTTCATTCTTTATTGGTAAAAACAATATTAAATAGAACGTGCACTTACAAAGTCTAACTGAATTTCGTGAAAGCATTATGAGTTCATATTCTTGATTTTATTATCTAGTTCATCCTTTTACTGTCCATCTATTTATCTGTTCTGTAGTTACAAAAACTTTTTTAGATGACTACTGCCGAGCCAAATCAAATACTGAACATGTATCACCAATGTTGCATCGCTACTTATCTAGTAGTGACTGTCCTTTGTATTCTAAAATGTGATACTTTGGAATCCAATGTTACTTCCACAGAGAGATGACTATGATTGTAGGTTAGCGTGTCGCTACTAAGTTTAGCTTGGATCCCCTGGTGCCACCATTATTTTGTTCGAAGGTCATTATGGACTCTTATTGCCTGGACCCGGTAAATCTGTTGAGAACAAGGATGACGAGCAGGGCTGCAATTCTTCATGTTCTGATGCAAATCAGAAGTGCATGCAGGGACAAGGCAGATAGCCGAAGTTGTTGCAACCAAGAACAATGCATAAAAAGATGCCTCACCATCTCGGGTTCTTGGTTGCATAGGTGACGTGTCCCTGTTTCGGAAGCTGACACTTGTAACTTATTATCATCTTATTCAGGTTATCAAAATGATTTCTTGAGTGGAGAGAATTGCATGCTCACTGTGTTATCATGTCTGGGCTGGAGGATTTTTGTAGTATCCTATAGTTGACTAGTTACTGGTACTAATTTTAATCTGAGATATTATCACAAGAACTTATTTCGCATATTGCTTGGCTACAGTTCACTTTAGAAAAGATATGGGTTTATTTTTGAGGAAAGATATATTATCATCATATTTTTGTTTCAGAAAACTGAGATATTTTTGTTTCAGAAAACTGAGAGTATACCTGGTGTGCTTCTTTTTCTTCTGTTTTTTCATTCGAGTTATTGTCCCTTCCTCCATCTCTTATGTGCTACTACTTAATACTCCCTCCGTCCCAAAATTCTTGTCTTAGATTTTTCTAGATACGGATGTATCTAACACTAAAGTGTAACTAGATACATCCGTATTTGAACAAATGTAAGACAAGAATTTTGGGACGGAGGGAGTAGTACATTGGAGTGTCGTATCTTTTTTTTTTTTTTTGGCAAAGAAACATTGGAGTGTCTTATCAACGGGGAATGTGAAGCATCACCCTCCCTCGCAGCTTCAAAGAATCAGGAGCCTGAACTATGTCTGGGTAATCCTCAGAGAAGTCATCTTCATAGGTCTCCAAGATGACATCTGATGAAACTGATAATTTCACCTCTCGTACGACTAGTCCAGATCGTGTCTGTCTCAGGCTTCAGTTTTTTTGGCACCATGTAATCAGCAAGACTGTACATTTGCTAGAAAAACTTGTATGCGAGTTTTTTGTAGTTTAGAAGAGTGGTTCTTGTACAATTTATGCGGATGCTTGTGTTGTTCCGATGTGAAAGACGTGGCGTTCTTGCATAGAAGCATCTAAAGAAAATGTATTCAGATATCTTTTGGTTGCTACTGGTACTTATTTAGTAGGACAACAATGAAAGTTAATTGATATTATAAACAAGAATACAGTATGAAGTCACAGGGTGTGCATATCTTTCCACTAGATATGTCCACCAAAATTCTAGAGGATAATGGACGTCAGATGCACAAATGCTTGATGTAGGAGTATATATCACATCTTCTATTTATCCACAGAAAAGAGGTAACTGGATAAAAGAAACACCATGTGTATACATGTTAACATAATCCTAGAGTGAAAAATTAGCCGTTTCTCAACTTCTGATTTTCCTAACCATAATTTTCGCACGTTCATGATTTAGTAATGTGCATTCGGCGTATGTACTGCAAACTGTAAATTATTTCTAAGGAAGCTGAGAGCCGTAAATTATGAAGTCCTCTATTCAGAGATTTGACTTCAAATTGAAATCCTACAAGTGCCCATGTCATAACCAAAACTCAAAGGATCAGGTTTGTCCGAATCTGGATATTCTGGCTTTTGTTGTACTAGCGATTTGCTTGCTTGAAAGCAAGTATGCAACATATGTCAGATTCTGCCAGGCGAAAGGAGAATGCATTATGGTCATCCTCACAGCTATGTAAATAACCTACTCTAGGCTTCAGACCAAGGACTACTACTCCAGGCGAGATGAGCTAATCTGATGCTAGGTAGACTTCTCCAGAATCACTACAGGAAGCTCAAGATCACTTTTAACTCAGTAAAATGCTACAAAACAAAAGCTCTTCTGTACACTTACAAAAAAAATCATCACAACAGTTACTTATAAAGTTGTTTCTTTTATACTGTACTTAATATTACAGAGTTATATCTGTCAAGCTTTCTCTATTTTGAGATTTTCTGAACTTCAGCCAAGGGTCATGTCAGAATTTTCATCACTTCATTCGTACAGGACCGCCATCCAGCTACAAAATATGCCTGAAAATAAGAAATAGTATTATCGACCATATTTCTTGCTGTTTAATTCCTGCAAAAAGTAGGCGTACATGCCAGAAAAGGCAAGCTTACTCATTTTTTGCAAATTACATCAGGTGGATATCCAAACATGTCACAGAAATATACCAGCCATACCATTTTCAGGTTCACAAACTTAAAACAGAAAGCATGGTGATGGTTACCTTAATAGGATTACATAACTTGCTTTATATAATTGGCATGTCAAATTTACTTCTTACATATTATATATGACTCATTTTGCCAGGTCATGCAATCTTTTATTTCTGGTTAAACATGACTAATGAGACGACATGGTTTAGTGCTAGCAACTTCCGAAACCCAATAGTAAGGCGCATCCAGAGTTACAAACATAGATGATGATGCTAAAGTACAACTTTCCACTATGAGCTAAAGTACAGAACAAGAATTTCTAATGAAGATGCTAAAAATATCTATTGCAGATGAACATGTTCTCACTTATCTTGATATTTTTTAGATGACGATGCTAAAATACAGAGCAACAAGAAACAGAGGAAAATAAATGAACGGTGCTCAATACACATAGTAATAAGGTTGTACTAATTAGGAAAGTAGTCACATGAATTTTCGTTTAGGCTTTATCCTTTCCTCTTCCTGGGCCACCTTCCTCCAACCCTCCCTAGCACAAACAAACCTCTTCCACACTACGCCATGTTCATCTTTGTGTGTTGTCCATGTGCGAACCGAGAACCCGACTTCATGAGCATATATTTTGTAGAATGTCATACCTTCCTCCCAGGTATCAAATTGCATACCAATTATGGGTTGTAAGTTAGGATCACACTCAGGATCATATCTTGACCCCTGGATATGCAAAATAAAAAGATGTTCAGTTCATAAACTACAACTCATGCATTGGATGTGAGAAAAAAACTACTTACACAAAACGGAAGACTGCTAGTTCGTGTTGGCGTGTGGTAGCTATTTCCAATGTTTTGACCTGATGGATTGTGCCCTAGAAATTTCAGAAAAAAACCATCAGGTGACGGAAACGGTGTGATGTACATCGACGACCAATACAACAAATAAATTACCAGGGCAAAATTGTTGGCATCATCTTCAACTCCCATTGCCGTAGTTGACCCAATGCTTAGAGCCGCACTTCCCATGGACTCCATGGTTGCTTATTTTTGTGCAAATATAATCATGAAACATCAAGATTTTTACTTAGCATACAGACAACGTGGATTGCAGTTGCAGCAAGACAAAATGAGGAACATCAACAACTAGTAATTAAATAGAAAGTTGAACTGAACATGATCAAGGGTTTTACAAAATGAGGAACCTGAACAACCATAATTACCATAGGAAGTTTAATTCAACATTGCAAATGCCGTTTCCATTTCATATCAGCAATGTGAAGAAGTTCATATAGCACATTACTAGTTCATGTACAAGAACCCCACATGAACAACTAGTAACTAACCCACTCTTGCCATGTAGCGGGCTCCTAGGAAATCAGTTTTTCACATACAAGCTGGGGGTCGTTCATGTACAGACCTTACTAGTATTAAGTTAGCAAAGGTATATGAAAATTGTATACAAAGGAACAGAACAGACAATGCACATCCCCTCAACTATTTGCACTGAGTGTTATGATTACTACTACAATTTCACCATTATATCTACATCTGATGCGTGAATTTCGTGCCCATACTATTGATATTACCAAATGTCACAGCCTTCAAAGTTCAAACACATGGGAAACTGATGGCCTGGAACAACCAAATATGACTGTACATGACAGAACAACCAAATTTTTTTGAAGGTCTGGAACAACCAAATTCGGTGCTCATACCCCAGATCCTGAGCTATAAAAGACGATGGCCAGGTCCTATTCAACCGCACAGCTGCACAAATCTTCCTTTAGAGTTTGCATAAATATAGTTTTTCTACACTACAAAATACTACTCCCTCCGTTCCTAAATATTTGTCTTTCTAGGCATTTCAACAAGTGACTGCATACGAAGCAAAATGAGTGAATCTACACTCTAAATTATGTCTACATACATCCGTATATTGTAACCAACTGAAATGTCTAGAAAGACAAATATTTGGGAACGGATGGAGTAGTACACATTAAGGTTCAGAACACTGCTTATTCAAGTTTGCAAGGGCTATTTTGCACTACAATATTTGCTGCCGTGTATCTCATACATAAATCTAGTGCTCATACTACTTAATCAAGTTGGCAATGACACTAGTTTGGAATCAATTAGGGAAAAATCACAAATCGGAAGAACCCAATATGACCATGATAAATGGATAATGGGATAAGAGAACATACCCTAAGATCCTCGAGGCGCAGAAGATAGCCGGCTCCTTTGGGCAGTAGTTCCTCGTCGTCCCCCGGACCTACAGCACAGCGGCGCTACATTTACGCGCTCGACGGCGGCAATGGCGTCTTCGTTGGGCGCGACCCACAGAAGAGGAGGGGCGCTCGTGCTTCAATGGCGCCGAAACTAGGTACAAGACAGAAGGGGAGTAGGTCCAGGAGAGGGGGGAGAGGCGACGGAGAAGACTTCTCGAACCCTAGCGCGCAGGTGGACGGCCTCGTACTGGTACAGAATAAGGCGAGGGGAGGAAGACGATGTGGGTACAGAGAAGTCATATTGCTGGATTTACGTGTACTGTAAGGACTATTTTGCAAATGTACCACCAGGCCCATCACCACACCGAATCCGGTCCATCTGTTTCGAATCCAACAGCGCATACAACGCTGGTGCATCTGGTGCACCAGTTCTCCCGTTTCACCAGATACATTCTCCCCCCAATATATATTACACCCCCTCTAGTTCCATACAAAGGTGGCCTTTGTATGAGCTTCAGCTGATTCAGGGATTCTACTTCTCTGAAAATCTGAATCGCAAACAAACAACTAGCTACCTACCGTAGATTCTAGGAATCGGTTCTAGAAATTACACCGTGAGGTCTCCCAAGCCGGAAGCTGACAATTTGGTTATTCCAGGGCTGCCACTTACCCCAACAGAAATATACCCGGTTCTCTCCCTCAGATTCCATACAAAGGTGGCCTTTGTTTGAGCTTCGGCTACTGATTCCGGGATTCTACTTCTCTGAAAATCTGAATTGCAAACAAACAACCAGCTAACTACCGTACATTCTAGGAATCAGTTCTAGAAATTACATCATGAGGCCTCCCAAGCCGGAAGCTGGCAATTTGGTGATACCCGACCTACCACTTACCCCAACAAAAATATACCCAGTTCTCTCCTTGTTATTACAACAAGACATATGCCATTCCCTAACCTCCGTCCATCATAGAGCGCATATATGAGAGGAGAGTCACGACGCACATGCTAAATGTATCGGCCCCTCCACCCGCGCATCCCCGTCACCGCCTTTGGGGACACATCAGGCTCCTGCATCACTCCCTAACCTCCGGCCACGGTTGTCCACCAATGCCGCTCTCCATCGGTCCAGCTGCCGCCACGAAGCTCCACATTGGTGTCCATGGCGGCTGGATCCGAAGGCATCCGTCTTTCCTACCTCTGGGTACCATCCTTTGCCACTTCCCGACCTCCTTCTCTCCCCTTTGCTCCGAGGTCGATTTGCGCTGCCCTAACCACGCTCTCACCGGTGTTGTTCCCGCTGATGGCCAATTCCCTCCTTGCCGGCCCTAGCAGATCAATATCAATAGCCGACATTGCTGATTTGCTATGTTTCCGTGCATTTCTGCCTTGTTTTTCCCGTTGACGCTGCCTCCCGTTTCTGACAACGACAACCGATGTTTCATAATTGAACATTTGTTGATTCAGGGCATTACAGACATTTGACAACACTTGTGGATTTTCTATAGCATGGTAAACAAACAGCTACCTTCTGATTTTCAAAATCTACAACTACAACTAATATTCAAAATCTACATCGACGACCGATTTCAGGAATCTGTAGCCCAAACAAACGGGGCCTAAATCAACAACAATTATTAAGGATTATTACAATCATTTCTTACAGCATATGACCACCCAGGAACGAAAAACTATTAAAAAGAATACCATCTAACCTATTATCAAAACTAAACTTTCAAATTTCATGAGCCACCATATTAGCTAGAAAACTGATCTTACAAAACTTGAAACTTCTGAGAAACTTAGAGATGTTGAGTGCTTCTTTTTTCAGATCAACGAGAGGTGACTGGTCCAGATTATTATTTGCAAGAAAGAAAGGCACAAACAAATAATCCGTTTATAAAAGAATAGCATTTATGAAGGGCGATACCAGTATAGAGACCAGTGAGGCACACCTGAATCTCCGCTTCATCCACAGTGGTGCATATGCATGACCCGATAAAATCCCACCATGAGATGTTGCAACAACCCCTACTCTCGCGACACGCATGCTCTCCATAAAACTGACGTGAACATTGGCTTCAAATGCGGTGTCGACGACGTGGCAGCGACCAGATCAGGATCGGATAGCGCTACGTGGGCGTGTGGGTTCTTTGCGTGAGGCGAGTGAGAGGTGTGTTGGCTGGGTTTCTCTGAACCATGGCATTTTCAGTTCGAGGAGAAAAATCGAGACAAGGAGGAGGTGGACGAAGCGAAACACACGGGTGACGAAGGACGAGTGGAATATGTTATGCTAGAAGGAAAGGGAACACTGTGCGTTTTTTAAGAGCATCTCCTGTAGGTGCCCTAAAATATGGCCCTAGCCCTTTTTAGGGCACCCCGGGGCAAAGAAAACAGGCTCCAACGATTGCTTTATCATGAAATTTTTCCAATATTTTTTGGGCAGCCCTAAATGAGGCACAAAGCATTACAAATATACAACACCTAGGCTGCCGCTGTAAAAAAGACGCAGCCGCTCCAAGCCCCACTGCCTCACGAGTCACGACTGCTCAATCCATGACCAAAATTTAGGAATCACAATATCTGCCGGAAAAACTAGCCATTGGAGGCACAATACCTACATCATGGACATTAGCCACACGAAGAACAACTGCATATGCCTTCCCTTCATCCCTTACCTCCCAGGTCGTCAGTGGCGGTAGATTGACCGAGGTGCTTGAGCTCACTTGCGTCTTACCAAGTCCAAAAGAACCAAACACAGGGCATGGCGCCAGATGCGTGATCATCGCCAGCCACAGCCCAAGGCGTGTAGCATTTGTAGTATTCTTGGGTTGTGCCAAAGTCGCATAAATGATAAAAGAATATGAAATAGGAAGAAAAACTGAGTGGATTATCATAATTTACCGCCATACCAAATCGGAGCTACAAAAATGTAGAATCTCGTCCGGCGACAATTATAACCACCGAGATGATTCTCCAGGATAAACGGTGCATGTGAAGGGCTTTAGTGACATGTGCGTATGCCTAAGGTTTGGCCCGGTTTTAGAGCATCAGGATGGTCAAGGTTTTTAGGGCAACGGGAGGTTAGGCCGGTTTTGAGGACCAAAAATGGATAGAATTGGACAGTGATTGTATTTCTAGTTTTGTATGCGCAAGGTTCTAAATCGATATACTATCTGGGTTCTCCATTTCTGAATCATGCATTTGTGATATCGGCATGCATGTGCAAACAATTCGCCTCTACCTCCAGTGCTTAGGATTGTGGTATCATGTATTTCTTCTTTCATTGTGTGATAATATTCTTTTCCCCAACTATAAACTACCCACTCTTGGGGTCACACAGGTTCTTCATGAAACATATGCATTGCTCCGGTTCAGAAGGACACGGCGGTCGGTGGGTGCTCTCCATGAATTCGAACAGTATCAACTCCCACGTGGCCGCCTTCTCTTCACAGCATGAGCAGGACCAGCAGGATCAGGGTGATTCCTTTCGTTGTTCTCAGAATCCACAGGAGCAGGAGCAGAAGCAGAGACACAAACAGAAGCACGAGGGGTGGGAACCGATGAACGCTGAGGTAAAATGAGCTGCACGAACTCTATCAGATCCTTTGCAGTCGCGTTCTCTTCTTCCGCCATCTTCCTCATCCGCTCCTTCATTAATGTCAAGCTATCAAACATTTGCTCAACCTCAGCATGGAAAGACTCCTTATCTGCCTTCATCTCGGCAGCAAGTTCCGTCACTTCAGCCCTCACTTTATCAATCTCTAAGTCAGTTTTTTTCTTGTACTCAGCTAGACGAGAGATCCAGCGTCCCTTCATCTTTTTTATAACAGTCTGGAGATGAGCATCAAATTCCTGGAGCAACAAGTAGGTTAAGCAAAATAATGCATGTGAGATGTAATTAACATCCAACTTTGAAGAAGAAGAAAACTTCATCCAGAATTTGACCTTTGTTTGCTGATGGAACCAGGACAGCTATACAGGCTCATAGGGAATTACAATATGAGGACAAATCAGTTAAATGTATGCGAGATCTAGTTATTTCTGATAGTGTGGTCATCCGTTGTCTCTTACCTGGACCACATCAGATCTTTCATGAGGTAGAGGAGAATAAACTCAAAAGACAACAGCCCAAGCAGTTCCTTTTGACACATAAATAAACATATGTAGCATAATGCAGTGTGTGGGACTGGTTATCTCTAACATTGTTAGGACTTAGGAGATGATGTGGAGTAATAGCAGAGATAGTATTGTTCCAAGTGTTGCTTTCCAGGGGAAAATGTATTGTTGCATATCAACCGAGATGTCTGAGAAAAGCAACAAGTAATAATTTTGTAATTCTATACAAGTACACCAGAAGCAAGAGATAAAAACATGTAAGCAACCGCCCCATAGATTTTCTGGTGCATAGAGGTTGGTAATAAGCTTGTCTTCAAATTGTGCGCTACACAGAGGGCACTGGAAAGGATGATATGGATGCATGCGTAAGTCACGTAGCTTCACTCACATATACGATATATACATGCACGACAGATAGCTAACATAAAGTGTATACAGGATTACGCATGGTACCTTTGCACTATCAAGGGCAGAATGATGTAGCCACCTCTCTAGGCACGATCTTCCATACACATGTCCGCAAGGAATGCAACTGCGTGCAGCAGTAAATGATCAATTGTACAAAATTTCTCACTAGCCCATAGTTCAAACACAACCCATGCCACAGACTCATGTGCTAGGATCGATAATTCAAGTAGAAACTCACTCTAAAGTTGCTATGCTAGGTTATAAACAGTCGCAAGCTTAACTGAAGTCCTGATTAGTACCCAAGATTGAATGTAAATTAAGCGTAGTCATTACTCCATACACAAGCTATGCTTTACGAGGGACACAAGCAAATATTCGCCTTCGAAGAATATTGGAAACATTGCATGGCAAAGATCCTCCTTGAAACAGGCCGAGTCCGTGACAGACAAGGGTCTTCACCTGGAATCTGACACAGAGAGGAGAACCACGAAGACATCCTTAAGAGGATAGCGGTACGCCGACACCCGTAGGTGACGCCACCGTTGGTGCCAAAGCGCGGACCTTTCGCTCGGCAACTCAACCATGCCACCATGAGGCACCCAGGACAACCGCGGCGAGTACAAGCCTCCAAATCCGGATATGGACATTGCCGCTGCCAACGACAAAGATCGAGATTGAGCTACCAGCTGCTACACCCCTCGCCGCCAAGACGACCAAGAGGCATAGCCACCACGGTCATGGTGCTCGCCGGAGGGCCAACCATCCCGGGCCGCTGCCCGGCATCCATATCTCGAGACACCGCTAACCAGACACCAACCATGGTAGGAATAGAGGAAGGTACTCCTTCCACCCCTAGTCCGACATCAGCCATCAAGTTTGGGTCCAAACCTCCGCGGTAAGAAGTGCAACACGTATGTCCCCGGCCAGTAATTGCCGACCAACGCCATCAACAAGCAGCAGGCTAGGAAAGCACAACGTGAAGGGTTGCACTAGTGCGGACAAGTCGGCCCCTTGTGCTTGTGTGCGGCCGGACGTTGTCCATCACCACGAACAGGATCCACACTCCCGCCGAAACCAGCCCGCTCGAATGCCAGCGACTGAATCGCACCGCCTCCAATTCATAGCAGCTGTGCTGCCGCATTGCCATCCAAAGGACCCGAGCGAGCAGCGCCACCTCGCCGGGCAAGCGGCATCTTGCCAGAACCGCACCGCCGCCGCGCGCCCGGCGCCCACCACTAACACGTCACCCGGCTTGTGTCAAGCCGCACGTCGAGTGTGCAGGTCCAGATCTGGCCTCGCATGGCAAAGATATGGACCTCGCAAAGTCTTTTAGAAGGTTGTCGCCCGGCTTTATAAATGAAGCCCTTGACCTTACCAATTTGACTGTCGATTGCATATACTGTCATGACCAGGTTGCACACTATCCACCCCAGATACTAGTTACCTACAGGTTGAAATCCAGCTCCCGAAGACACTAGTTGTGGACTTGTGGCTACGGCCTAGGCACTACCAACATGGAGATTGTACTTAATTTCCAACCAATCAACTAATAGAACTGTTAACACACGAGAAGTGCATCCCGTAAATACTTTGACCTGGAGGCCAACAAACAAAAACACAGCCGAGGCCGTCTCGCTCACCAGATGCGGTGTCCGCCGCTGCAGGTCCAGGGCTCGAAACAGACGGGACAGGTGGCCAGCGGCGGCGGCGACGGCGGCGGAATGGTCACTGGGGCGTGATCGCCCTCCCCAACAGCCGCATCCTCCATTTCCTTGGTCGCCGGAACCCTAGCAACCGAATCGGATGTGGTTTGAGGAGGCATCGAGAGAGAGAGAGGGAGGGGAATGGAATTTGGAGTCACCGCCGAAGGAAAAGGCCTCAACAGCGTGTTTGGCACTATTTGGGAAGGGGAATGGGAGTTTAGAGCAGGGAGTTGTATTGAGATTAGACATGGGATGAGTCGTTTTATTCCCAATCCTCTGTTTGGTGCATGATAGGAGTTACGTGCGAGGATTTGAGGAGAAGTTGTATTCCCTTGTTTGGTTCGTGGGAATTGACGAGGGAATAGACAAGGGAAGTTAATGTAAGTTATGATGAAGGGTTAAGATTGACTCACTAAAATAATTCCCTACCAACTCCCACCCCCTCCCCTGTTAATAAAACGGTGGGAGTTGGAGCCTCAAGTCCCATGACTATTCCCTTATGAATTCCCAATCCCTCTAACCAAACAATAGATTTGAAGTCTCGTACCCCTTTAATTCCCATTCCCTAGCGGTAAATACCCCCAACCAAACACGCTGCAAGGGTTTTGCCATCTTGATCTGCCGATTCCTATTTAGCTAGCGCTCAAGGCGCTGTTTACGGCTTATTCATACTCGCCCCCTATGCTATGGCCCAGCCCATGTAACCTCCGGCCGGTCCTTTTGTTGTTTTTTCTGCTGTTTTTTTCTCTATGCGTTTATTAGACCGGGTTTTCGTCTGTTCTTTTTAGTTTATCCCTTTTTTTCTTTTTCTTTTTATTTTATGTTTTCATTTTTTGAATATTTTTAAATCCGCATTCTGTTAAAATTCATGAACTCTTTAAAAGTTCATGACCAATTTTTTGAATACACAACCTTTTTCAAATTCATGAACCTTTTCAAATCCATGAAATTCATGATTTTTTTCAAAATTCATGAACATTTTCCAATTCATGATTCTGTTTTCAGTTTGTGAACATTTTCATGATTTATTTAAGAAAAGTCAACACTCAACTCGGCAATGGACAATTGAGCGAGCGAACCAGGGAAGCTCGCGTTGTTGGGCTAGTCCACACGAGGGGCACATGAGTGCCAGTTCACCAGTTGATGCTTAAGGCAATAATTTAGAGAACTCCCATGGATTCCACGCGAAGGGCAAGGAAGTGGTGGGCTCGACTACCCATTCCGTTCGACTCGTGAGGCCCACACCCAACATATCGAATCGAGCCCAAATATGTCCATCGGGACCTCGGGTTGTAGCTTTAATTTTAGACATGGTTTCTTAAGTTCTTGATAAGTATTTTTATGAATGATAGCCAACCTATCTATCTATTATTATATATGTTGAGAAACGTAGTAGAAAACAAAAAAAACATCCTATGATCGAGATCCCAGGATCAGTATGAAGATACATATAGAGGTTTAGATTGGATCGTTACCAACTTTGAGTTAAAGTGGGAGAAGAGTTGGCGTAGATCAAACTTGAAGCCCCTCAAACCATCCATGACGATCCATCGAACAAAAGAATGAAAGCATGACCTCTCTACGGATTGCACGCATATGGGTGTCACGATCCAGCAGCGCTTCAACATCTAGAATTTTGCGTCGCTGGAGAAGAGGGAGAAGAGAACCTCAAGGGGCTTCTCTATTATGTGGATAAGAGAAACTAGAACTAGGTCCGATCTAGAACAAGTCTAGATGAGAACCAGAATGAGAGATAACTAGAGTGGGCACTCTGTCCATGGGACTTTAGTAATTTCTATCAGCCCATAGACCCTAAATAAATTCCAGGGGCTCCTAGATACTTATTTGTGCCCTCTATTATTTATGTTAGGTCTCTGGAAACATTTTATGCCTATATATCAAATATGATTACCCGGTATTACCGGAAACCCTTCCGGTAACCCTGAAACACTTTCGGTTTCTAATGAAAGAATTTATTTTATTCCCGAAACTTTTTGGGCAATCTCTTAAGCGTGTGACCCTGCACGTTCCCAAAATTTTATCTCATATAGAACTCAATAGATCGTAATCTCTTAAGCGTGTGACCCTGTGATACGTCCAAAACGTATCTATAATTTCTGCTTGCTCCATGCCTCTTTTGTGTGATATTGCTATGATATTTATGCACTTTCATACACTTTTGATCATATTTGGACTAACCTATTAACTCAGTGCACCACAGTGCCAGTTCCTGTTTTCTGCTGTTTTTCTATTTCAGGTTTCCCCCATATTAAAAGTGCCCTAAAAATTCCGGGAAAAATACAGGAAAAATCAGCGTATCGGGAGCTTCCGGAAAAACCAAGGCAGGGCCAGAGGGGAGCCAAGGGCAGCCCAGGCGGCCTGCCCACGCGGCCCCCCTCCTGGCCGCGTCGGGGGGCGCCTGGGCCCCCCTCTCCGCCTCTGGTGACCCCCTTTGGCATATATTTAGCACGCGTCCCGAAACCCTCGAGGACGGAACCCTTTTTTCGCGATCTCATCTCTGTTCCGCCGCCGCCGCGCTTCCAAGATCGGGAGCACCAGGAGAACTCTTCCCGGCACCCTGCCGGAGGGGAGAACCACCACCGGGAGCTTCTCCACCACCATGGACGCCTCTTGGATGAGTTGTGAGTAGTCTCCCTTGGACCATGGGTCCATGACCAGTAGCTATGTGATGTTCTCCTCCCCTCTTTGTTCTTCACCGATTAGACCTCGTGAGCCGCCCTACATGATCGAGGCACATATGTAATCTTTATGCTGTTGCTCTGCTGAGTTTGCTGGGATCCGATGGATTATGAGATTATGTTCAGATTGTGTGTGAGTAATATATTTGATTCACCTCTTTTATATTTATGTTCTTGAGTAATTCTTGCATGTTCTCCGTTGCTATTTATTGCTTTGGCCGAGTACACTACAAGAAATATGTCAACTTATGACCTTTTGTTAGTGACCCTGGAAGAATTGGTCATAGATCTATGACCATTTCAGACCAATTGGTCAAAAGCTGTTCGGGGGGCTCCAAACCATAAACTATAACGACCATTTTGGTCAGAAAGGTCATAATTTCCTTACACGAAATGGTCATAAAGCATATAGCACTGGTTCGCTGCCTTATTTCTAGCTGATCATGACCAATATAGATGGTCATAACCTTGTAAATTGTGGTGGGTTGCTACGACTAGGCGCCACCTCATCAGTTTTGCCTATGTGTCATGTCCATGTGGCAGTTTTTGCCCTAGGTTGTGAAGCAACCTATATTTCTGTCATTCCCAAAATTCCCCAAAAAATCTCATAAATTCTTTGGGTCATATCTTCGTCAAATATGTAGAAAACCTTCCTTGCCTAGTTCAAAAATAATTCAAAAATATTCATTTTCCTATTCTGTTCAAAAAAAGACTTTGTGAAGGAAGTACCACTTTGGCATGTTCAAATGGTATCCATTTTCTACAGTGCTTTCCTATGCCCAAATAACTATCCTCCACCAAATGCCAGCTCAATCCATTCATTATTTTGAGCCCATCTTCAACATTCGTATTTATGTCCGGTGTGATACTTTGCAAAGCAAGTACCACCTAGACTCCTCCTTTTGAGCTGAAAATTTGTGAAGACGGTCTTCTTAGTAACTGATCATCCTCAACCAAAACTCACGCCCATTAGACATGTGCATTTCCCGTACTGCTAATCAAACACTTGGCTGCTAATTCATGTTTGAGCATCGATCGGTCTTCTCGTGAGAATCTTATGTTGTAATTTTCTTCCTAGCACCTACCTGGGGAGTGGCCAACCCACTAGACATGCCTAGGCCGCCCAGAACACATGGCAACGCCACCGTCACGCGGTGACCACGCGGCGGGCATGCGAGTTTACGCGCTCTAGAGTTGGGGCCCTCGACCACCGCCCAAACCTCGACGTATCGCCACCAAACCATGTATTTATGATTAAATAGGTACTTATGTAACTAGAAATATTTTTTCGAAAAAATAAATAGCAAACTATGAGGCAGCCGTAGTTCAAATTTGACCCGCTTCCAGCTGAATCGGCGGAAATTTGTCTTTTTCAGGAGAGGTGGATCAAAACTTTTTACACACAATCATTTTGTCAATTGTGCATTAAATATGTCCTAGTATTTTAGAAAATTGATTTGGTCAAATTTTGCAACAATTATTTGGGAGGTCCTTCACAAAAAAACCTCCTTTTGGGCACTCGAAAAATGGAAAATGAATTTTTCGTCCAAAGAAAATGAAAACTTCCTTAGGCAACATTGTTTTCCATTCCAAGATTCACCCTTGTGCACAATATGAGATCATTTGAACAAACTATGCCATGAATGTGGCCATAGGATTGATCATTTGGCTTGAAAGCTATGAATATTCATGCATGATAGCTCATTTCTGAGAACACTTTTTTAAAAGAATTGCCGTATTACAAGTTTATTATTTTTCCTAGTAACTTGGTCATATATAATGACACCATGCGAAGGTGTTCCAATTTTTTGATTTTTTTATTAATTTTTTATGCCCGTTTCAAAATGCGGTCAAAACGGCGGGAATGACCGTTCCTAGCTAGTGGTTGAATCTTGGAATTTTTTTGGTGTTTCTCTGATTAAATAGATACTTAAGTACCTAGAAATGATTTTTGGAAAAAATAAAGGGCAAACTACAAGGCAGCTACAGTTCAAATTTGACCCTCTTCCAACTGAATCGACTGAAATTTGTCTTTTTCACGAGAGGTGGATCAAAACTTTTTACACACAACCATTTTGTCAATTGTGCATTAAATATGTCCTAGTATTTTAGAAAATTGATTTGGTCAAATTTTGCAACAATTATTTGGGAGGTCCTTCACAAAAAAACCTCCTTTTGGGCACTCGAAAAATGGAAAACGAATTTTTCGTCCAAAGAAAATGAAAACTTCCTTAGGCAACATTGTTTGCCATTCCAATATTCACCCTTGTGCACAATATGAGATCATTTGAACAAACTATGCCATGAATGTGGCCATAGGATTGATCATTTGGCTTGAAAGCTATGAATCTTCATGCATGATAGCTCATTTCTGAGAACACTTTTTTAAAAGAATTGCCGTATTACAAGTTTATTATTTTTCCTAGTAACTTGGTCATATATAATGACACCATGCGAAGGTGTTCCAATTTTTTGATTAATTTTTATGCCCGTTTCAAAATGCGGTCAAAACGGCGGGAATGACCGTTCCTAGCTAGTGGTTGAATCTTGGAATTTTTTGGTGTTTCTCTGATTAAATAGATACTTAAGTACCTAGAAATTATTTTTGGAAAAAATAAAAGGCAAACTACAAGGCAGCTACAATTCAAATTTGACCCTCTTCCAACTGAATCGACTGAAATTTGTCTTTTTCACGAGAGGTGGATCAAAACTTTTTACACACAACCATTTTGTCAATTGTGCATTAAATATGTCCTAGTATTTTAGAAAATTGATTTGGTCAAATTTTGCAACAATTAGTTGGGAGGTCCTTCACAAAAAAACCTCCTTTTGGGCACTCGAAAAATGGAAAATGAATTTTTTGTCCAAAGAAAATGAAAACTTCCTTAGGCAACATTGTTTGCCATTCCAAGATTCACCCTTGTGCACAATATGAGATCATTTGAACAAACTATGCCATGAATGTGGCCATAGGATTGATCATTTGGCTTGAAAGCTATGAATCTTCATGCATGATAGCTCATTTCTGAGAACACTTTTTTAAAAGAATTGCCGTATTACAAGTTTATTATTTTTCCTAGTAACTTGGTCATATATAATGACACCATGCGAAGGTGTTCCAATTTTTTGATTTTTTTTGAATTTTTATGCCCGTTTCAAAATGCGGTCAAAACAGCGGGAATGACCGTTCCTAGCTAGTGGTTGAATCTTGGAATTTTTTTGGTGTTTCTCTAATTAAATAGATACTTAAGTACCTAGAAATGATTTTTGGAAAAAATAAAGGGCAAACTACAAGGCAGCTACAGTTCAAATTTGACCCACTTCCAGCTGAATCGACTGAAATTTGTCTTTTTCACGAGAGGTGGATCAAAACTTTTTACACCCAACCATTTGGTCAATTGTGCATTAAATATGTCCTAGTATTTTAGAAAATTGATTTGGTCAAATTTTGCAACAATTATTTGGGAGGTCCTTCACAAAAAAACCTCCTTTTGGGCACTCGAAAAATGGAAAATGAATTTTTCGTCCAAAGAAAATGAAAACTTCCTTAGGCAACATTGTTTGCCATTCCAAGATTCACCCTTGTGCACAATATGAGATCATTTGAACAAACTATGCCATGAATGTGGCCATAGGATTGATCATTTGGCTTGAAAGCTATGAATCTTCATGCATGATAGCTCATTTCTGAGAACACTTTTTTAAAAGAATTGCCGTATTACAAGTTTATTATTTTTCCTAGTAACTTGGTCATATATAATGACACCATGCGAAGGTGTTCCAATTTTTTGATTTTTTTTGAATTTTTTATTCCCGTTTCAAAATGCGGTCAAAACGGCGGGAATGACCGTTCCTAGCTAGTGGTTGAATCTTGGAATTTTTTTGGTGTTTCTCTGATTAAATAGATACTTATGTACTTACAAATGATTTTTGGAAAAAATAAAGAGCAAACTACGAGGTAGCTACAGTTCAAATTTGACCCGCTTCCAGCCGAATCAGCCGAAATTTCTCTTTTTCACGAGAGGTGGATCAAAACTTTTTACACCCAACCATTTGGTCAATTATGCATTAAATATGTCCTAGTATTTTAGAAAATTTATTTGGTACAATTTTGCAACAAATATATTATAGGTCCTTCACAAAAAAAACTCATTTTGGGCACTCGGAAAATGGAAAATTGATCATGACATTTTTAGATGGTCATAACGGCATCAAAGGCTGCACTTCGTTCTGATTGGTCTATGGGCATGTCACGCGGATCAAGCATTAGAGACCGTCCGATGCTGCCAGATCCAACGGCCCACACCCTTCATCCTCTCCCCACCCACACCCACCCGAAAGCATCTCCCCTCACCTACATCACATGTCGTTGAGGACACTGACATGTGGGCCTAATTTCTCGCGGGCCCGCCTGTCAGTGGCCGAATGCCACCACTCACCCACCGCACACCACTCCTCCCCCTCCCTCTCTCGCCCGCACACCACTGCTCCCCCCATGACCCGCAGCCCAAACCCTAACCCATCTCCCCTCTCCCTCCACGACCTCCTCCTTGCCTCCATCGCCACCGCCACCGCCGCCATCTACGACGGCCGATCCCGCCGTGACCTCCCCTCCCCGCACGGCAACCCTTCCTCCCACCCACGCCATCCCTCCTTCCCCTCACCGTTTCTCCCTACCCTCCACCCTCTGCTCCCTACCTCGATCCCCCAGATACAATCGACCGTCCCCTTCCTCCGGTCACCATGGTGGGGCGCGCGGCGGTGCGGAGCTGCGTGCAGACGGCGCTCAAGGCGGCCAACTCCCTCGTGGGGCTCGCCGGGATGGCCGTCATCCTCTACGCGCTTTGGGTGCTCCGCGCCTGGTCCCAGCAGGCCGCCGCCCACCTCCCCGCCCCCTGGTACCATCCCCTCCCCTCCCCTTCCCTCGCTCCCCCTCCTTCCTCCCTCAACTCAACACGCAGATCTCGCGTCCCAATCTCTGCTTTCGCCTGCCTAGTTACTCACCACTGGATTTGCTTGCTGTTTTCTTCCCCCTTTGCTGCCGCTCCCGATTCCTCCGACCGAATTCGCGGCGAAATCCTTCGCTCGGAGACCCTCTGCACCCACCTCCGACCGAAATCGCGACCAAATGTGCATATCCTGGGCACTGCTTCACCGGAGGCAGCAACGACCAAGGAGGGATCAGGATTAGTTCTGTCCTCGAACCAACGAGAAAGAGAGAGGGATCGGGAAGTGGCGTAGGAACCGAACCAAGCCCAACAAAAGCGGCCCCCTTTTCCCCCGACTGCTGACGGGCGGGACACTCAGCAGCAGCAGCAGCAGCAGCCACTGTTCCACTGAATCCGTGTGCAATGACGAAAACAAAAAGCAGCGGACGGATGGATGCAAGTGCCATTCGGTGGTTACGGTGGAATTGCGCCACCCCTCCAAAATTTAGGATGCTCGGTCATACATGATGTGATGCAACGGATGGCCCAAATGAAAAGGAAAGGATGGATGTATATGGCCCCAAACAAACGTGGTAGGCTAATCTATCTGCTACGTTTTTCAGTTTCTAATCTATCTGCAAATTCGCCTGAGCGGATTGTCAGTTTTGACTATGCTTTGGACGTAGTGTAGCAGGTTTGTCCTTGAGTGAAGCAAATCACTTGACTTGTCTGGTTCATTTTCGTAGGGTAATTCTCCTAGTACTAGTAGAGTTCTGCATCTCCTAGTAGAGGTGCCTGTAACTTTTGGCCCCATGTGTAGTGTCGTGCTGCCATGGATCTTGTCGGTGTTCAGTGTCAGTATCCTATGCTGTCACATGGTCAGGAGCTCAGTTAACTTCGAGTTCAGTTAAAAATTTCGTGATGTCTGAGTCAATGATTTGCTTCCCTCGACACTTCGAGTTATTAGTGCTCATGCCCCAATGAATTATCTTCCCTATGCTCTAGGCAGTCAACTATGGTCGATGTTAGAGTATTGTAACTGCATTTCACATGCCAAAGTAACGAATAGGACAATATGGTAAAAGGAAAATGGACATGGAACCCCGTGTGTCAATTCTGTTCTGAATCTGAGAGTATCCATCGTCTCTTTTTCTAGTGCTCTGCTGCAAAATTTGTTTGTGCTCAAACAGTCCTGGCTAAATTTAATGGCAGTAGTCAGCGTAATATTCAAATTGTTGGGCTTGCAGCTATATGCTTAGTTATTTGGCTAATATGATGGTTTTCTCATGGTTTTGTGCATCAGGTTGATGTGTGCTGCTTAGATGGAACCTTCGCCAGGGCCGTTGTTCCCAGCGATGCATCAACTGGTGAGTTATTTTGTTATTATCGCCGCTCTCTCCTTTTCAACCTTAAAATTTTGCTTTGGTTCCCGAGTTCCTGACTAGTGAAGGCACAAACTCTTATTTATATCATTATTTACCGAATGTTATTGTATTATTTTTGTTGAACTAATCTTGTCTGAATCATCCCTCTTCTGTAGGTCTTTATGAAGCTTTGGAACTGAGGGACGATATATGGATCTGACTACTTGGGAAAGGGTGTTTCCAAGGCTCCATTTGAGCGAATTTTATATTAGCATGGATAACGAATTCCTGAGCTACAGTCTTAAGTAATTCTGTTACCTAGTTAGTGTTGGTGTAGTCTACCGTCGCTCACATCTTTTGGTCTGACATATCTGCATTGTTACTGTGTTACCTTGCTGCTGTGTTGCCCTGACATTTCTACATGGTTGTTTTGTGCTGCTGGCCTATTTAAACAAGATAAATATGTATACTTCTTTGAGATAGAAATTCCATGCATGTTTATGAAGCACAAATTCTTTGAGATAACCATAACTGTACTTCAAAAGTAAACATTAGCATCTTAAATAATCAGCTTACTGATGTAGGAGTAGTATCTTTTGCATTTCAATTACATAGCAGTACTATGTAATGAAACAGGTTTATTCTTATATTCTTGGTTGTATACTTTGGATATTTACCATGCAACATCTTTTCATCTAGTAGTAGTACTACTACTGGTTTATGTATAGCCATATACATTTAGTACCTATTGCAATTTTCATTTCTAAGATCAATTTGGTATCCCAGGTCCTTCAACACAGTCTTCTTTGTTCCCGACTATAAAAATTGATGCATGTGCCCTGTTCTAATGTGGAAAATCATTGATAGCTTGTACTACTCATCTTGTCTGTTAACTTGCACTGTGCTGGTACTTGTCATTTGCAAAATACATCTCAATTTTCGCTGTTATCAGAATGTTATATGCATGGTTTCCTATTAAATCTAAAGTTCTGCAGCAAATTTTCATCGTTATGAGAATTTTACATTCACAGATTCACTTGATTATGTTTCTAACTTTTCATAATTTATTATTTGCAGATGCTGGCTTTCATTCGTCATAAGCTGGGTGTACAAAAGCTCTAGGAAGAAGAATCCAGAAGAAAAACCACACCCATCAATGCGTTTTAGCTCATTGGACATAGTTATGTGTGAAGCTAGTTATGTGTATATTTAGTTGTATTTGATAGCTGAATACCAGAATTGTACTATGCTTGGCTATTGTATGAAATATTAAGCCTTATTGGCTCTGTTTGAATCAAATTATGTAATTGCACAAATATAGAACCAATGTGTGGTACCAAAAGAGTGATCCTGCTAATTGATTCCCATTTGACTAGTGGGACCTACTTTAAAATGAAAAAGAAAAAGAAAATTGACAATTGGACTGGAAAAAGGCCGAGGCCCAAAAAACGTATACTATAAAAGACCGTGGCCCAAAAATAAATGGCTATTGGGCTTGGCCCATGTAGCTGACCAAACTTGAAAGCGAAAAAAAAATGGGCTGAATTGTTGGGCTAGGCCCAAGTAGAAAACCGAATTGGACCGGGCTGAATCTTGTGCCACATCAGCTTGCCACGCTGGATGCCTACGTGGCCTGGGGAGGCTGCTAGTGACCAAAACACGACAGTAGGCATATTTTGGTCAAAAACGTTTATGACCTTCTCACAGAGAAGGTCGCTATAGTCAGTTTATGACGCCCAGCTTTTGACCTTATGTTTTTGGTCACAAAAAGGTCACAAATGGAAATTTGTGACCATTCAGTGACCAATAGTGGTGGTCACAAGTTGACATATTTCTTGTAGTGCGTAGGTAGTAACTCCAAGAGGGAACGTTATGCTTGATTGTGGGTTCATGCCCCTCGATGACTAGCTTGAGTGACAGAAACATGAGTCTAGGGGATGTGCTGTTGCCACAAGGGGGAAAACAACGGTGCTTGTACTTGCGGGTGCAAGGATTGTTTACTTTACGCAAAGTTCTTTTAATGCAGTTGTCTGTTGCTTTGAGTTTACACTTTGGGTGGGACTCGCAACTTAATACCAGCGAGATGTTCTGGATAGATATCTCAAGGTGGATGATTAGTAGTAGATGCAGATGGATTTCGGTCTACTTGCCTTGGCGTACCGCCCATGCTTTTGAGCCTCTACCTTTCTTTGCAGCATAGTGAGCATTGGTTTGCGCACATAATCCTGTCAATTGTCCAGCTGTAATTTGTTTACCTCGCTTAGCTGTTTTATCGTCTTTTGGGAGAGAGACATCACTAGTGAACATCATGGGACCCCGGTCCATATTACCATCACTGATCACACCCGCTATTTACTTACTGTTCTTATTTCCTAGTTGCAGTCATACCTATCACTATTATCTCTTGCGTTTGATCCTTTGTAAACGACAAGGCCGGAGGGATTGACAACCTCTCTGTACTCGTTGGGAGCAAGGTTATTTGTATCTGTGTGCAGGTCCTGTCAAGCGAAAGTTTCTAGCGCTATTGACACCTTCTTGTCGACCCTCGGAGTCTCACGGGATTCGATCCTTGGTATCTTCGCCAAGGGAAATTTTCCGCTACGCTACATCTCAAACCTTCCACTTGGGGTAACCAACGAGGGGCGAGAAGCCATCACCCTGCACGTTCGGTAAAATATAGACATGAATAAAAACACATTTTGTTCAATGGTCAATAGTGGAACCATGGACATCCATATTGATCCCTATACTTACACGAACGATATTCAAGTGAACCGTTGGTTATCATATGTTGTTCCTTTTGCTTCATGATATGTTACAAAACCCGAGGTGATTTATTTCTGTATCCCCATGAGGACAACACTTGCTCACTATACTTGTCGTCCTCGTTACCGGTTTTCTATCATTACCCTACATTATGGTCATGATTAGGGAAACGGAATCATCGATCAACACTTTGAGCTAGTCCTACAGGCAAAGACTTGGAATCTTGTTTTACCATTTATAACTCTACACGTGCTCATGAGTTTTACTATGAATCACATATTTGAGAGCCATAGCAGTTATAGCATAGAATATAAACATTAATTATGAACATGAAAATAAATAATAACACAATTGTTATTGCCTCTAGGGCATATTTCCAACAATATACTAGCATCACAATATGGTGTTTTTGGAGACACCATGTTAGTCCACATTATTCAAACTAAAAGACTTCTGAACACTTTAATACACTTGATACCTACTAAACCAATACCTTTTGGTGTATGCATTTTTATCCACTTTGTGATTTGTGTGCATCTTACCTTCCCTTTGTGTGTTACCAGATTTATGATAAACATTGTCTTTCTCTATATGGTTACCAAGCAATATTTATTTGGATTGATTGGTTTTCCATGATCTCAAGATGCATTCTTATTTGTGGTTGAAGAAAGTACATAAAACATCTATCATCTTCATCAGATCAAATTGATTTTGTATCCTTTTCCAAACTTCTATAAGAAATATTCTATTGAATGTCCTAAGAGTAAGGTATTGTGGAAATTAGGACTTCAAAATTTTAACCCATATACTAATATATAAAATGAATTCAATTTTACCGTCGTAAAAAATGTGTATACGCTCTTCCCATGTGTCTGCGAAAACATTAAACAACAAAGTTAATTTCTATGACATAGGTGTGAAGTGACATAACTTTTTTAGGTATTTGTGTCTCTGGCCAGTCGATAAATGTTGCTCATTTTCAAAGCACTATTAGAATTACTAATTAGCAGTCACGATTTTTAATACTTATGTTTTCTTATTTTACTATTCCTGATTGTCTATTTTAGTGTAAGCAACCATTCTTATTAAGTGTTCTCACTGCAATGTGCGGGTATGATTTAGTTAAATTGGTGTCACTGATACATTTGACCCATGTACCTCGGTAACACAAGTATGAAGGGAAAACCCTATTTGATACTTAAGGTGCCAAATAATAGGCTATTCCGGTTATGGGAACCTTTCCCCCTGCTTTTTCTTTGTTTTTTCCCTTAGTGTTTTTACCTTGCTTTGTATGATTTTTTGTAGGGGAACGTAGTATTTCAAAAAAATTCCTACGATCACGCAAGATCTATCTACTAGATGCATAGCAACGAGAGAGGAGAGTGTGTCTACGTACCCTCGTAGACCGAAAGCGGAAGCGTTTATCAACGCGGTTGATGTAGTCGTACACCTTCACGATCCGTCCTGATCTAGTACCGAACGTACGGCACCTACCCGTTCAGCACACGTTCAGCTCGATGACGTCCTCGCCTTCTTGATCCAGCAAGACGGGCGAAATAGTAGATGAGTTTTGGGAGCACGACGGCGTGGTGACGGTTGTTGATGAAGAACAATCTCTGTAGGGCTTCACCAAGCACAACAGAAACTAGACGGAGGATAAACTAGAGGGTCGGGGTTGCGGGCACACGGCTTGGTGTATCTTGATGTGTTCCGGTGCTAGCCCCGACCCTCTATTTATATGTTGAGCCCTGGGGTTGTAACTTGGAGCAAAAGCCTCCTCAAAGTCGGTTTTGCCCGAAAGGCAAGAGTCCCACTCGGACTCCAGGACCAAATGCCACAATCCTTGCCGTCTGGCCCAGACGCCATGGGCCTCGGCATTTGGCCCAGGGCCAGACGCCAGGGTCTCCGGCGTTTGGCCCCCTGGCCTCCCCAAAACACCTTTTGCACCAACTTAATGCCCCGTGGGCTTGACCCCTTGGCCTAACCATATCATCCTATATATCAATCTTTATCTTCGGACCATTCCAGAGCTACTCGTCATGTCCGTGATCTCATCCGGGACTCCGAACAACATTCGGTCACCAACATACATAACTCATTCAATACTATATCATCAACGAAACGTTAAGCGTGCGGACCCTATGGGTTTGAGAACTATGTAGACATGACCGAGACATCTCTCCGGTCAATAACCAATAGCGGAACCTGGATGCCCATATTGGATCCTACATATTCTACGAAGATCTTATCGGTTAAACTGCATAACAACATACGTTGTTCCCTTTGTCATCGGTATGTTACCTTCCCGAGATTCGATCGTCGGTATCGTCATACCTAGTTCAATCTCGTCACCGGCAAGTCTCTTTACTCGTTCCGTAATACATCATCTCGTGACTAACTCATTAATCATTTGCTTGCAAGGCTTATTGTGATGTGTATTACCGAGAGGGCCCAGAGATACCTCTCCGACACTCGGAGTGACAAATCCTAATCTTGATCTATGCCAACACCACAAAAACTTTCGGAAACACCTGTAGAGCATCTTTATAATCACCCAGTTACGTTGTGACGTTTGATAGCACATAAGGTGTTCCTCTGGTATTCGGGAGTTGCATAATCTCATAGTCATAGGAACATGTATAAGTCATGAAGAAAGCAATAGCAGTAAAACTAAACGATCATAGTGCTAAGCTAACGGATGGGTCTTGTCCATCACATCATTCTACTAATGATGTGATCCCGTTGATCAAATGACAACTCATGTCTATGGTTAGGAAACATAACCATCTTTGATCAATGAGCTAGTCTAGTAGAGGAATACTAGGGACACTCTGTTTTGTCTATGTATTCACACATGTACTAAGTTTCCGGTTAATACAATTCTAGCATGAATAATAAAAATTTATCATTATATAAGGAAATATAAATAACAACTTTATTATTACCTCTAGGGCATATTTCCTTCAGTCTCCTGATGGCTTCTCGCCCCTCGTTGGTTACCCCAAGTGGAAGGTTTGAGATACAGTGTAGCGGAAGTTTTCCCTTGGCAATACCAAGGATCGATTTCCCTGAGACTCCTAGTTTCAACAAGAAGGTGTCAACTGCTAACGGCGCCAGATATTAGCAATCAACGTGGACCTGCACACAGATACAAATAACTTTGCTCCCAACGAGTACAGAGAGGTTGTCAATCCCTCCGTCCTTGTAGTTTACAAAGGATCAAACGCAAGTGATAATAGTGATAGGTATTGCTGCAATAGTAAGTAAAAACGGAAAAGTAAATAGCGGATGTGATCAATGATGGTAATATGGACCGGAGTCCCATGATGTTCACTAGTGATGTCTCTCTCCCAAAGGACGATAAAACAGCTATGTGAGGTAAACGAATTACAGCTGGGCAATTGACAGAATTATGTGCGCAAACCAATGCTAACTATGTTGCAAGAAAGGTAGAGGTTCAAAGCATGGGCGGTACACCGAGGTAAGTAGACCGAAATCCATCTGCATCTACTACTAATCATCCACCTTGAGATATCTATCCAGAACATCTCGCTGGTATTAAGTTGCGAGTCCCACCCATAGTGTAAACTCAAAGCAACAGACAACTGCATTAAAAGAACTTTGCGTAAAGTAAACAATCCTTGCACCCGCGGGCACAAGCACCGTTGTTTTCCCCCTTGTGGCAACAGCACATCCCCTAGACTCATGTTTCTGTCACTCAAGCTAGTCATCGAGGGGCATGAACCCATAATCAAGCATAACGTTCCCTCTTGGAGTCACTACCTACTACTTGGCCAAAGCAATAAATAACAACGGAGAGCATGCAAGAATTACTTACGAACATAAATATAAAAGAGGTGAATCAAATATATTACTCAAACACAATCTGAACATAATCTCATAATCCATCGGATCCCAGCAAACTCATCATAGCAACAGCATAAGGATTACATATGTGCCTCGATCATGTAGGGCAGCTCACGAGGACTAATTAGTGAAGCACAAGAACGGGAGGAGAACATCACATAGCTACTGGTCATGGACCCATGGTCCAAGGGAGACTACTCACAACTCATCCGGGAGGCGTCCATGGTGGTGGAGAAGCTCCCGGTGGCGATCCTCCCCTCCGGCAGGGTGCCGGGAAGAGTTCTCCTGGTGCTCCCGATCTTGGAAGCGGCGGCGGCGGCGGAACAGAGATGAGATCGCGAAAAAGGGTTTCCGTCTCGAGGGTTTTGGGAGACAGTCTAAATATATGCCAAAGGGGGGCACCAGATGAGGCTCGGGGGGCCCAGGCGCCCCCCCGGCGCGGCCCATGGGGGGGGGGGGGCGCCACCAGGGCGCCTGGAGCCCTAGTGCCCCCCCCCGGCTGTACTTTGGCTACCGGGAACCTTCTGGAACGCTGATTTTTTATATAATTTTTCCGGGATTTTTCTGGCAGTTCTCGTAATGGGAAAAACTAAAATACAAAAACAGCAGAAAACAGAAACTGGCACTGGGGTGCACTGAGTTAATAGGTTAGTCCAAATATGATCAAAAGTGTATGGAAGTGTATAAATATCATAGCAATATCACCCAAAAGAGGCATGGAGCAAGCAGAAATTATAGATACGTTTTGGACGTATTAACATCCCCAAGCTTAATTCCTGCTCGTGCTCGAGTAGGTAAATGATAACAAGAATAATTTCTGTGGTGACATGCTATTAACCATATAGGACTTTTTCATAGTCATATGACAAAAGCTTACTGAGACAATGAATCTATAGTAATTAAGTTGCCTCATGAGAAAATCACAAAGAACTGAAAGTTTTACAATATGATACTGAAACATCAAATAGATTTGTAATGAACATGGTGTGCAAATATAATAAAGTGATATCTCGCTTGCCCCCTTTAGTGAAGCAAAACATAAATGCAGGGGCACCTCCAAGGTTTAAGTGATGACTAGATACAATGATTTCAAAATAAACGATATCACAATCATGCAAAAGACCATGCTACTTTGGGACAATGCACATTACACTCAGAATGACAATCATGCTCTCAGTAGTTGGTGCTTTAAAAGAAGGTGGAGACTCTCGAACCGTGGCTTTTGTTGGCAAGGTTGAAAACCCGTAGTCGGAAACAAAGACAAAACATGTACCAGAGCTCTTGGTTTAAAAACAGAGGTAATATTTTTTTTTTAGATCATGCATGTTTCGTCAACGAATGCTAGCAGACAGCTCAATCACTTCTTGAGATGGACAAGTTTCGAGGAACGGCTCCCGAATGAGGACGATCACATCCTCTTAATCTCCTTTGTTTATCACTGCCAAAGTTTTCTGATTTCTCATGAACAAAGCGTGAAGGAGGGTTTGTTTGTTATATTATCTTTTTGAGCCGGGCGCACTCAATGCCAGTTCCTTCTCGTATTATGGGTTTGCACATTATACATGCAATCCCGGGGTGAAGCTTGTCCAACTTAAAAAGATCATGAATTAACTACTACTTCCTCATGAACTTACAACAGAGGCACAAAATAGGAATGCAGTTTCTTTGAATAATTTCGAGATGGTACATGCAAGTCTCCGTTAGGAATGGCAGGTAAATACCATGTAGGAAGGTATGGTGGACTCATATGGCATAATCGGTTTAAAGGAATTTGGATGCACAAGCAGTCAGTCCGCTTAGTACAGGCGAAGGTTAGCAAAAGACTGGGAGCGACCAACTAAGAGAGCAATGACGGTCATAATCATGCAGAGCGACAAATCAACATTGAATCAGGCATGGAAGTTATATCGCTACTCAGAAATAAAAGATCATCAAGGCTTGACAGACTTTCTTTGAAGTCTTAAATATGCGTGAGCATACGCCAAGTCAATCAAAATAAATTCTTGAAGGAAGATATTACTAAACCATACCACATCATAGGCAAACAAATCATGTTGGTACTCCAATAACACATTGGGAACCCCCCAGCTATTTGAGACTAACCATAAGAAAACATGAACTACTAAGCGCCATTATGCACGTAGCATCTTTATCATAGACATATCAACCAATGCAACGGAAGCAAACTCTCTTAATAAGATAATCATGATAACTAAAGAGAGTTCAAGCAACCAACTAAACGAAAGCTCTTTAAAAAGATAAGCATGAATACTAAGAGCTAAGCATGATAGTAGCTATTAAAAGACAAAGAACACACACAGCAAGGATAGACATGAAAATTCTATGTTATGTTCTAGGTAGAAGTGGAGCGTGTTTCTCTCCCACATAAAGAAAGCTGAGTTCCGACTCGTTATCAAAAGCTAAAAGAAAACTAAAAGGAAAACTAAAAGCAAGACGCTACAAGCATAGCACATAACACATGAAGTGATAAAAATATAGTGGAGCGAAAGACGAACTGATAATGTTGATGGAGAAGGGGATGCACGGGGGCATCCCCAAGCTTAGACGCTTGAGTCTCCTTGAATATTTCTTGGGGGTGCACGGGGGCATCCCCAAGCTTGAGTGCTTGACACTCCTGAATCTTTTTATCATCTTCCCTCGCACACTTGAAAACTCCCTTTATACATAACTCATCATAATCTGATTAGCGAGGTTAGTACCCATAATAAAATAATTGTTCCTTTATGGAAATAAAGATATTCTTGAAGGTCTACTGTTTCTCAAGATTGCCAAAAGGTTTTTGCAAAGAAAAAGCAAGCTCTAGGTTTGCAAAATGAAGGAAAGGCAAAACAGGACAGAATCTGTGAAAAACAGAACAGCAGGTAGTAAATGATTTTTCCGGGGCACTTCTGCAACTCTAATTAAAAAACTCAAAACAGATGCACGAAAGACAATTATAGAGAGCACGCTGTCGAAAAAATTCAGACCAAAAAGATGATCTGGTGATTTTATACGAATTTTTCTATCCAAGGACAGAATCTGTTTCCTGGACAGCATGTTACAACTTTTGAACTTTCTTGCAATCAGAGGCTACACTTGGCACAAAATTGAAAAGCAAAGATACAATGATGATGCTACTGTAGTAAACAACATCAAGACACAACAAAAGCAAAATAAAATTTATTCATTGGGCTGCCTCCCAAAAGCGCTTTCTTTTATGCCTTTAAGCTAGGCATAATGCAAAGAGATCAAGTTTTATCAAGAGTAAAAGAATAGCTAGCCCGTACAACGGACTCAAAAGGTAACTTAATCTTCTTTCGAGGGAAGTGTTCCATCCCTTTCTTGAGAGGAAACTGAAATTTTATATTCCCCTCTTTCATGTCAATGATAGCACCAACGGTGCGTAGAAAAGGACGTCCCAAAATAATTGGACAAGAAGGTTCACATTCAATATCCATAATAGTAAAATCAACGGGAACATAGTTGTCATTGACAATGATAAGAACATCGTCGATCCTCCCCAAAGGTTTCTTTATGGAAGAATCAACGAGACGAACACCAAAAGAACAAGAATCAAAAGGTTTCAATTTAAGCATATCATATAGTCTTTTGGGCATAATGGAGGTACTAGCTACAATATCACATAAAGCATAGCAAGAGAAGTTATTCAACTTAATTTTAATCATAGGTTCCCAACCATCTTCTAGCTTTCTAGGTATGGAGGCTTCTACTCTAAGTTCCTCCTCCCTGGCTTTGATAAGAGCATCAGTGATATGCTCTGTGAAGGCAAGGTTAATCGTGCTAGTGCGGGGATCTCTAGACATCTTGTGAAGGAAATCAATAACTTCGGTAAGAGTGCAATTATCAAAATCAAGGTCACTACTATCAAGTAAGGTGGTAGTGGTGTCCTTTAGGTTCACTTGTTTGGTAGTTTCTATAGTCATAGCATCACCATTAATAGGTCCATCGGGACCAGGAGTGCATTGGGTGCTAAGAGTTTGGATATCCTCAACAACTTGGATAGTAGCAACAGTGTGGTGGGTAGGAAGGCTCTTAATTCTATCCTCTTCCTCCCTTTCTCTAGCCCATCTCTCTTTAAGTTTAGCCAACATCCTAATGTTTTCATTAATTAGCACTTTAATAGCATTCATAGGAGTGACCTTCCTCTCCTCAAGAGGAGAAGTTTTAATTTTAAGCAATTCTACTTCATTGGCTAAATGG
The DNA here is from genome assembly GCA_902687465.1 of Secale cereale. Classification (NCBI taxonomy): domain Eukaryota; kingdom Viridiplantae; phylum Streptophyta; class Magnoliopsida; order Poales; family Poaceae; genus Secale; species Secale cereale. The sequence goes on along the minus strand of LR738713.1, from coordinate 862,660,993 downwards.
TCTACCTTTGAAGAGAGATCACCTAGTTTGTTTACTTTTTCTTCTACACTATTATTAAAAGCTTTTTGGGTAGTGATGAAATCTTTAAGCATAATCTCTAGTTCAGTAGTGGAGTTCTTGGTGCTAGGATAAGCATTGTTGTTCCCATAAGAATTAGAGGGGAACGGTCTAGGATTGCTACCAAAGTTACTCCTATAAGCATTGTTGTTGAAATTGTTTCTAGAGATAAAGTTCACATCTACTTGTTCTTGAGAAATCAAGGAATTTAAAGGAACATCACGAGGATCAACAGAAGATTGCTTTGAAAGTAGAGACATAATCAAGTCAACTTTTTCATTTAGGGAGGAAATCTCCTCGACAGAGTTTACCTTCCTACCTGTTGGAGCGCGTTCGGTGTGCCATTGGGAATAGTTGGTCATCATCTCATCGAGAAGCTTTGTGGCAGCACCAAGTGTAGTTGACATAAAGGTTCGTCCCGCGGCCGAATCTAACAAGTTCCACGAGGTAAAGTTCAAGCCTGCATAAAAAGTTTCGATAACCATCCAAGTAGTCAAACCATGAGTAGGGCAGTTCTTGATAAGAGATTTCATACGTTCCCAAGCTTGGGCAACGTGTTCATTATCCAATTGTTTAAAATTCATTATGTTACTTCTCAGTTGGATAATTTTAGCAGGTGGATAGTATTTTCCAATAAAAGCATCTTTGCACTTGTCCCATGAATCTATGCTGTTTCTAGGCAAAGACTGAAACCAAATTTTAGCTCCTCCTCTCAAAGAGAAAGGAAAAAGCTTAAGCTTAACAATATTACCATCTATTTCTTGGTACTTTTGCATATCACAAAGTTCAACAAAGTTGTTCAAGTGTAAAGCAGCATCATCTCCAGCACCGGAGAATTGATCTTTCATGACTAAGTTCAGTAAAGCAGGTTTAATTTCATACGAAGGTGCTGAAGTGGCAGGTGTAGTGATAGGTGTGCAGATAAAGTCATCGTTGTTGTGACTAGTGAAGTCACACAACTTGGTGTTCTCGGTGGAACCCATAGTAGCAAGCAAGCAAGATAACTATTTTTGTGATTTTCGATAAAAGATACTAAAGAAAAAACTGAAAGGTAAACTAACAAGACTAAAAAGCAAAGGTAAAAGATAGCGTGCAACTCCCCTATCCTGAAGAGTGGAGTCCCCGGCAACGGCGCCAGAAAACTTTGCTTGATGGCTTCTCGCCCCTCGTCGGTTACCCCAAGTGGAAGGTTTGAGATGCAGTGTAGCGAAGTTTTCCCTTGGCAATACCAAGGATCGATTTCCCTGAGACTCCCAGTTTCAACAAGAAGGTGTCAACTGCTAACGGCGCCAGATATTAGCAATCAAAGTGGACCTGCACACAGATACAAATAACTTTGCTCCCAACGAGTACAGAGAGGTTGTCAATCCCTCCGGCCTTGTAGTTTACAAAGGATCAAACGCAAGTGATAATAGTGATAGGTATTGCTGCAATAGTAAGTAAAAACGGAAAAGTAAATAGCGGATGTGATCAATGATGGTAATATGGACCGGAGTCCCATGATGTTCACTAGTGATGTCTCTCTCCCAAAGGACGATAAAACAGCTATGTGAGGTAAACGAATTACAGCTGGGCAATTGACAGAATTATGTGCGCAAACCAATGCTAACTATGTTGCAAGAAAGGTAGAGGTCAAAGCATGGGCGGTACACCGAGGTAAGTAGACCGAAATCCATCTGCATCTACTACTAATCATCCACCTTGAGATATCTATCCAGAACATCTCGCTGGTATTAAGTTGCGAGTCCCACCCATAGTGTAAACTCAAAGCAACATATAACTGCATTAAAAAAACTTTGCGTAAAGTAAACAATCCTTGCACCCGCGGGCACAAGCACCGTTGTTTTCCCCCTTGTGGCAACAGCACATCCCCTAGACTCATGTTTCTGTCACTCAAGCTAGTCATCGAGGGGCATGAACCCACAATCAAGCATAACGTTCCCTCTTGGAGTCACTACCTACTACTTGGCCAAAGCAATAAATAACAACGGAGAACATGCAAGAATTACTTACGAACATAAATATAAAAGAGGTGAATCAAATATATTACTCAAACACAATCTGAACATAATCTCATAATCCATCGGATCCCAACAAACTCATCATAGCAACAGCATAAGGATTACATATGTGCCTCGATCATGTAGGGCAGCTCACGAGGACTAATTAGTGAAGCACAAGAACGGGAGGAGAACATCACATAGCTACTGGTCATGGACCCATGGTCCAAGGGAGACTACTCACAACTCATCCGGGAGGCGTCCATGGTGGTGGAGAAGCTCCCGGTGGTGATCCTCCCCTCCGGCAGGGTGCCGGGAAGAATTCTCCTGGTGCTCCCGATCTTGGAAGCAGTGGCGGCGGCGGAACAGAGATGAGATCGCAAAAAAGGGTTTCTGTCTCGAGGGTTTTGGGAGACGGTCTAAATATATGCCAAAGGGGGGCACCAGACGAGGCTCGGGGGTCCAGGCGCCCCCCTGGCGCGGCCCAGGGGGGGGGGCGCCACCAGGGTGGCTGGAGCCCTGGTGCCCCCCTGGCTGTACTTTGGCTACCGGGAACCTTCTGGAACGCTGATTTTTTATATAATTTTTCCGGGATTTTTCTGGCAGTTCTCATAATGGGAAAAACTGAAATACAAAAGTAGCAGAAAACAGAAACTGGCACTCGGGTGCACTGAGTTAATAGGTTAGTCCAAATATGATCAAAAGTGTATGGAAGTGTATAAATATCATAGCAATATCACCCAAAAGAGGCATGGAGCAAGCAGAAATTATAGATACGTTTTGGACGTATCATCTCCCACTTGCACTAGAGTCAATAATCTAGTTCACATCGCCATGTGATTCAACACTGATAGTTGACATCGCCATGTGACCAACACCCAAAGGGTTTACTAGAGTCAATAATCTAGTTCCCATTGCCATGTGATTCAACACCGATAGTTCACATCGCCATGTGACCAACACCCAAAGGGTTTACAAGAGTCAATAATCTAGTTCACATCGCCATGTGATTAACACCCAAAGAGTACAAAGGTGTGATCATGTTTTGCTTTGTGAGAGAAGTTTAGTCTGCGGGTCTGTCGCATTCAGATCCGTATGTATTTCGCAAATTTCTATGTCTACGATGCTCTGCATGGAGCTACTTTAGCTAATTGCTCACACTTCCAATATGCATCCAGATTGACACTTAGAGTCATCTGGATTACTGTAAAGCTTGCATCGGTGTAACTCTTTATGACGAACTCTTTATCACCTCCATAATCGAGAAATATATCCTTAGTCCTCTAAGTATAATTTTGACCGCTGTCCAGTGATCTACTCCTAGATCAAAATTGTACTCCCTTGCCAAACTCAGGGCAGGGCATACAATAGGTCTGGTATACAGCATGGCATACTTTATAGAACCTATGGCTGGGGCATAGGGAATGACTTTCATTCTTTCTCTATCTTCTGCCGAGGTCGGGCTTTGAGTCTTACTCAACTTCATACCTTACAACTTAGGCAAGAACTCCTTCTCTGATTGATCCATTTTGAACTACTACAAAAACTTGTCAAGGTATGTATTCATCGAAAAAACTTATCAAGTGTCTCGATCTATCTCTATAGATCTTCATGCTCAACATGTAAGCAGCTTCACCGAGGTCTTTCTTTGAAAAAAACTCCATTCAAACACTCCTTTATGCTTTCCAGAAAATTCTACATTATTTCCGATCGACAATATGTCATTCACATATACTTATCAGAAAAGGATGTAGTGCTGATACGTCCCAAACGTATCTATAATTTCTGCTTGCTCCATGCATGTTTTGGGTGATATTGCTATGCTTTTGATACACTTTCATACACTTTTGATCATATTTGGACTAACCTATTAACTCAGTGCACCCCAGTGCCAGTTTCTGTTTTCTGCTGTTTTTGTATTTCAGGTTTGCCCATTACTTAAATTGCCAGAAAAATTCCGGGAAAAATATATAAAAAATCAGCGCTCCAGAAGCTTCCATGCGCCAGAAGTGGGGCCAGAGGGGAGCCAGGGGCAGCCCAGGCAGCCACCCCAGGCGGCCCCACCCCTGGCCGCCTAGGGAGGGCGCTTGGGGCCCCCTCTCCGCTTCTGGTGACCCCCTTTGGCATATATTTATCTCCCGTCGTGAAAACCCTAATTACGGAACCCTTTTCTCCAGAAGCAATTCCGATCTCCGCCGCCATCGCCACCAAGTTTCGGGGGACCAGAATTCCTGTGCCGGCATCCTGCCGGGACGGGGAAGTGCCCCCGGATTCATCTCCATCGACGTTGCTTCCTCCCTCCATGATGCGGGAGTAGTTCCTCCTCGGGGCTGAGGTTTCTACCAGTAGCTATGTGGTCAATTCTCTCTCCCATGATGTGATCTTTGTTGTGATCATAGGCTATGTTAATCTAGGGTGATCCCATGATATTTCCCCTTCCTCTATGTATTGGATTGATGTACTCACTTGTCTTTATCTAGTATAATCCCCGAGACCAAGGTGACAGCGGTCTATTGGGCATGGATTAGAAGAATATTTTCATGAGTGATTTCCTCTTTTGTGTGTTGATTGAAGATTGAGAGTCTCTTGGTGCTTGTCTTTGACTATCCTTGAGATATGTTGTGGTGATCATGGTACTCTCTTTGTATGTCCGCGGTGACATTGGGAAATCCATAGATTGAGAACTACGAACTTAGAGGTGTGCTTTTGTAGCCCTACATAATTCTCGTCCTCTCTTGGCCACAAAGGAATGACCTCCGAGTGCATGTTTTATGGGAAATATCATGTGATTCTATTATGTTAATGTTGTTGGGAGTTGCCACTAGTGAAAGTATGAAGCCTAGGCCTTGTTTCCACCATTGCAATACCATTTGTGCTCACGTTTACCACTTGTTTGCTTGCTGCACTTTTTATTACAGATTTATATTACTTTTCTTTGCCACTCCTATCATCCATATTTTACCATCTCTTCGCCGAACTAGTGCACATATACAACTCCTAGTTGTATTAGGTGTGTTGGGGACACAAGAGACTTCTTGTATCTTAGTTGTAGGGTTGCTTGAGAGAGACCATCTTCGACCTCTACTTCCCTGAGTTCGATAAACCTTAGGTCATCCACTTGAGGGAAATTGCTGCTGTCCTACAAACCTCTGCGCTTGGAGGGCCAACATAGTCTACAAGAATAGAAGCGTGTGTAGACATCAAGCTATTTCTGGCGCCGTTGCCGGGGAAGTGTTTGAAGGTATATCTTTAGATCTTGCAATTAAATCTTTTCGTTTCTTGTTTTTAGTTTCACTAGTTATGTTTATGGAAAACCGCACTCTTAATTCACTGCTTGGGGAAGGCCGCTTTACCACACCCGTGGTAGAGAAGTCTCCTCCACCTACTGAATGTATCTCGTTCCAAATACCACTTGGGGTAATTGAAATAATTAGGAATGATTGTTATGATGGGACAGTCAATCCTAGTATTCATTTGTTGAAACTTACAGAACTTTGTGAGTTGTTTAAGATTTCAGGTTTGACAAGAGATGGAGTCATGAGGAAATTATTTGCCTTGTCACTGAAAGGAAAAGCATTGGAATGGTATAGGCTACTAGATGACTCTCACATGCTGGATTGGGAAGAGATCCAGTCTCTCTTTTACTCCAAGTTTTATCCTCTTCATGAAGTCCATGAGAATAGGAATTATGTTTATAATTTCTATCCTCATGACGGAGAGAGCATGGCTCAAGCTTGGGGGAGACTGAAAACGTTAATGCTAAAATGTCCTAACCATGGGCTCCCCAAAGATATGATTATTACTAATTTCTATGCGAGGCTCTCTCGACAGGTTAAAGATTTGCTCGATGCTCCCTCTATGGGTTCTTTCACAAACGAAAAGATTGATGCTAAATGGGAACTCCTTGAAAGAATTCAATGCAACACTGAAGATTGGGAGATCGACAAAGGTAAAGAGTCAGGTATAATTTATGAGTATGATTGCATTAAGTCCTTTGTTGAAACTACAAGTTTTAATAAGTTTTGTGCTAAGTTTGGGCTTGATTCTCAACTCCTTGTCGATTTCCTCAAATCTTTTGCTTCACATCTTAATATGCCTAAGGAGGATTGGATCAAGCATCATGAACCTTTTAAAGAGATTTGCAAAGAAAATGAAATTGTTCATGATGATTGCAACATGCATGATCCAATTCCTAAAAATGAAGTTTTATATAAGCATGTTAATTTTTGTGGAGTGGATAGACCTTGTGAAAGGCCTATGATTGAAGAAGAGAAGTATTGTAAGCAACATAAGCATGAAAGAACAATCACTTGGGTCAAAGATTTAAATGAAATTGCTAGAGAATTGTGTGACCTTTATCCTTTCACTTGTGAACATTGCTGTATAGAGGGTCACTTTAATTTTCAATGCATGCACTTTCAAAACATAACTGTTAACCAGTTGTGTGATAACATGAACACCCCTAATCTTTATGATGAGCTTATGTTATTTTTGATGTGTGAAGAGTTATCAGAAAAGACTTCTTGGCTAGATGTTAATGCCATAGGAATAAAAAACACTTTGCAAAATTGCCATCTCTATTGTGTTGTTAATTGCCATGAAAATGATTACATAAGTAAGATTAGAAAGGAGGGAACTTTACCAATGTATAAAAATGTCTCTTATATTTCTGCTAATAAAAAGGAGAGTTTCTCCCAAGTTTCCCCTATTGTTTCTAATGATAAACCAGGATATGTGGAGAAGCTTCATCTCCAACCACTCCCTCCTAAGATGAAGAAGAAGAAAAAGAAGAGGAGGAGGAAGAGGAGCAAGAAGAAAGAAGAATGGGTATCAACCTGGCCTGAGCATATTCCTCCCATCAACTTTTATCCTAACGGTTGTAAGTTTAAAGAAGAAGGTGAAGTTTATTGCCTTAATTATCATCTTGATGATACGTCTGTAGGTACTATTGAAGATGATTTTGATTATGATATGCATGTTACTTATTGTGATTGGGAAAATGATGATAATGCTACTTATGATCTTGAAAATCTTTTTGGTACCAACTCTGAAAGTGATGATATGGAAAGCTCTAAGCTTGGGGATGATAGGATTGCAAATCCTTTACCCACTAGTGATGTGATAATTGATAATTCTTTTGCTAGTAAGAATAAATACAACATGTTTACAAATATAGTTGCTAGCAATGATAATGCTCTTCTCTACTATGATGATGTTATAACTCCAATCTATAGTGATTATAAAGGTACCTATGACATAAGGAGAAATTATCCTTATGAAACTATTCATAATCATGGAGGGAATTACTCCCTTGTTGAACACCATCTTCCTAATACACAATTAATCTATAGTGTTCAAGTTGTTTATGATAGTCCTACTCCCACTATTACCAATGAGAAAGATTATGCTTATGTGGAGAGTAAGAGTACCTTTTTGCATGTGGATCATGGTAACAATGCTTTATGTGATGCTTATATTGTTGAGTTTATTCGTGATCCCACTGAAAATTATTATGAGAAGGGAACATATGCTTATAGATATTTCAATAATATCAAGTTCCCTCTCTTTATGTTGAAGGTTTTGAAGCTGCACTTGTTTTGTCTTCCTATGCTTATTGCTTTGTGCTTCAATGAATTATTCTATTGCAATATTCCTATGCATAGGAAGCATGTTAGGCTTAAATGTGTTTGGTATTTGCTTCTTGATGCTCTCTTTTGTTCTTCAACTCTTATTCCTACGAGAGCATCATTAAAGTCTTAAGCCTATCTTTATGGCTATAAAGAAAGAGCTCTAGGGAGACAACCCTTGTTATATTTGCTTTCAGTTTGTTCTTTCAGTTTTTAGTGGTCGTGATGTTTGTTACTACTGTAGCAACATCATTGTATATTTATTTTTCAGCTTTGTGCCAAGTTTAGCCTCCGATCGCAAGAAAGTTCAAAAGTTGTGACGTGCTGTCCAGGAAACAGATTCCGTCCTTGGACAGAAAAATTCGAATAAAATCACCAGATCATCTTTTTGATCTGAATTGTTTTGACAGCGTTCTCTATAAAATTGGCTTTCGAGCTTCTGTTCTGAGTTTTTTGATTTGAGTGGCAGAAGTGCCCCGAAAAAATTATTTACTACCTGCTGGTCTGTTTTTCACAGATTTTGTCCTGTTTTGCCTTTTCTTCGTTTTGCAGACCTTAAGCTTGCTTTTTCTTTACAAAAACTTTTTGGCGATCTTGAGAAACAGTAGACCTTCAAGAATATCTTTATTTCCAATAGGGAAAAATTATTTTATTGTGGGTACTAACCTCGCTAATCAGATTATGATGAGTTATGTATGAAGGGAGTTTTCAAGTGTGCGAGGGAAGATGATAAAAGAAGATTCATGAGTGTCAAACGCTCAAGCTTGGGGATGCCCCCGTGCACCCCCAAGAAATATTCAAGAAGACTCAAGCGTCTAAGCTTGGGGATGCCCCCGTGCATCCCCTTCTCCATCAACAATTATCAGTTCGTCTTTCGTTCCACTATATTTTAATCACTTCATGCGTTATGTGCTATGCTTGGAGCGTCTTGCTCTTAGTTTCCTTTTTAGTTTCCTTTAGCTTTGCTTGCTGTTCATAACAAGTTGGATCCTAGCCTTCATCGTTTGGGAGAGAAACACACTCCACTCCACTGTAGAACACAACATAGGCTTGCATGCGCATCTTCTTGTGTGTGTTCTTTATCTTTTCATAGTTGCTGTCATGCTTAGCTCTTAGTTTTCATGCTTATATTTTTAAGAGCTTTTGTTTAGGTTGTTGCTTCTGGAACTCTCTTGAGTTATCATGCTTATCTTGTTAAGAGAGTTGGCTTCTGTGGCACTGGTTGATATGTCTATGATAAAAATGCTATGTGCATAATGGTGCTTAGTAGTTCATGTTTTCTTATGGTTAGCCTCAAATAGCTGGGGGTTCTTAATGTGTTATTGAAGTACCAGCATGATTTGTTTGCCTATGATGTGGTATGGTTTAGTGATATCTTCCTCCAAGAATTTATTTTGATTGACTTGGCATATGCTCACGCATATTTAAGACTGTAAAGAAAGTCTATCAAGCCTTGATGATCTTTAATTTCTGAGTAGTGATATAACTTCCATGCCCGATTCAATGTTGCTTTGTCGCTCTGCATGATTATGGCCGTCATTGCTCTCTTAGTTGGTCGCTCCCAGTCTTTTGCTAGCCTTCACCTGTACTAAGCGGACTGACTGCTTGTGCATCCAAAATCCTTGAAACCAGTTATGCCATATGAGTCCACCATACCTTCCTATATATGGTATTTACTTGCCATTCCTAACGAAGACTTTCTTGTACCATCTCAAAATTATTCAAAAGCATTTCTCTTTTGTGCCTGTGTTTTAGCTCATGAGGAAGTAGTAGGTAACTCATGATCTTCTTATGATTGGACAAATTTTACCCCGGGATTGCATGTCTAATCTGCAAACCCCTAATACGAGGAGGGACTGGCATGAGTGCGCCCAGCTCACAAAAGATAATAGCAACAAACAAACCCTCCTTCACGCTTTGTTCATGAGAAATCAGGAAACTCTGGTAGTGATAAACAAAGGAGATTAAGGGGATGTGATCATCCCCGCGTGGGAGCCGTTCCTCGAAACATGTCCAGCATAAGAAGTAATTGGGTTATCTACTAGCATTTGTTGACGAATTATGCACCTCCCAAAAGTTTTTTATCTCTGTTTTTAAAACCACGAGCTCTGGTACTTGTTTAGTCTTTGCTTCTAGCCACGGGTTTTCAACCTTGCCATCAAAATCCACGGTTTGAGAGTCTCCACCTTCTTTATTCAAAGCACCAACTATTGAGAGCATTATTGTCATTCTGAGTGTAATGTGCATTGTCCCAAAGTACCATTGTCTTCTGCATGATTGTGATAGCGCTTATTCTGAAATCATTGTATCTAGTCGTCACTTAAACTTCGGAGGTGCTCCTGCATTTATGTTTTTCTTCACTAAAGGGGGCAAGCGAGGTATCACTTTGTCATGTTTGCACACCATGCTCATTACAAATCTATTGGGTGTTTCAGTATCATATTGTAAACTTTCAGTTCTTTGTGATATTCTCATGAGGCAACTTAATTACTAAAGATTCATTATCTCAATAAGCGTTTGTCATGTGACTGTGAAAGACTCTTTGGTAGCATGTCACCACAGAAATTATGCTTGTTATCATTTACCTACTCGAGGACGAGCAGGAATTAAGCTTGGGGATGTTGATACGTCCCAAACGTATCTATAATTTCTGCTTGCTCCATGCATGTTTTGGGTGATATTGCTATGCTTTTGATACACTTTCATACACTTTTGATCATATATGGACTAACCTATTAACTCAGTGAACCCCAGTGCCAGTTTCTGTTTTCTGCTGTTTTTGTATTTCAGGTTTTCCCATTACTTAAATTGCCAGAAAAATTCCGGGAAAAATATATAAAAAATCAGCGCTCCAGAAGCTTCCACGCGCCAGAAGTGGGGCCAGAGAGGAGCCAGGGGCAGCCCAGGCGGCCACCCTAGGCGGCCCCACCCCTGGCCGCCTTGGGAGGGCGCCTGGGGCCCCCTCTCCGCTTCTAGTGACCCCCTTTGGCATATATTTATCTCCCGTCGAGAAAACCCTGATTACGGAACCCTTTTCTCCAGAAGCAATTCCGATCTCCGCCGCCATCGCCACCAAGTTTCGGGGGACCAGAATTCCTATGCCGGCATCCTGCCGGGACGGGGAAGTGCCCCCGGATTCATCTCCATCGACGTTGCTTCCTCCCTCCATGATGCGGGAGTAGTTCCTCCTCGGGGCTGAGGTTTCTACCAGTAGCTATGTGGTCAATTCTCTCTCCCATGATGTGATCTTCGTTGTGATCATAGGCTATGTTAATCTAGGGTGATCCCATGATATTTCCCCTTCCTCTATGTATTGGATTGATGTACTCACTTGTCTTTATCTAGTATAATCCCCGAGACCAAGGTGACAGCGGTCTATTGGACATGGATTAGAAGAATATTTTCATGAGTTATTTCCTCTTTTGTGTGTTGATTGAAGATTGAGAGTCTCTTGGTGCTTGTCTTTGACTATCCTTGAGACATGTTGTGGTGATTGTGGTACTCTCTTTGGATGGCCGCGGTGACATTGGGAAATCCATAGATTGAGAACTACGAACTTAGAGGTGTGCTTTTGTAGCCCTACATAATTCTCGTCCTCTCTTGGCCACAAAGGAATGACCTCCGAGTGCATGTTTTATGGGAAATATCATGTGATTCGATTATATTAATGTTGTTGGGAGTTGCCACTAGTGAAAGTATGAAGCCTAGGCCTTGTTTCCACCATTGCAATACCATTTGTGCTCACGTTTACCACTTGTTTGCTTGCTGCACTTTTTATTAGAGATTTATATTACTTTGCTTTGCCACTCCTATCATCCATATTTTACCATCTCTTCGCCGAACTAGTGCACCTATACAACTCCTAGTTGTATTAGGTGTGTTGGGGACACAAGAGACTTCTTGTATCTTAGTTGCAGGGTTGCTTGAGAGAGACCATCTTCGACCTCTACTTCCCTGAGTTCGATAAACCTTAGGTCATCCACTTGAGGGAAATTGCTGCTGTCCTACAAACCTCTGCGCTTGGAGGCCCAACATAGTCTACAAGAATAGAAGCGTGTGTAGACATCAAGTGCTCCCACTCACTTTCTTGTAAATACAGGCTTCTCCAAAAGTCTGTATAAAACCATATGCTTTGTGTTGGGGAACGTAGTATTTTCAAAATTTTCCTACGATCACGCAAGATCTATCTACTAGATGCATAGCAACGAGAGGAGAGAGTGTGTTAATGTACCCTCGTAGACCGAAAGCGGAAGCGTTTATCAACGCGGTTGATGTAGTCGTGCACCTTCACGATCCGTCCCGATCTAGTACCGAACGTACGGCACCTCCGCGTTCAGCACACGTTCAGCTCGATGACGTCCTCGCCTTCTTGATCCAGCAAGATGGGCGAAGTAGTAGATGAGTTACGACAGCACGACGGCGTGGTGACGGTTGTTGATGAAGAACAATCTCTGCAGGGTGATACGTCCAAAATGTATCTATAATTTCTGCTTGCTCCATGCCACTTTTGGGTGATATTGCTATGATATTTATACACTTCCATACACTTTTGATCATATTTGGACTAACCTACTAATCCAGTGCACCCCAGTGCCAGTTTCTGTTTTCGGCTGTTTTTGTATTTCAGGTTTTCACGTTACGAGAACTGTCAGGAAAAATCCAGAAAAATTATATAAAAAATCAGCGTTTCGGAAACTACCGTGCGTCCGAAGGACAGCCGGGGGGGGGGGCACCAGGGCTCCAGGCACCCTGGCGGCGCGCCCCCCCGTGCCGCGCCGGGGGGGCGCCTGGGCCCCCCGAAGCTTCCCCGATGCCCCCCTTTGGCATATATTTAAAGCGTCCTCCGAAACCCTCAGAACAGGAACTCTTTTCGCGATCCCATCTCTGTTCCGCCGCCGCCGCCGCTTCCAAGATCGGGAGCACCAGGAGAACTCTTCCCGGCACCCTGCCGGAGGGGAGGATCACCACCGGGAGCTTCTCCACCACCATGGACGCCTCCCGGATGAGTCGTGAGTAGTCTCCCTTGGACCATGAGTCCATGACCAGTAGCTATGTGATGTTCTCCTCCCGTTCTTGTGCTTCACTAATTAGTCCTCGTGAGCTGCCCTACATGATCGAGGCACATATGTAATCCTTATGCTGTTGCTATGATGAGTTTGCTGGGATCCGATGGATTATGAGATTATGTTCAGATTGATCTTGAGTAATATATTTGATCTACCTCTTTTATATTTATGTTCATAAGTAATTCTTGCATG
>LR738713.1:862613006-862646325 GCA_902687465.1 Secale cereale | reverse complement strand
AGATTCTGTCCTGTTTTGCCTTTCCTTCATTTTGCAAATCAAGAACTTGCTTTTTCTTTGCAAAAACCTTTTGGAAATCTTGAGAAACAGTAGAACTTCAAGAATATCTTTATTTCCAGCAAGGTGCAATTATTTTATTAAGGGTACTAACCTCGCTAATCAGATTATGATGAGTTATGTATGAAGGGAGTTTTCAAGTGTGCGAGGGAAGATGATAAAAAAGATTCAGGAGTGTCAAGCGCTCAAGCTTGGGGATGCCCCCGTGCACCCCCAAGAAATATTCAAGGAGACTCAAGCGTCTAAGCTTGGGGATGCCCCCGTGCATCCCCTTCTCCATCAACATTATCAGTTCGTCTTTCGTTCCGCTATATTTTTATCACTTCATGTGTTATGTGCTATGCTTGGAGCGTCTTGCTTTTAGTTTTCCTTTTAGTTTTTCATAACGAGTCGGAACTCAGCGTTCTTTATGTGGGAGAGAGACACGCTCCACTTCTACCTAGAACATAACATAGAATTTTCATGTCTATCTTCGCTGTGTGTGTTCTTTGTCTTTTAATAGCTACTATCATGCTCTGCTCTTAGTATTCATGCTTATCTTTTCAAAGAGCTTTTGTTTAGTCGGTTGCTTGAACTCTCTTTAATTATCATGCTCACCTTATTAAGAGAGTTTGCTTCCGTTGCATTGGTTAATGTGTCTATGATAAAGATGCTACTTGCATAATGGTGCTTAGTAGTTCAGGTTTTCTTATGGTTAATCTCAAATAGCTGGGGGATTCCCAATGTGTTATTGGAGTACCAACATGATTTGTTTGCCTATGATGTGGTATGGTTTAGTAATATCTTCCTTCGAGAATTTATTTTGATTGACTTGGCGTATGCTCACGCATATTTAAGATTGTAAAGAAAGTCTGTCAAGCCTTGATGATCTTTTATTTCTGAGTAGCGATATAACTACCATGCCTGATTCAATATTGCTTTGTCGCTCTGCATGATTATGACTGTCATTGCTCTCTTAGTTGGTCGCTCCCAGTCTTTTTGCTAACCTCCACCTGTACTAAGCGAACTAACTTTGCAATACATAGCTCACGGGAAAGTAGCTTAAAAACTATTGTGGTAAAGAATATGTTGCTTATGTATCTTATTTCTTATAAGTTGCTTGCTGAGTGGTAACCATGTTTCTGGGGACGCCATCAACTGTCACACTTTGGTTGAATATCATGTGAGTTGCTATGCATGCTCGTCTTGTCTGCAGTAAGGGTGATTTTCCATGGGTTGAATGAGTATGCATATTGTTCGAGAAGAACATTGGGCCGCCAACCAAAGCCATGTATCATGGTGGAAGTTTTAGCTTGGACGTTAATCCTCAATCTCTTATGAGAATATGGTTATGCATTAAAGAGGAGTCCATCATCTATTTTCTATGTTGTCCCGGTATGGATGTCCTCAAGTTGAGATCTATCAAAAACGAGAAATCAAATGCGATTTATCTCCTTGGACCTTTGTACAGGTGGCATAGAGGTACCCCTTTGTGACACTTGGTTGAAACATATGTAATGCAATGATAACCCATGGAAATCCGAGCTAATTAGGACAAGGTGCGAGAACTATTGGTATTCGATGCATGAGGCTTGCAACTTATAGGATGTCTTATGCATGACACATATGAAGTACTACTACCGTTGACAAAATTGCTTCTATGTTTTCAAAATAAAAAGCTCTAGCACATAACCATTCTTTTACTTTTATGTTGAGTTTCCACCTTCTTTCTTCAAGCACCAACTACTGAGAGCATGATTGTCATTCTGAGTGTAATGTGCATTGTCCCAAAGTAGCATTGTCTTTTGCATGATTGTGATATCGTTTATTTTGAAATCATTGTATCTAGTCATCACTTAAACCTTGAAGGTGCCCCTGCATTTATGTTTTGCTTCACTAAAGGGGGCAAGCTAGATATCACTTTATCATATTTGCACATCATGTTCATTGCAAATCTATTTGATGTTTCAGTTTCATATTGTAAAACTTTCAGTCATTTGTGATTTTCTCACGAGGCAACTTAATTACTGTACAATCATTGTCTCAGTAAGCTTTTGTCATATGACTGTGAATAAGTCCTATATGGTTAATAGCATGTCACCACAGAAATTATTCTTGATATCATTTACCTACTCAAGGACGAGCAGGAATTAAGCTTGGGGATGTTGATACGTCCAAAACGTATCTATAATTTCTGCTTGCTCCATGCCACTTTTGGGTGATATTGCTATGATATTTATACACTTCCATACACTTTTGATCATATTTGGACTAACCTACTAATCCAGTGCACCCCAGTGCTAGTTTCTGTTTTTGGATGTTTTTGTATTTCAGGTTTTCACGTTACGAGAACTGCCAGGAAAAATCCAGAAAAATTATATAAAAAATCAGCGTTTCGGAAACTACCGTGCGTCCGAAGGACAGCCGGGGGGGGGGGGGCACCAGGGCTCCAGGCGCCCTGGCGGCGCCCCCCGAAGCTTCCCCGATGCCCCCCTTTGGCATATATTTAAAGCGTCCTCCGAAACCCTCAGAACAGGAACTCTTTTCGCGATCCCATCTCTGTTCCGCCGCCACCGCCGCTTCCAAGATCGGGAGCACCAGGAGAACTCTTCCCGGCACCCTGTCGGAGGGGAGGATCACCACCGGGAGCTTCTCCACCACCATGGACGCCTCCCGGATGAGTCGTGAGTAGTCTCCCTTGGACCATAAGTCCATGACCAGTAGCTATGTGATGTTCTCCTCCCGTTCTTGTGCTTCACTAATTAGTCCTCGTGAGCTGCCCTACATGATCGAGGCACATATGTAATCCTTATGCTGTTGCTATGATGAGTTTGCTGGGATCCGATGGATTATGAGATTATGTTCAGATTGATCTTGAGTAATATATTTGATCTACCTCTTTTATATTTATGTTCATAAGTAATTCTTGCATGTTCTCCGTTGTTAATTATTGCTTTGGCCAAGTAATGGGTAGTGACTCCAAGAGGGAACGTTATGCTTGATTGTGGGTTCATGCCCCTCGATGACTAGTTTGAGTGACAGAAACATGAGTCTAGGGGATGTGCTGTTGCCACAAGGGGGAAAACAACGGTGCTTGTGCCCGCGGGTGCAAGGATTGTTTACTTTACGCAAAGTTCTTTTAATGCAGTTGTCTGTTGCTTTGAGTTTACACTATGGGTGGGACTCGCAACTTAATACCAGCGAGATGTTCTGGATAGATATATCAAGGTGGATGATTAGTAGTAGATATTGATGGATTTCGGTCTACTTACTTTGGCGTACCGCCCATGCTTTGAACCTCAACCTTTCTTGCAATGTAGTCAGCATTGGTTTGCGTTCGTGGTCGTGTCAATTGCCCAGCTGTAATTCGTTTACCTCACATAGCTGTTTTATGGTCTTTTGGGAGAGAGACATCACTAGTGAACATCATGAGACTCCGGTCCATATTACCATCATTGATCACATCCGCTATTTACTTTTCGCTATTATTTACTATTGCAAACACTATCTATCATTACTATCATTTGCGTTTAATCCTTTGTGAACTACAAGGCCGGAGGGATTGACAACCTCTCTGTACTCGTTGGGAGCAAAGTTATTTGTA
Source organism: Secale cereale (assembly GCA_902687465.1). Taxonomy (NCBI): domain Eukaryota; kingdom Viridiplantae; phylum Streptophyta; class Magnoliopsida; order Poales; family Poaceae; genus Secale; species Secale cereale. The sequence continues at coordinate 862,642,685 of LR738713.1, read as the reverse complement.
TCTGTGTGCAGGTCCACGTTGACTGCTAATATCTGGCGCTGTAGTAGTTGACACCTACTTGTTGAACCTAGGAGTCTCTGGGGATTCGATCCTTGGCATCTTTGCTAAGGGAAAAACTTCCACAACACTGCATCTTACACGTTCCACTTGGGGTAACCAACGAGGGGTTAGAGGCCCATCAAGGAGTTTTTCTGGCGCCGTTGCCGGGGACTCCACTCTTCAGGATAGGGGAGTTGCATGCTATCTTTTACCTTTGCTTTTTAGTCTTGTTAGTTTACCTTTCAGTTTTCTCTATGTCTTTTCACTTGTTATGCTTATGGACAACCTTGCTATTGGATCGTTGCTTGCGGGAAGACGCCCCACACCTGTGGTGGTTGCTCCTCCCCCTACTGAAATTGTGCCCTATAAAATACCAGCTGGTATTATCGATTATGTTTTGGCTAATCGTTATGCAGGAGACAGACATCCCGGTGAACAATTGTTATATCTGTCACAACTATGTTCATTATTTAAGCTTGCAGGTGTATCAAGGGAGTTTGTCATGAGGAAATTGTTCGCCGTATCACTTATAGATAAAGCTTCAGATTGGTATAAGCTTCTCGATAACTCGCACTTGCTTGATTGGCAAGAGCTTATGTCTCTCTTTTATACTAAGTTTTATCCTCTTCGTGATGCTTATGTGGGGAGTAAGAGTACCTTTTTGCATGTGGATCGTGGTAACAATGCTTTATGTGATGCTTATATTGTTGAGTTTATTCGTGATCCGACTGAAAATTATTATGAGAAGGGAACATATGCTTATATATATTTCAATAATATCAAGTTCCCTCTCTTTATGTTGAAGTTTTCGAAGCTACACTTGTTTTGTCTTCCTATGCTTATTGCTTTGTGCTTCAGTGAATTATTGTATTGCAATATTCCTATGCATAGGAAGCATGTTAGGCTTAAATGTGTTTGGTGTTTGCTTCTTGATGCTCTCTTTTGTTCTTCAACTCTTATTCCTACGAGAGCATCATTAAAGTCTTAAGCCTATCTTTATGGCTATAAAGAAAGAGCTTTTGGGAGGCAGGCCAATGAATAAATTTTATTTTGCTTTTGTTGTGTCTTGATGTTGTTTACTACAGTAGCATCATCATTGTATCTTTTCTTTTCATATTTGTGCCAAGTATAGCCTCTGATTGCTAGAAAGTTCAAAAGTTGTGAGGTGCTGTCCAGGAAACAGATTCTGTCCTTGGATAGAAAAATTCGTATAAAATCACCAGATCATCTTTTTGGTCTGAATTGTTTCGACAGCGTTCTCTATATAATTGTCTTTCGTGCGTCTGTTCTGAGTTTTTTGATTTGAGTTGCAGAAGTATCCCGAACAAATCAATTACTACCTGCTGTTCTGTTTTTCATAGATTCTGTCCTGTTTTGCCTTTCCTTCATTTTGCAAATCAAGAACTTGCTTTTTCTTTGCAAAAACCTTTTGGAAATCTTGAGAAACAGTAGAACTTCAAGAATATCTTTATTTCCAGCAAGGTGCAATTATTTTATTAAGGGTACTAACCTCGCTAATCAGATTATGATGAGTTATGTATGAAGGGAGTTTTCAAGTGTGCGAGGGAAGATGATAAAAAAGATTCAGGAGTGTCAAGCGCTCAAGCTTGGGGATGCCCCCGTGCACCCCCAAGAAATATTCAAGGAGACTCAAGCGTCTAAGCTTGGGGATGCCCCCGTGCATCCCCTTCTCCATCAACATTATCAGTTCGTCTTTCGTTCCGCTATATTTTTATCACTTCATGTGTTATGTGCTATGCTTGGAGCGTCTTGCTTTTAGTTTTCCTTTTAGTTTTTCATAACGAGTCGGAACTCAGCGTTCTTTATGTGGGAGAGAGACACGCTCCACTTCTACCTAGAACATAACATAGAATTTTCATGTCTATCTTCGCTGTGTGTGTTCTTTGTCTTTTAATAGCTACAATCATGCTCTGCTCTTAGTATTCATGCTTATCTTTGCAAAGAGCTTTTGTTTAGTCGGTTGCTTGAACTCTCTTTAATTATCATGCTCACCTTATTAAGAGAGTTTGCTTCCGTTGCATTGGTTAATGTGTCTATGATAAAGATGCTACTTGCATAATGGTGCTTAGTAGTTCAGGTTTTCTTATGGTTAATCTCAAATAGCTGGGGGATTCCCAATGTGTTATTGGAGTACCAACATGATTTGTTTGCCTATGATGTGGTATGGTTTAGTAATATCTTCCTTCGAGAATTTATTTTGATTGACTTGGCGTATGCTCACGCATATTTAAGATTGTAAAGAAAGTCTGTCAAGCCTTGATGATCTTTTATTTCTGAGTAGCGATATAACTACCATGCCTGATTCAATATTGCTTTGTCGCTCTGCATGATTATGACTGTCATTGCTCTCTTAGTTGGTCGCTCCCAGTCTTTTTGCTAACCTCCACCTGTACTAAGCGAACTAACTTTGCAATACATAGCTCACGGGAAAGTAGCTTAAAAACTATTGTGGTAAAGAATATGTTGCTTATGTATCTTATTTCTTATAAGTTGCTTGCTGAGTGGTAACCATGTTTCTGGGGACGCCATCAACTGTCACACTTTGGTTGAATATCATGTGAGTTGCTATGCATGCTCGTCTTGTCTGCAGTAAGGGTGATTTGCCATGGGTTGAATGAGTATGCATATTGTTCGAGAAGAACATTGGGCCGCCAACCAAAGCCATGTATCATGGTGGAAGTTTTAGCTTGGACGTTAATCCTCAATCTCTTATGAGAATATGCTTATGCATTAAAGAGGAGTCCATCATCTATTTTCTATGTTGTCCCGGTATGGATGTCCTCAAGTTGAGATCTATCAAAAACGAGAAATCAAATGCGATTTATCTCCTTGGACCTTTGTACAGGTGGCATAGAGGTACCCCTTTGTGACACTTGGTTGAAACATATGTAATGCAATGATAACCCATGGAAATCCAAGCTAATTAGGACAAGGTGCGAGAACTATTGGTATTCGATGCATGAGGCTTGCAACTTATAGGATGTCTTATGCATGACACATATGAAGTACTACTACCGTTGACAAAATTGCTTCTATGTTTTCAAAATAAAAAGCTCTAGCACATAACCATTCTTTTACTTTTATGTTGAGTTTCCACCTTCTTTCTTCAAGCACCAACTACTGAGAGCATGATTGTCATTCTGAGTGTAATGTGCATTGTCCCAAAGTAGCATTGTCTTTTGCATGATTGTGATATCGTTTATTTTGAAATCATTGTATCTAGTCATCACTTAAACCTTGAAGGTGCCCCTGCATTTATGTTTTGCTTCACTAAAGGGGGCAAGCTAGATATCACTTTATCATATTTGCACATCATGTTCATTGCAAATCTATTTGATGTTTCAGTTTCATATTGTAAAACTTTCAGTCATTTGTGATTTTCTCACGAGGCAACTTAATTACTGTACAATCATTGTCTCAGTAAGCTTTTGTCATATGACTGTGAATAAGTCCTATATGGTTAATAGCATGTCACCACAGAAATTATTCTTGATATCATTTACCTACTCGAGGACGAGCAGGAATTAAGCTTGGGGATGTTGATACGTCCAAAACGTATCTATAATTTCTGCTTGCTCCATGCCACTTTTGGGTGATATTGCTATGATATTTATACACTTCCATACACTTTTGATCATATTTGGACTAACCTACTAATCCAGTGCACCCCAGTGCCAGTTTCTGTTTTCGGATGTTTTTGTATTTCAGGTTTTCACGTTACGAGAACTGCCAGGAAAAATCCAGAAAAATTATATAAAAAATCAGCGTTTCGGAAACTACCGTGCGTCCGAAGGACAGCCGGGGGGGGGGGCACCAGGGCTCCAGGCGCCCTGGCGGCGCCCCCCGAAGCTTCCCCGATGCCCCCCTTTGGCATATATTTAAAGCGTCCTCCGAAACCCTCAGAACAGGAACTCTTTTCGCGATCCCATCTCTGTTCCGCCGCCACCGCCGCTTCCAAGATCGGGAGCACCAGGAGAACTCTTCCCGGCACCCTGCCGGAGGGGAGGATCACCACCGGGAGCTTCTCCACCACCATGGACGCCTCCCGGATGAGTCGTGAGTAGTCTCCCTTGGACCATAAGTCCATGACCAGTAGCTATGTGATGTTCTCCTCCCGTTCTTGTGCTTCACTAATTAGTCCTCGTGAGCTGCCCTACATGATCGAGGCACATATGTAATCCTTATGCTGTTGCTATGATGAGTTTGGTGGGATCCGATGGATTATGAGATTATGTTCAGATTGATCTTGAGTAATATATTTGATCTACCTCTTTTATATTTATGTTCATAAGTAATTCTTGCATGTTCTCCGTTGTTATTTATTGCTTTGGCCAAGTAATGGGTAGTGACTCCAAGAGGGAACGTTATGCTTGATTGTGGGTTCATGCCCCTCGATGACTAGTTTGAGTGACAGAAACATGAGTCTAGGGGATGTGCTGTTGCCACAAGGGGGAAAACAACAGTGCTTGTGCCCGCGGGTGCAAGGATTGTTTACTTTACGCAAAGTTCTTTTAATGCAGTTGTCTGTTGCTTTGAGTTTACACTATGGGTGGGACTCGCAACTTAATACCAGCGAGATGTTCTGGATAGATATCTCAAGATGGATGATTAGTAGTAGATATTGATGGATTTTGGTCTACTTACTTTGGCGTACCGCCCATGCTTTGAACCTCAACCTTTCTTGCAATGTAGTCAGCATTGGTTTGCGTTCGTGGTCCTGTCAATTGCCCAGCTGTAATTCATTTACCTCACATAGCTGTTTTATCGTCTTTTGGGAGAGAGACATCACTAGTGAACATCATGAGACTCCGGTCCATATTACCATCATTGATCACATCCGCTATTTACTTTTCGCTATTATTTACTATTGCAAACACTATCTATCATTACTATCATTTGCGTTTAATCCTTTGTGAACTACAAGGCCGGAGGGATTGACAACCTCTATGTACTCGTTGGGAGCAAAGTTATTTGTATCTGTGTGCAGGTCCACGTTGACTGCTAATATCTGGCGCCGTAGCAGTTGACACCTACTTGTTGAACCTAGGAGTCTCTGGGGATTCGATCCTTGGCATATTTGCTAAGGGAAAAACTTCCACAACACTGCATCTTACACCTTCCACTTGGGGTTACCAACGAGGGGTTAGAGGCCCATCAAAGGGTTTCGCCAAGCACTACAGAAACTAGACGGAGGATAAACTAGAGGGTCGGGGTTGCCGGCACACGGCTTGGTGTATCTTGATGTGTCTTGGGTGCTAGCCCTACCCCTCTATTTATATGTTTAGCCTTGGGGTCGAAACTTAGAGTAAAAGCCTTCACAAAGTCGGTTTCACCCGAAAGGCAAGAGTCCTTCTCGGACTCCAGGGCCAGACGCCAGGGTTCCCGGCGTCTGGACCCAGACGCCAGGGACCCTGGCGTCTGGCCCCTGGACTCCGCAAAACTTCCTTTTGCGCCTTCCAAAAACCTTGTGTGCTTTCCCTTTTGGCCCAAATAAAGTGTTCTCGTACCCAAACACTTCGGGAAACATCCGGAACCCCTTCCGGAGGTCAAACACTATTATCCCATATATTAATCTTTATCTCCCGACCATTCCAGAGTTCTTCGTCATGTCCGTGATCACATCCGGGACTCCGAATAATATTCGGTCACATACATAACTCATTAAATACTATGTCGTCAACGAACGTTTAAGCGTGCGGACCCTACGGGTTCGAGAACTATGTAGACATGACCGAGGCACTTCTCTGGTCAATAACCAATTGCGGAACCTGGATGCCCATATTGGCTCCTACATATTCTACGAAGATCTTTATCGGTCGAACCGCATAACAACATACGTTGTTCCCTTTGTCATTGGTATGTTACTTGCCCGAGATTCGATCGTCGGTATCTCAATACCTAGTTCAATCTCGTTACCGACAAGTCTCTTTACTCGTTCCGTAATACATCATCTCGTGACTAACTCATTAGTCATTTGCTTGCAAGGCTTATTATGATGTGCATTACCGAGGGGGCCCAAAGATACCTCTCCGACACTCGGAGTGACAAATCCTATTCTTGATCTATGCCAACACCACGAACACCTTCGGAAACACCTGTAGAGCATCTTTATAATCACCCAGTTACGTTGTGACGTTTGATAGCACACAAGGTGTTCCTCCGGTATTTGGGAGTTGCATAATCTCATAGTCATAGGAACATGTATAAGTCATGAAGAAAGCAATAGCAATAAAACTAAACGATCAAGTTGCTAAGCTAACGGATGGGTCTTGTCCATCACATCATTCTCCTAATGATGTGATCCCGTTGATCAAATGACAACTCATGTCTATGGTTAGGAAACATAACCATCTTTGATCAATGAGTTACTCTAGTAGAGGCATACTAGGGACACTCTGTTTTGTCTATGTATTCACACATGTATTAAGTTTCCGGTTAATACAATTCTAGCATGAATAATAAACATTTATCATGATATAAGGAAATATAAAATAACAACTTTATTATTGCCTCTAGGGCATATTTCCTTCAGTCTCCCACTTGCACTAGAGTCAATAATCTAGTTCACATCGCCATGTGATTTAACACCGATAGTTCACATCGTCATGTGATTAACACCCATAGTTCACATCGCCATGTGACCAACACCCAAAGGGTTTACTAGAGTCAATAATCTAGTTCACATCGCTATGTGATTAACACCCAAAGAGTACTAAGGTGTGATCATGTTTTGCTTCGTGAGAGAAGTTTAGTCAACGGGTCTGTCACATTCAGATCCGTATGTATTTCACATATTTCTATGTCTACAATGCTCTGCATGGAGCTACTCTAGCTAATTGCTCCCACTTTCAATACGCATCCAGATTGACACTTAGAGTCATCTGGATTTAGTGTCAAAGCTTGCATCGACGTAACCCTTTACGACGAACTCTTTATCACCTCCATAATCAAGAAACATTTCCTTAGTCGTCCAGTTACTAAGGATAATTTTGACCGCTGTACAGTGATCTACTCCTGGATCACTATTGTACCTCCCTGTCAAACTCATGGCATGGTACACAACATGTTTGGTACACAGCATGGCATGCTTTATAGAACCTATGGCTGAGGCATAGGGAATGACTTTCATTCTCTCTATATTTTTCTGTCGTGGTATGGCTTTGAGTCTTACTCAACTTCACACCTTACAAGTCAGGCAAGAACTCCTTCTTTGACTGATCCATTTTGAACTACTTCAAAATCTTATCTAGGTATGTACTCATCGAAAGTCTTATCAAGCGTCTTGATCTATCTCTATAGATCTTGATGCCCAATATGTAAGCAGCTTCACCGAGGTCTTTCTTGGAAAAAACTCCTTTCAAACACTCATTTATGCTTTCCAGAAAATTCTACATCATTTCCGATCGACAATATGTCATTCACATATACTTATCAGAAAGGCTGTAGTGCTCCCACTCACTTTCTTGTAATACAGGCTTCACCGCAAGTATGTATAAATCTATATGCTTTGATAAACTTATCAAAGCGTATATTCCAACTCCGAGATGCTTGCACCAGTCCATAGATGGATCGCTGGAGCTTGCACATTTTGTTAGCACCTTCAGGATTGACAAAACTTTCTGGTTGCATCATATACAATTCTTCTTTAATAAATCCATTAAAGAATGCAGTTTTGTTATCCATTTGCCAGATTTCATAAAATGCGGCAATTGCTAACATGATTCGGACAGACTTAAGCATCGCTACGGGTGAGAAAATCTCATCGTAGTCAACACCTTGAACTTGTCGAAAAACTTTCGCAACAAGTCGAGCTTTGTAGACAGTAACATTACCATCAGCGTCAGTCTTCCTCTTGAAGATCCATTTATTTTCGATGGCTTGCCGATCATCGGGCAAGTCAACCAAAGTCCACACTTTGTTCTCATACATGGATCACATCTCAGATTTCATGGCCTCAAGCCATTTTGCGGAATCTGGGCTCATCATCGCTTCCTCATAGTTCGTAGGTTCATCATGGTCTAGTAACATGACTTCCAGAACTGGGTTGCCGTACCACTCTGGTGTGGAACGAACTCTGGTTGATCTACGAAGTTTAGCAGAAACTTGATCTGAAGTTTCGTGATCATCATCATTAGCTTCCTCACTAATTGGTGTAGGAATCACTAGAACTAGTTTATGTGATGTACTACCTTCCAATTCTGGAGAAGGTACAATTACCTCATCAAGTTCTACTTTCCTCCCACTCACTTCTTTCGAGAGAAACTCCTTCTCTAGAAAGGATCCACTCTTAGCAACAAAGACCTTGCCTTCGGATATGTGATAGAATGTGTACCCAATAGTTTCTTTTGGGTATCCTATGAAGATTTACTTCTCTGATTTGGGTTCGAGCTTATCATGTTGAAACTTTTTCACATAAGCATCGCAGTCCCAAACTTAAAGAAATGACAGCCTAGGTTTCTCGTCAAACCACAGTTCATACGGTGTCATCTCCACGGATTTAGATGGTGCCCTATTTAACATGAATGTAGCTGTCTCTAATGCATAACCCCAAAAGCGATAGTGGTAGATTGGTAAGAGACATCATCGATCGCACCATATCTAATAAAGTGCGGTTATGACGTTCGGACACACCATTACACTGTGGTGTTCCAGGTGGCGTGAGTAGTGAAACTATTTCACATTGCTTTTACTGAAGGCCAAACTCGCTAACTCAAATATTTTATCTCTACGATCATATTGTAGAAACTCTTATTTTCTATTACGATGATTCTCCACTTCACTCTGAAATTCTTTGAACTTTTCAAATGTTTCAGACTTGTGCTTCATTAAGTAGATATACCCATATCTGCTCAAATCATCAGTGAAGGTCAGAAAATAACGATACCCGCCGCGAGCTTCAACACTCATTGGTCCGCATACATCAGTATGTATGATTTCCAACAACTCTGTTGCTCGCTCCACAGTTCCGGAGAACGGAGTTTTAGTCATCTTGCCCGTGAGGCATGGTTCGCAAGCACCAAGTGATTCATAATCAAGTGATTCCAAAAGTTCATCACTATGGAGTTTCTTCATGCGCTTTACACCAATATGACCTAAACGACAATGCCACAAATAAGTTGCACTATCATTATTAACCTTGCATATTTTGGCTTCAATATTATGAATATGTGTATCACTACAATCGAGATCCAACTAACTATTTTCATTGGGTGTATGACCATCGAAGGCTTTATTCATGTAAACAGAATAACAATTATTCTATGACTTTAAATGAATATCCGTATTGCAACAAACATGATCAAATCATATTCATGCTTAACGCAAATGCCAAATAACATTTATTTAGGTTCTACACTAATCCCGAAAGTATAGGGAGTGTGCGATGATGATCATATAAATCTTGGAACCACTTCCAACACACATCGTCACTTCACCTTTAACTAGTCTCTGTTCATTCCGCAACTCTTGTTTCGAGTTACTAATTTTATTAACTGAACAGGTATCAAATACCCAGGGGTTGCTATGAACGCTAGTAAAGTACACATCAATAATCTGTATATCAAATATACCTTTGTTCACTTTGCCATCCTTCTTATCCACCAAGTATCTAGGGCAGTTCCACTTCTAGTGACCATTTCCTTTGTAGTAGAAGCACTTAGTTTCAGGCTTGAGTTTAGCTTTGGGTTTCTTCACGGGAGTGACAACTTGCTTGTCATTCTTCTTTAAGTTCCCCTTCTATCCCTTTGCCCTTTACTTGAAACAAGTGGTCTTGTTAACCATCAACACTTGATGCTCTTTCTTGATTTCTACCTTCGCCGATTTCAGTATCACGAAGAGCTCGGGAATTACTTTCTTCATCCCTTGCATATTATAGTTCATCACGAAGTTCTACTAACTTGGTGATAGTGACTAGAGAACTTTGTCAATTAATATCTTATCTGGAAGATAAACTCCCACTTGATTCAAGCAATTGTAGTACCCAGACAATCTGAGCACATGCTCACTGGTTGAGCTATTCTCCTCCATCTTGTAGGCAATGTACTGTCAGAGGTCTTATTCCTCTCGACACGGGCATGAGTATGAAATACTAATTTCAACTCCTGGAACATCTCATATGCTCCGTGGCGTTCAAAACATTTTTGAAGTCCCGCTTCTAAGCCGTAAAGCATGGTGCACTAAACTATCAAGTAGTCATCATACCGAGCTTTTGTCAAAACGTTCATAACGTCTGTATCTGCTCCTGCAATAGGTCTGTCACCTAGCGGTGCATCAAGGACATAATTCTTCTGTGAAGCAATGAGGATAATCCTCAGATCACGGACCTAGTCCGCATCATTGCTACTAACATCTTTCAACTTAGTTTTCTCTAGGAACATATAAAAAACGGGGAGCAACATCGCGAGCTATTGATCTATAACATAGATATGATAATACTACCAGGACTAAGTTCATGATAAATTAAAGTTCAATTAATCATATTACTAAAGAACTCCCACTTAGATAGACATCCCTCTAGTCATCTAAATGATCACGTGATCCAAATAAACTAAACCATATCCGATCATCACATGAGATGGACTAGCTTCAATGGTGAACATCTTATGTTGATCATATCTACTATATGATTCACGCTCGACCTTTCGGTCTCCAGTGTTCCGAGGCCATATCTGCATATGCTAGGCTCGTCAAGTTTAACCCGAGTATTCTGCGTGTGCAAAACTGTCTTACACCCGTTGTATTTGAACGTAGAGCCTATCACACCCGATCATCACGTGGTGTCTCAGCACGAAGAACTTTCGCAACGGTGCATACTCAGGGAGAACACTTATACCTTGAAATTTTATAAGGGATCATCTTATAATGCTACCGTCGTTCTAAGAAAAATAAGAAGCATAATAAGATAAACATCACATGCAAATCAAAATATGTGACATGATATGGCCATCATCATCTTGTGCTTTTGATCTCCATCTCCAAAGCACCGTCATGATCACCTTCGTCACCGGCGCGACACCTTGATCTCCATAGTAGCATCGCTGTCGTCTCGCCAACTATTGCTTCTACGACTATCGCTACCGCTTAGTGATAAAGTAAAGCAATTACATGGCGATTGCATTTCATACAATAAAGCGACAACCATATGGCTCCTGCCAATTGCCGATAACTTTACAAAACATGATCATCTCATACAAAAACGTATAACTCATCATGTCTTGACCATATCACATCACAACATGCCCTGCAAAAACAAGTTAGACGTCCTCTACTTTGTTGTTGCAAGTTTTACGTGGCTGCTACGGGCTTTAGCAAGAACCGTTCTTACCTACGCATACAAAACCACAACGATGTTTCATCAAGTATGTGCTGTTTTAACCTTCTCAAGGACCGGGCGTAGGCACACTCGATTCAGCTAAAGTGAGAGAGACAGACACCCGCCAGCCACCTTTAAGCAACGAGTGCTCATAACGGTGAAACCAGTCTCGCGTAAGCGTACGCGTAATGTCGGTCCGGGCCGCTTCATCTTACAATACCGCCGAAGCAAAGTATGACATGCTGGTAAGCAGTATGACTAGTATCGTCCACAACTCACTTGTGTTCTACTCGTGCATATCATCTACGCATAGACCTGGCTCATGATGCCACTGTTGGGGAACGTAGTATTTTCAAAATTTTCCTACGATCACGCAAGATCTATCTACTAGATGCATAGCAACGAGAGGAGAGAGTGTGTCTACGTACGGCACCTCCGAGTTCAGCACACGTTCAGCTTCACGATCCGTCCCGATCTAGTACCGAACGTACGGCACCTCCGCGTTCAGCACACGTTCAGCTCGATGACGTCCTCGCCTCCTTGATCCAGCAAGACGGGCGAAGTAGTAGATGAGTTACGACAGCACGACGGCGTGGTGACGGTTGTTGATGAAGAACAATCTCTGCAGGGCTTCGCCAAGCACTACAGAAACTAGATGGAGGATAAACTAGAGGGTCGGGGTTGCCGGCACACGGCTTGGTGTATCTAGATGTGTCTTGGGTGCTAGCCCTACACCTCTATTTATATGTTGAGCCTTGGGGTCGAAACTTGGAGTAAAAGCCTTCACAAAGTCGATTTCACCCGAAAGGCAAGAGTCCTTCTCGGACTCCAGGGCCAGACGCCAGGGTTCCCGGCGTCTGGACCCAGACGCCAGGGACCCTGGCGTCTAGACCCTGGAATCCGCAAAACTTCCTTTTGCGCCTTCCAAAAACCTTGTGTGCTTTCCCTTTTGGCCCAAATAAAGTGTTCTCGTACCCAAACACTTCGGGAAACATCCGGAACCCCTTTCGGTGAATTCCGGAACCCTTCCGGAGGTCAAACACTATTATCCCATATATTAATCTTTATCTCCGGACCATTCCAGAGTTCCTCATCATGTCCGTGATCACATCTGGGACTCCAAATAACATTCGGTCACATACATAACTCATTAAATACTATATCGTCAACGAACGTTTAAGCGTGCGGACCCTACGGGTTCGAGAACTATGTAGACATGACCGAGACACTTCTCTGGTCAATAACCAATAGCGGAACCTGGATGCCCATATTGGCTCCTACATATTCTACGAAGATCTTTATCGGTCGAACCGCATAACAACATACGTTGTTCCCTTTGTCATTGGTATGTTACTTGCCCGAGATTCGATCGTCGGTATCTCAATACCTAGTTCAATCTCGTTACCGGCAAGTCTCTTTACTCGTTCCGTAATACATCATCTCGTGAGTAACTCATTAGTCATTTGCTTGCAAGGCTTATTATGATGTGCATTACCGAGAGGGCCCAGAGATACCTCTCCGACACTCGGAGTGACAAATCCTATTCTTGATCTATGCCAACACCACGAACACCTTCGAAAACACCTGTAGATCATCTTTATAATCACCCAGTTACATTGTGACGTTTGATAGCACACAAGGTGTTCCTCCGGTATTCGGGAGTTGCATAATCTCATAGTCATAGGAACATGTATAAGTCATGAAGAAAGCAATAGCAATAAAACTAAACGATCAAGTTGCTAAGCTAACGGATGGGTCTTGTCCATCACATCATTCTCCTAATGATGTGATCCCGTTGATCAAATGACAAATCATGTCTATGGTTAGGAAACATAACCATCTTTGATCAATGAGTTAGTCTAGTAGAGGCATACTAGGGACACTCTGTTTTGTCTATGTATTCACACATGTATTAAGTTTCTGGTTAATACAATTCTAGCATGAATAATAAACATTTATCATGATATAAGGAAATATAAAATAACAACTTTATTATTGCCTCTAGGGCATATTTCCTTCACTTTGATCACCTCATCAAAGCGCATATTCCAACTCTAAGATGCTTGCACCAGTCCATAGATGGATCGCTGGAGCTTCCACACTTTGTTAGCACCTTTAGGATCAACAAAACCTTCTAATTGCATCATATACAACTCCTCTTAGAGGTATCCATTAAGGAATGTAGTTTTGACATCCATTTGCCATATTTCATAATCATAAAATGCGGCAATTGCTAACATGATTCGGACAGACTTAAGCATCGCTGCGGGTGAGAAAGTCTCATCGTAGTCAACTCCTTGAACTTGTCGAAAACCTTTCGCAACAAGTCGAGCTTTATAGACAGTAACATTACCATCGGCGTCGGTCTTCCTCTTGAAGATCCATTTATTTTTGATGGCTTGCCGATCATCGAGCAAGTCAACCAAAGTCCACACTTTGTTCTCATACATGGATCCATCTCAGATTTCATGGCCTCAAGCCATTTTGCGGAATCTGGGCTCATCATCGCTTCCTCATAGTTCGTAGGTTCATCATGGTCTAGTAACATGACTTCCAGAACCGGGTTGCCGTACCACTCTGGCGCGGAACGTACTCTGGTTGATCTACGAAGTTCAGTAGTAACTTGATCCAAAGTTTCATGATCATCATCATTAGCTTCCTCACTAATTGGTGTAGGAATCACTGGAACTAGTTTCTGTGATGTGCTACTTTCCAATTCGGGAGAAGGTACAATTACCTCATCAAGTTTCACTTTCCTCCCACTCACTTCTTTCGAGAGAAACTCCTTTGCTAGAAAGGATCCATTCTTGGCAACGAATATCTTGCCTTCGGATCTGTGATAGAAGGTGTACCCAACAATCTCCTTTGGGTATCCTATGAAGACACATTTCTCCGACTTGGGTTCGAGCTTATCAGGTTGAAGCTTTTTCACATAAGCATCGCAACCCCAAACTTTAAGAAACAACAACTTTGGTTTCTTGCCAAACCATAGTTCATAAGGCGTCGTCTCAACGGATTTAGATGGTGCCCTTATTTAACGTGAATGCATCTGTCTCTAATGCATAACCCAAAACGATAGTGGTAAATCGGTAAGAGACATCATAGATCGTACCAAATCTAATAAAGTACGATTATGACGTTCGAACACACCATTACGCTGTGGTGTTCCGGGTGGCGTGAGATGTGAAACTATTCCACATTGTTTTAAATGAAGACCAAACTCATAACTCAAATATTCACCTCCACGATCAGATCGTAGACACTTTATTTTCTTGTCACGATGATTCTCTACTTCACTCTGAAATTCTTTGAACTTCTCAAAAGTTTCAGACTTGTGCTTCATCAAGTATATATACCCATATCTGCTCAAATCATCAGTGAAGGTCAGAAAATAACGATACCCGCCGCGAGCCTCAACACTCATCGGTCCACATACATCAGTATGTATGATTTCCAACAAATCTGTTGCTCGCTCCATTGTTCCGGAGAACGGAGTTTTAGTCATCTTGCCCATGAGGCATGGTTCGCAAGCACCAAGTGATTCATAATCAAGTGTTTCCAAAAGTCCATCACTATGGAGTTTCTTCATGCGCTTTACACCAATATGACCTAAACGGCAGTGCCACAAATAAGTTGCACTACCATTATTAATCTTGCATCTTTTGGCTTCAATATTATGAATATGTGTATTACCACGATCGAGATCCAACAAACTATTTTCATTAGGTGTATGACCATCAAAGGCTTTATTCATGTAAACAGAATAACAATTATTCTATGACTTTAAATGAATAACCGTATTGCAACAAACATGATCAAATCATATTCATGCTTAACGCAAATGCCAAATAACATTTATTTAGGTTCTACACTAATCCCGAAAGGATAGGGCGTGTACGATGATGATCATATCAATCTTGGAACCACTTCCAACACACATCGTCACTTCACCTTTAACTAGTCTCTGTTCATTTTGCAACTCTCGTTTCGAGTTACTAACTTTAGCAATTGAACCGGTATCAAATACCCAGGGGTTGCTATGAACGCTAGTAAAGTACACATCAATAATCTGTATATCAAATATACCTTTTGTTCACTTTGCCATCTTTCTTATCCGCCAAGTATCTAGGGCAGTTCTACTTCCAATGACCATTTCCTTTGCAGTAGAAGCACTTAGTTTCATGCTTGAGTTTAGCTTTGGGTTTCTTCATGGGAGTGACAACTTGCGTGTCATTCTTTTTGAAGTTTCCGTTCTATCCCTTTGCCCTTTACTTGAAACAAGTGGTCTTTTAACCATCAACACTTGATGGTCTTTCTTGATTTCTACCTTCGCCGATTTCAGCATCGCGAAGAGCTCGGGAATTACTTTCGTCATCCCTTGCATATTATAGTTCATCACGAAGTTCCACTAACTTGGTGATAGTGACTAGAGAACTTTACAATTACTATCTTATCTGGAAGATTAACTCCCACTTGATTCAAGCAATTGTTGTACCCAGACAATTTGAGCACATGCTCACTGGTTGAGCTATTCTCCTCCATCTTGTAGGCAAAATACTATCAGAGGTCTCATACCTCTCGACACGGGCATGAGTATGAAATACTAATTTCAACTCTTGGAACATCTTATATGCTCCGTGGCGTTCAAAATGTTTTTTAAGTCCCGGTTCTAAGCCGTAAAGCATGGTGCACTAAACTATCAAGTAGTCATCATACCGAGCTTTTGTCAGAACGTTCATAACGTCTACATCTGCTCCTGCAATAGGTTTGTCACCTAGCGGTGCATCAAGGACATAATTCTTCTGTGCAGTAATGAGGATAATCCTTAGATCATGGACTTAGTCCGCATCATTGCTACTAACATCTTTCAACTTATATTTCTCTAGGAACATATAAAAATAAACGGGGAGCTACATCGCGAGCTATTGATCTACAACATAGATATTACTTAAGAACTCCCACTTAGATTGACATCCCTCTAATCATCTAAGTGATCACGTGATCCATATCAACTAAACCATGTACGATCATCACGTGAGATGGAGTAGTTTTCAGTGGTTAACATCTTATGTTGATCATATCTACTATATGATTCACGCTCGACCTTTCAGTGTCCAGTGTTTCGAGGCCATATCTGCATATGATAGGCTCGTCAAGTTTAACCCGAGTATTCCGCGTGTGTAAAACTGGCTTACACCCGTTGTATGTGAGCGTAGAGCTTATCACACCCGATCATCACGTGGTGTCTCGGCACGACAAACTTTCGCAACGATGCATACTCAGGGAGAGCACTTATACCTTGAAATTTTGTGAGAGGTCATCTTATAATGCTACCGTCGATCTAAGCAAAATAAGGTGCATAAAAGATAAACATCACATGCAATCAATATAAGTGATATGATATGGCCATCATCATCTTGTGCCTTTGATCTCCATCTCCAAAGCACCATCATGATCACCATCGTCACCGGCGCGACACCTTGATCTCCATCGTAGCATCGTTGCCGTCTCGCCAACTATTGCTTCCACGACTATCGCTACCGCTTAGTGATAAAGTAAAGCAATTACATGGCGATTGCATTTCATACAATAAAGCGACAACCATATGGCTCCTGCCAGTTGCCGATAACTTTACAAAACATGACCATCTCATACAATAACGTATATCTCATCATATCTTGACCATATCACATCACAGCATGCCTTGCAAAAACAAGTTAGACGTCCTCTACTTTGTTGTTGCAAGTTTTACGTGGCTGCTACGGGCTTAGCAAGAACCGTTCTTACCTACGCATACAAAACCACAACGATTTTCCGTCAAGTATGTGTTGTTTTAACCTTCACAAGGACCGGGCGTAGCCCCACTCGATTCAACTAAAGTTGGAGAAACTGACACCCGCTAGCCACCTGTGTGCGAAGCACGTCGATAGAACCAGTCTCGCGTAAGCATACGCGTAATGTCGGTCTGGGCTGCTTCATCCAACAATACCGCCTAATCAAAGTATGACATGCTGGTAAGCAGTATGACTAGTATCGTCCACACCTCACTTGTGTTCTACTCGTGCATATCATCTACGCATAGACCTGGCTCATGATGCCACTGTTGGGGAACGTAGTATTTCAAAAAAAAATCCTACGATCACGCAAGATCTATCTACTAGATGCATAGCAACGAGAGGGGAGAGTGTGTCTACGTACCCTCGTAGACCGAAAGCGGAAGCGTTTATCAACGCGGTTGATGTAGTCATACACCTTCATGATCCGTCCCGATCTAGTACCGAACGTACGGCACCTTCGAGTTCAGCACACGTTCAGCTCGATGACGTCCTCGCCTTCTTGATCCAGCAAGACGGGTAGCACGACGGCGTGGTGACGGTTGTTGATGAAGAACAATCTCTGCAGGGCTTCACCAAGCACTACAGAAACTAGACGGAGGATAAACTAGAGGGTCGGGGTTGCCGGCACACGGCTTGATGTATCTTGATGTGTTCCAGGTGCTAGCCCCGGCCCTCTATTTATATGTTGAGCCCTGGGGTTGTAACTTGGAGCTAAAGCCTCCTCAAAGTCGGTTTTGCCCGAAAGTCAAGAGTCTCACTCGGACACCAGGACCAAACGCCACAATCCTTGGCGTCTAGCCCAGACGCCATGGGCCTCCCTGGCCTCCGCAAAACACCTTTTGCACCAACTTAATGCCCTTGGCCTAACCATATCATCATATATATCAATCTTTACCTCCGGACCATTCCGGAGCTCCTCGTCATGTCCGTGATCTCATCCGGGACTCCGAACAACATTCGGTCACCAACATACATAACTCATTCAATACTATATCGTCAACGAAACGTTAAGCGTGCGGACCCTATGGGTTCAAGAACTATGTAGACATGACCGAGACATCTCTCCGGTCAATAACCAATAGCGGAACCTGGATGCCCATATTGGCTCCTACATATTCTACGAAGATCTTATCGGTCGAACCGCATAACAACATACGTTGTTCCCTTTGTCATCGGTATGTTACTTGCCCGAGATTCGATCGTCGGTATCATCATACCTAGTTCAATCTCGTCACCGGCAAGTCTCTTTACTCGTTCCGTAATACATCATCTCGTGACTAACTCATTAATCATTTGCTTGCAAGGCTTATTGTGATATGTATTACCGAGAGGGCCCAGAGATACCTCTGCGACACTCGGAGTGACAAATCCTAATCTTGATCTATGCCAACACCACAAACACTTTCGGAAACACCTGTAGAGCATCTTTATAATCACCCAGTTACGTTGTGACATTTGATAGCACACAAGGTGTTCCTCTGGTATTCGGGAGTTTCATAATCTCATAGTCATAGGAACATGTATAAGTCATGAAGAAAGCAATAGCAGTAAAACTAAACGATCATAGTGCTAAGCTAACGGATGGGTCTTCTCCATCACATCATTCTCCTAATGATGTGATCCTGTTGATCAAATGACAACTCATGTCTATGGTTAGGAAACATAACCATCTTTGATCAATGAGCTAGTCTAGTAGAGGCATACTAGGGACACTCTATTTTGTCTATGTATTCACACATGTACTAAGCTTCCGGTTAATACAATTCTAGGATGAATAATAAACATTTATCATGATATAAGGAAATACAAATAACAACTTTGTTTTTGCCTCTAGGGCATATTTCCTTCATTTTTATCTTATTTTAAAAATCATAGAAAAAATGAATTTCATTTTTTGTTCAATAACATCTTAAAATTCATGATATTCTTAAAATTTTGTGAACATTGTTTTGATCAATTTCTCAACAACATGGATATTATAAACCCACAAACATATTTCTAATATTTTAAACATTTTTCAAAGTTTTGAACTTTTTATATCCAAAACCATTTTGGGTGTATGATTTTTCTTATTTATGGAAAATGGAAAGTCCGATCGAAAAAAACATCAACCAATATATGTTTGTCGATTGACCGAACTAGGAGGCTGAGCGGGGGAGGCAACTGACCAATGAGTACCCCTTGCGGAATCCCCGTAGGTCTCATTTTTGGTGGGCTGAGAGCATACAACTTGGAGCTTGGCGCTCCCTCGGTTTTATTTTTCTGTATGTGTTTTCGCATTTTAGATGGGTTTTCCGAGTTTGTTTTTGGTGTTTGCTAGGTTTTCCTAGATTTTGGACAAAAAAAATCCAATTTTGTTTGCTTGAAAAAAACACACTTTTTGGCACAGATTTTCTTTCATGAAAACTGCCCGTCGGTAAGGAAAAAGTATTTTTTTTGCTTCCGTGAGGGCCCAAATTTGCTTCTCGTGGAGGCACATGTTTGCTTCCGTGGGAGACACATTTGTACCTCTCCAAGAAGGTATAAATGCATTTTTTTTGCTTCCATGAAAGGCACACATTTTCTTGTGCACGCATAACTTTCTCCACGAGAGGCATGGCACAAATTTGCTTCTCGTGGAGGCAAATGTTTCTTTCACGAGAGACATAGTTATGCCTCTTGAAAAAGGGATAAGATGTATTTTTTTTATTCCACGAGAGGCAGAGCTTTGCTTCTCATGGAGGCATAGATTTGCTTCCGCTAGAGGCACAACTGTGCCTCTTCGGAAAGCATGACAACGTGCTTCTGTCTTGGGTTTTTGTTCGATTTTCCCGATTTTTTCTGACAAAATATGGAATTTAGTTTCAAAGATCTCAACGCGAGAAGTCTAATGGTGAAACGGTTCGTGACTTGGATGCACGGTTTGAAAGATAAAATATTTTTTTATAAATGAATCTAGGAAAAAAGGGGAAACACCACGATGTAACAAGTGATGCACATGCAGTGCATCGCTTGACAACCTGAAAAGGTGGAAGTGGCGTTTCCAAGAAGTACTCCTTAATTAATGATTTCGGACTGAGCAAGGCGACCGAGGAAGTAATATTCTTCCATGACCTTCCTACCATGCGGCGGCTCCTATTCGGCAGTAGGTTGTGAGGAAGCGATAGTGCACATATCCCCCACTCCCTCGATGCGTATAAGTGGGCCAACCCAAATAACCCATGCTTGGTTTTGGGAAGGTTCTAGAACCAAACCGAGTATTTTTTTTCTCCCTTTTATTTTTTTTTCCTTTGCCTCTTTTTCTTTTCGTTTTTCCATTTCGTTTCTTTTCTTTCTTGATTTATTTTCTTTTTCATTTTTCTCATTTTCGTGATCATTTTTGTGAAACTGGAAATATTTTTTGTTCATTGAATTCAAAAAATGTCATCTAATTCAAAACAAGATCATAAAATTCAAACTTTGTTCAGCATATTCAAATATTTTTCACCATAATTTTGAAAATATTCATCAAAATCAACAAATGTTCATTGATATTTCAAAAAGTTCACCCAATTTGTCAAAAATGTTCTTTAATTGAGGATATGTTTATAAAATTTTTCATCGTTCAAAAAATATTCATAGATATTCAAAAATTGTTTATAAAAATTTCAAATATATTAATGAAAACAAAAAAAAATTCTTCAAAATTTAGAGAATATATTTTTAAATTTTTGGATAGTTTACAAATAAATGAACTTTTTTTAATTGTTTATATATTTTGGAACTCATGAATATTGTCTTTGAACTGGCAATTTTTTTTTCATTTTTGGGGAAAAAATTAGTTTTTAGCGAACATGATTTGAGTTCATGAATTGTTTTCTGAATCAGCCAACATATTCTGAACTTTGTGAACATATTTTGAAAATCATGACAATTTTTTAAATTTGTGAACATTATTAGAATTCAAGGACATTTTTTGGCTGCATGAACTTTTTTTAAATTCACATTTTCTGTTCATTCTCAGAACTTTTTCAAAATCCCGTATTTATTAAGGAAGAAAAAAAGGAAGAAAAAACATAAAAATAGGGGGCATCCTTTTGCGGCACCTGGGCGGGCCCAAATGGGCGCGCAGGGGTGTGTGCGTTGTGGCTTTCCGGTGCTAATTATGGATGGCAGTGGTGGGTAATTACCCACCAACTCCACGAGTACTTGTGAAACTCGAATTTTCGGAGTACCCCTCGAAGAGCTCCTCAAAAAATACGAAGCTGGCTCCAACTTCGACTTTTTTTACGGAGCTGCAAATTCTGGAGCTACCCCGTTTGGCTTATAATTTTGGGAGCGGAGCTGATTTTTACGGAGCAGAGCAGTCCCAAACAGGCCCTAAGTCATACCGTTTCGTTTTATTTTTCCATCCCTCACGAAGGAGCAGCACACCTTATCCTTTCGTTCTCACAGAACGCACGCACGAAGAAACCTACAGCCGCCGTAGGCGCCGCCGTAGGCGCCGCCGCCGCCACCTGCATCGGCCGGCCGGAGCACGACGCCGGCGAGGAGACCACCGGAATGGGTCGATCTGATGGTCCTCCTCCTCCTCCCCCCAATTTCTCCGCCCATCTCCACCATCCAAGTACTGCACCTTCGAGGACGGCCATGGCCCCAGTGATGAGGGTCGGCCTTCCCCGGCCCGACCAGTCCTTGACGGCACCATACCCATCGTTTGTGGTGCCCGCCTCTTCTGGTCTGTCGCCGGCAAGCCATGGGGGGACCCCTACCGCACCCTCTCCTGCGAGCCAGGAGGCAGCGGCCGCCATGGACACTGAAGCTTCGGTCTGGCACACCACCGGCATGATCAGCAACGTCGGCCAGACCGGCGCCACTACCAAGAAACGTGGAACACGTTCAGCCATTAAGGAAGAGCAGGTACACCATTTTCTCACTAGTGTTCTATTGAAGATGATTTGTTTTCACAGTACACGGCCATGGTCTTGAATTTGGACAAATAATTTCTAGATACAGTATATATATATAGATTGAAGTAGTATGTCTGTAGCAATGATTTGTTGAGAAATATGTATTGCACTATCATGGTCAGGGTGATTCAATGGAGTGGACCGATGAGTACGTCCAAATCGTATGTTCCTTGATGGCCGAACAAGTGGGACAAGGAATCGTCCCAACACTCATTTGAACCCATTAGGCTATAGCACTGTGTCAGAAAGGTTCTACCAGATGACCGGAATTACTTTATCAAAGACACAACTGAAGAACAAGTGGGATAAGTTAAAGGGTGAATGGTCTTGTTGGAATAAATTAATGAGGAAGCAAACTGGGACAGGTTGGGACAGTTCGAAGGGAGTTATTGTCATGGACAATGAGTGGTGGAAGAAGGCAAGAAAGGTTGGTGCTGTCATATATTACATTATAATGATAATTGTAGTTCATACATGTTGGGTTGATAATTTTTTTTCTTTCTTTAGGACATTCCTGGATGTGGCAAGTTTAGAAAAAAAACCTCTTCAAAATCTGGAGAATCTTTCCAAAATGTTTGGTGATATTTTGAATGATGAACAAGATCATTGGAATCCCATGAGTGACAACCCCATCATACCCCCAAGTCAAGAGAATTATGTTGATGTTGATAATGTTGTTGGAGTTGGAGAGGAACATGTTCATGACATCCTTGATGATGTTGGTACCGTGGTTGGTGGTGAGGAGGAAGAGGTTCATGAGGTTTCTCCTTGCATTGCTAATGCAAAGAAAAAACCTCGCGTTCTTCTTGAAAAAAATAAGAAACCAAAGTCAAGCACAGCACTTGTTATCCAAGATAAAATCACAAAGATAGCTGAATCTGCCGCTTCTTTTACATCAATGAAGCAAGGAGAGGTGACAATCCAGGAAGTCATGGATATGGTCTTGGAATGTGGGGCCGTGCATGGTTCCGATGAGCATGATATTGCCACACAGTTATTTGTGAAGAAGGACCAACGGGAAATGTTCAAGACCCTTCCTAAAGAGATTAGGTTCAATTGGCTTAAGAGAAGATATAACGATAAGTATGGAAATTGAAGTAGTTTGTTGGCGCATGAATTTTTCTCGCCTCATGTCATTTGAACGATTTGCTTTATGTATTTTGGAGTGAACAATTTTATCGTTGTATTGTCACTTGAACTATTTGGTTTATGTATGTTGGATTGAACTACTTTATCGTTGTATGTCACTTGAACTATTTGCTTTATGTATGTTGGAGTGAACTACTGTATCGTTGTATGTGACTTGAACTACTTTCTCTATGTAATGTCACTTGACATATTTTCTCTATGTATGCCAACAAAAATATTTGCTCTATGTATGTCAACTAATTTATTTATTTTGGTTTTTGTTATTGTGCTACATGCAGATGTCTGATAGTGACAGCGATGATTCTGATGATGAGAGTATGAAGTTTTGGAATCTTGTTCTGGGTGCTGCTACACTTGCACAAGTGTATTGTGATACATATGTTGATAAGAACCCACCGAGGACATCAATTCTAAGTGGTATGGGATGGTTGCAAGAGACTTTGAGGACTCCGGGTGAATGCCTTTCACAACTTCGCATGAGCACAGAAGTATTCATGGACCTTCATGACTTGTTGGTGCGAAGGTATGGGTTAGTATCATCCATGCATGTGAGCACCTATGAAAGTCTTGCAATTTTCCTATTCACTTGTGGTGGCAATGAGTCCAACAGAAGAGGTCAAAATCGTTTCAAGCACTCAGGCGAAACCATTAGTAGGAAAATTGACGAGGTCCTAAACTGTTTGATGAAAATGGCAAAAGATTTCATTAGACCTAAAAACCCCAACTTTCCCACTGTTCATAAGAGGATAAGAGATGATAGACGGGCGTATCCACACTTCAAAGATTGCATTGGTGCACTTGATGGCACACATATTTCAGTGTCTCTGTCTCCTGAGGATAGTGTCAGATATATTGGGAAATCAGGGATACCGACTCAAAATGTTCTTGCAATTTGTGACTTTGACATGCTATTCACCTATGTGTCCGTGGGTCAACCAGGAGCTATGCATGACACAAGTGTGTTATACAATGCGATAAGTGTTGATGAAAGTTTCTTCCCACACCCTCCAAAAGGTAACATGTTTGCATAAGATCATACAATTTACTAATTGTTCATACATCAAATATTCGTAAAAAAATAGCCATATCATCTCCTCCACTTGTAGGCAAATACTATGTTGTTGATGCGGGATACCCCAATCGTCCGGGATACCTCGCTCCTTACAAGGGTGAGAGGTATCATATGCCAGAATGGCATAGAGGTATGGAGCCAAAGACTCCAACAGAAAAATTCAATCGCGTTCACTCATCTATCCGCAATGTTGTTGAGCGATCATTTGGAGTGCTAAAAATGAAGTGGCAGATTCTCTATAAGATGCGACCGTACCCGATGTTCAAACAAAAAATGATCGTTGTTGCCACTATGGTCCTCCACAACTTTATTCGCGAGCATAACAGTGTAGACTTGGACTTTGCTCGGTTTGACCGTGATCCTGATTACGTCCCTACAATTCCGGACATGTATAACAAATTTGTTGCTGCCTCAGATAGATCCACTGCAGAACCAGATGCTCCGACCATGGATAAATTTCGTGATGAGTTAGCCACCGCTATTGCCTCTGGTTGGAAGTAGCTATGTTCTAATCGAAGATGATCTGGTTCTTATTTCAATCATTTCTTTTCAAGGCAGTCAAACAATGTATCGTTGCACATTCATGTGAAACTTTTTAATTATCTATCGATGGATATTTATGTCAAATTTTAAATTATATATGGGTGGATATTTATGTTGATCTTTACATTATATATATATATATATATATATATATATATATATATATATATATATATATATATATATATATATATATATATCGGTTGTATTAAATTCACATCATTTTACATGTTTTTAATCCACCGACATGTTCATGCATACACCACTCAAACCGTGAGTACATGAGTTCACTTGTAATATTGTATTTTTTTTTAAGTACAAAACTTGAAGAAAAAAACAATTGCTCAAGGGGCACAAATGTTAGGACGCTGAAAACATCATCCGTAATAAAATAGGGGCAAAATAGACCTTTCCTACCAAATTTTCCCGTTTCTGAAGTTGGAGCTAGCTGAAAGCCAAACAGTATAAACTACTTCAAAGTGGAGCTGCAGCTTCTGGGTGGAACTGCTCTAAAGTGAAGTTGGTGGAGTGGAGCTGGTTTTTGTGGAGTGGAGTAGTCCCAAACAGGCCCTAAATATGAGCCCCCTTCCCAAAAATTACTCCCTACATCCCATAATGTAAGGCGTTTTTTGACTCTAGTGTAGTTTCAAAAAACGTCTTATATTATGAGACGCAGGGAGTAGTAAATTAAGGAATGCTCCTTGCAAAGACCACTCGCACCTTATCGGGTTGCCGCAAGTGGCACGCTGCATGTGCACCACTTGTCTCAATCTTTGAATTTTCCCTTTTTTTCGTACATCCGTTTATTCAAAATGTTTTTTCTCTTTAACCGTGTTTGTTCAAATCTTGACTCGTTTTCACTATTGGATTCCTCGCGTTGAGATCTTTAAAAATTAGATCCCATGTTTGGTAGGTTTCGATGATTATTGTTTCACAAAAAAACCGAATCAGGAGCACAGTGTTTTTCCTTTCCGAAAAGGCACACATTTTTTTCCTTTTCCGAGAAGTAAATCTGTGCTCCCCAAGAAATAAATCCATGCCCATTGCGGAAGAAAAAAGAAAACATATTTTCCCCCTTTCCGAGAGGCACAATCATGCATTTCGAGGAAGCAAATCCGTTCCTCCACGAGAAGTAAATCTGTTCCTCTCGCGAAAGGGCAAAAACATATATATATTTTTCCTTTCCGAGAGGCACGACCGTTCTTGTGTGGGGGTGAGGAAGCAGTGGACTTTGGTACTCCGCTACCTTCAACACGATGCGAGAGGCCCAACCGGTCTCAGACGGAGGCCTAATATGAATCAGGATGTGGGGTTCTTAGTGTTTTCCTTACTTTGGGCCCTATGTTCTTGATTAGTAATCGTGTGGTGCAATGCACATTGATTTTCCGGTAGGACATTAGTTGGACGTTGATATTTGGTAACATTTATCAAATACAAGGTAACTTTTTTCAAATACATGTTGTACATTTTCTTAATGACAATAATCGTGTTTACAGATACATTTTACTACACTGTATAAACATTTTTTCAAAATATCACGAACATTTTTTCAATCACCACAATTTTCTTTAAAATGTCATGTACATTTTTTAACAATTCAATACATGTTTTTACATTACTCAAACATTGTGTTACATTGTGCACTTTTTTGTACATATCAAAAAGTCATTTTTTGAAACTAATGAACATTTTTTAAACTGCAACATACTTTTATTTGAATTATCTGAACATTTGTTTACATTGCATGAACATTTAAAAAAAATGGTAGGCACATTTTTATAAATGGATGTCATTTTAAGGTGTGACCAACATGTTTCATACAGATGATTAACATTTTCTTATGTATGTTTAGCATTTTTTAAATGCATGATTAACATTTTTCTAAAATTTATGTGAAGTTTTCTTTTGTAATATATATATATATATATATATGTATATATATATATATATATTATTTCTAAATAATAGTTAAAGATGAAATAGAAGTGTGAAGAAAATGGAAGGAAAAAGTAAAAAAAATGCTTTCCTAGTAGTGTCTGTTTAGTATTATTGTCACGGAAAACCACCAGGTTGACCAGCCTAGTTGAATGATCATTGTGATGCGGTTCAAAATACCGGAGGGGTCACTGGCTTTGTTATTTCCGGTTTCACAAAAAACCATACAATTTGTCAGGTTCTCACAAATTTGACCAAAATCTCTTTCCTTGCATCGAGAGTGTTTTCTCCTTCCAACCCTTGAGTCTCTGGCACACTCTATCAACCAAGTGCTGAAAACAGTCACTTCTGTCCACACCAAACATAATAGGGAGACCCAAATATGTGTCAGACAAGACTTCTTTCACAATGTTCAATTCTCTATAAACATTCTCTCTAGTATGGACACTTGTATTAGGGCTGGAAAAAATACTTGATTTTGCATTACTCACAAGTTGTCCCGAGTTACTGCAGTATGTATCAAGAACCCTTTGTAGAGGACTAGCATTATGTGAGTCAGCCTTCATCAGGGTTAAAGAATCATCCCTGATGACCCACAAGTATAGGGGATCTATCGTAGTCCTTTTGATAAGTAAGAGTGGCGAACCCAACGAGGAGCAGAAGGAAATGACAAAGCGGTTGTGAGCAAGGTATTTTCTACAGACACTAAAATTATCGGTAATAAATAGTTTTGTGATAAGATAATTCGTAATGGGTAACCAATAACAAGTGTAACAACGGTGCAGCAAGGTGGCCCAATCCTTTTTGTAGCAAAGGGTAAGCCTGGATAACTCTTATATAAAGCAAAGTGCTCCAGAGGACACAAGAGAATTGTTGTCAAGTTAGTTTTCATCATGCCCATATGATTTGTGTTTGTTACTTTGATAATTTGATATGTGGGTGGATCGTTGCTTAGGTGTTGTACTTACTTGGACAAGCCTCCCACTTATAATTAACCCCTCTCGCAAGCATCCGCAACTACGAAAGACGAATTAAGATAAACCTAACCACATCATTAAACATGTGGATCCAAATCAGCCCCTTACGAAGCAACACATAAACTAGGGTTTAAACTTCTGTCACTCTAGCAACCCATCATCTACTTATTACTTCCCAATGCCTTCCCCTAGGCCCAAACCATGGTGAAGTGTCATGTAGTCGACGTTCACATAACACCACTAGAGGAAAGGCAACATACATCTCATCAAAATATCGAACGAATACCAAATTCACATGATTACTTATAACAAGGCTTCTCCCATGTCCTCAGGAACAACGTAACTACTCACAAAGCATATTCATATTCATAATCAGAGGGGTATTGAGTAGCATCAATGACCTGAACATATGATCTTCCACCAAATAAACCAACTAGAATTAACTACAAGGAGTAATCAACACTACTAGCAGCCCACAGGTACCAATCTGAGGTTTTGAGACAAAGATTGAATACAAGAGATGAACTAGGGTTTGAGAGGAGATGGTGCTGGTGAAGATGTTGATGAAGATTGACTCTCCCTTGATGAGAGGACCGTTGGTGATGACGGTGGCTTCAATTTCCCCCTCCCAGAGGGAAGTTTACCCGGCAGAACAGCTCCGCCGGAGCCTAGATTGCTTCTGCCCAGGTTCTGCCTCGAGACGGCGGCGCTTCATCCCAAAAGCTTTGTTATTACTTTGCTAGGTCAAAACCCTCCATATAGCAGAAGATGGGCACCGGACGATGGCTAGGGGACCCACAAGCCCTGGGGGGTAGGGCGCCCACCCCAGGCTTGTGGCCAACTGGTGGGTCCCCTTCTGTTGTTTCTTTGCCCAATATTTTTTTATATATTTCAAAACAATTCTTCATCAAGTTTCAGGACATTTGGAGTTGTGTAGAATAGGTATCACAGATTTCCTCCTTTCCAGTCCAGAATTCCAGCTGCCGACATCTCCCTCTTCATGTAAATCTTATAAAATAAGAGAGAAAAGGCATAAGTATTGTAACATAATGTGAAATAACAGTCCATAATGCAATAAATATCAATATGAAAGTATGATGCAAAATGGACGTATCAACTCCCCCAAGCTTAGACCTCGCTTGTCCTCAAGTGAAAGCCGAGATCGATACTCATGACCACATGTTTAGAGATAGAGTTGTCGGTAAAATAAAATACGGACATGAGGGCATCATGATCATCTTTAGAACAGCAACATATTGTCATATAACTTCTTATGCCAAGGTGATAATTCGTTCACGAGGTAAAGTATGAATCAATTTTTTTTATTGAAAACTAACGAACTATGATCTCGGTCATTGAGGCTATTGCAATTTATCGTAACATCGGAAAGTGCCAATGTAGGACATTTTATATAGCAAGTTCACATACTCAACCATCTTTTGCTCTTCCATAATTGCTAACACTCATGTGATACTCGGTCGCCTTGAAAAGGGCCGGCTGGAAGAGGGGTACGAGGATGGGGGAGGGAGAAATAAGGGAGGACGAGGCGCTACTTGTGGGAGACGGGCCGAGGTGAAGGGTGCTCCGGGCGGCGGGGTAGGCCCGAGGTGCGCTGGAGGGCCGGCTGAAGCGGCGGCTGTCAAACCCTAGCGTGCAGCGGCTGGCGGCGGCAGAGCCTTTCGTGCGCGAGTGCGGGTATGAGAGGAAACAGAAGCGTAGCGGTATGACTTTACAATGACAGTGGTGAGTACATTGCAACTTTCAGGGGCAGCTAAAAATGCCATGCCAAAGTTAGGGTAACACCTGCTACGAAATTACACTGTCAAAATTTGGTAGCTTTTGCAACTTCTGCTTCCACTCCCCCCCT
>LR738713.1:862602049-862612915 GCA_902687465.1 Secale cereale | reverse complement strand
CCCCCTCCTCTATGGTTAGCTTCTAGCTGTGAAAAGTTGGTTCTAAAAGCTCAATCAAATACAGCCTTAGTTTAGTTATAGTACCACATCATATTTTTAATGGGTGGCAATGCATATAATATTCTTATGATGCTAGCACGGCGGAGGTTTTGCTATGCTACAAACCTCATGTGACAACGTCCTAGTGGCACATTTGTGAACAAAGGGCCACCGGTCGATGAACATCTTAATAATATTAGGACCTCGATCCATTACCAAGTCTTCTCATATGGCTAGCTAAAGTACAGCCAAGATGAGATCATGCCACTTGACATGCAGGCTTCCTTAATTAATTAGCAGGACCTTGATCAATCCACAAGTCTTCTTGCTCCTAAATGTCAACTGCGAGCTAGATCAATTAATCTAATCTGTCACCATGCATGGTTACCGGCCGCTTGAATGCGGAAGGGGAAGGTTAACATTTTACTACTCACTCCTTTTCGATTTATAAGGCTTATCTTGAAATTTTTGATTTTCCGTTTTATAAGTCTCAATTTGATTGTTCCTCATCACACGTTCAGATTTCAAGGTGAATTAAATTATTGAATGAAAAGATTAAGAGAAAATTGACCAATACATGTACTTTATGCATGCATGCATTGATAAACATAATTATTTGAGGAAAACAAGTGCATTAATTGTGTGCTTTTGTAAACTACAAAAAATATTCCACCACTCACCATCTATCTTGGTTGGTGAGATTTTTGAATTGAACCCTATAAACCAGAAAGGAGATAGTATTTGTCAGCTAATGCTCTCTATTATGGAAGCTAGTTCTTGGAATCATTTGCCGCAATAGGTTGGTCGCACGTGCTAAGCATATATCATGCATATATAGAGTTTAGATGAGGTGCTCAGTGTCTGACAGCCTAGCAACAAAACCCTCCATATGCATTGGTGATAATTGTATGAAGGAGCTTATCAACTTTCTTCATTTAGTTGTTTAGCAACCGAAATCTGTTATGTAGGTCCACATGTTGGTCTTTCTAGGTTATCAAAGTGATCTCTGTTAATTACTTTGCCATGTCATTTTTTTGTCTGTGTGTCATTTTTAGCACCCGTACACCGTGAAACATTGGGGAAGTGCCTAAGGCTACTTCCAATGCATTGGTGCTTAGATGAGGTGCTAAGCACATTAAAAAGTTTAGCACCTAATGTCCACAATACATAGGTGCTTTATTTGTTGGTGCTAAGCTCCCCTCATTTAATACTTTAGCAACTAAACTATTCCATGCATTGGTGGATTGCTTTTATTTAATTGTTTTTGCCTAGGTTCACGTGTTTGGCATTGGTTCTTTCTGGGGTCACCATACTCACCTCTCTCCTCTTTATTACCTTGCCACATCAGATTTTTTGCCTACATGACAGCCTTAGCACCTGTACAAGGTGGAGCATTGGGAGGGCCTAAGCATCACTGTACTACTTTTGATGCATTTAAGTACTAAAATAACACAATCTAATTTGGAATTTCTAATAACTTGAAATTCCGTGGCGAAATAAAATAAAAATTCTAACATGAAATACAACAAATACAAGAACAATAACTAGTACTCTGTTTGTCCCAAAATATAAGAACGTTTCACTAATATCAAAAACATTTTTATATTATGGGACGAAGGGAGTCAAAAATGTTTTTATATTATGGAACTGAGGGAGTACGTATGATTAGTCGTACTCTGCTGTTATAAATAGAGCTGTCGGACATATCGATCTGTGACAGGCAGCAGTAGCACTACTCTACTGCTACTAGTTTTGTTCCTCCATATCCAGCTCGCAAGAGGTTTTGATCGATCGAGATCAGAGGTAGTACAAGAATGGCTAGAACGGTGCTAGATGATGAGCTGTCGGTGCGCCGGGGCACGGCATCGCTGGTGGCACCGGCGCGGCTGACGCCGCGGGAGACCAAGCCGCTGTCGGACATCGACGGCCAGGCGGTGTTGCGGTGCTACACCACCATGATCCACCTCTACCGAGGCGACCCTTCCAAGCGATTCATCGACCCAGCAGCGGCCGTGCGAGCCGCGCTGGCGGAGGCGCTGGTGCACTACTACCCGCTGGCGGGCCGGCTGCGCGCGGAGGCCGGCCAGAAGCTGGTTGTGGACTGCGCCGGGCAGGGCATCGTGTTCGTGGAGGCCGACGCCGACATCGCCGTCGACGATCTCGGTGACGTGCGGTACCCGCCGTTCCCGCGCTCCGAGGAGTTCATCTACGACGATCACGTCTACAGGGCGCCCCCGTCCGGCGTGCCGCTATCCCTGCCCGCAATCATCGACCAGCCCCTGATGTTTGTCCAGGTGACACGGCTCAAGTGCGGAGGCTTCACCGTGTCCCAGCAGAACGCTCACTGCATCTGCGACGGCCCCGGCTTGGCGCAGTTCTGGAAGGCAGTCGGCGAGCTCGCCCGCGGCGCCGGCACGCCGTCCGTGCCGCCGGTCTGGGCAAGGGAGATCTTCAACGCGCGGCAGCCACCGCGCCCTTCCTTCCCGCACCACGAGTACAGGGAGCCAGCAGACGGGCGCGACCGCTTCGAGTCCACGCCACCGGGCGACATGGCGCGCGTCCAGTTCTCCTTCGGTCCCGAGGCCATGGCCGCGCTACGCGGCCGGCTCGCGCCGGGAGCGGCATGGGCGTCCCAGTTGGACCTGGTGGTGGCCTGCGTGTGGCGGAGCCGCACGGCGGCCCTCGGCTACGCTCCCGGGGACGAGGTGCGGCTGAGGATGCCGGTGAACGCGCGCGGCCGGCGCGCGGACGCGTTCGGCGGCGAAATCCCCGCAGGCTACTACGGCAACGCGTTCGCCTTCGTGGTGGCGCGCTGCGCCGCCGGGGATCTGTGCGGCCGCGGGCTGGGTTACGCTGTGGAGCTGATCAGGGAAGCCAAGGCGAGGGTGACGTACGAGTACATGCGGTCGGTGGCGGACGTGATTGTGCTGCAGGGCCGTCCCGTGATCGCGAGGAAGCGCACGTTCGGCGTGTCGGACGTGAGCCATGCCGGGTTCGACGAGGCCGAGTTCGGGTGGGGAAAGCCAGTCTACGCCGGCGTCATCACGGACGCCCATCGCGGCGGCGCCAGCTTCCTGATGCGGGGCAAGAACGACGGGGGAGAGGACGAGACGTTCATCGGCATCTACCTCCCGGGAGACTGCACGGCAAGGTATCGGATGGAGGTGGAGGCGCTCACCGCCGCCGCGGCCACCGCAAAGAATACGCGGCTGCACATGGAAGAAGCGTCTTCAGTTCCTCTTGCCTTGCGTGCCCGCTACTAATTTAATCCAGGCGGCCATCTCACCCAGCCAACTTTAGCCGATTCCAGCTATCTCCCCACCTTTACAAGTCTTTGAGCAGGCAAGAATCAAGATATGTTTTGGTGCATATACTCCCTTCGATCCACATTTTGTTTACTTGTTTCCCCATTTTCGAAAATTTCAAGGTTAAACTGTCATGTACATTTTTGTAGGAATCCAATAACTCCCGAACGTTCGGATTTTGAGCATTTTGTCCAGAACGTTTTTACATGGCAACTTTAGTTCATAAGGGTGGCAACTTTAGTTGATAGGGGATGACAACGTTATCCTTTTTCGTTTTTTAAGAAAATTGCCATGTTTCCCTAATCTCACGCAAACTAACTTGCCATCTAAAACATTCGGGTTGCCATGCTTAAATCCCGAACGTTGGGGGTTATCATTACCGTTTATGTGATGGCAATAATTGTTTTAACCTCCGGAGAAATTTTATTTACACTGCATAAACATTTTTTGAGTCGCCGGATCTTTCTATAAAATGTCATGTACATTTTTTTGACAGTACGAAACATTTTTCTTACATTACGCAAACATTGAGTTATATTGTATGAACTTTTTTGAACATATGACAAAATCATTTTTGAATCTCTTGAGCATTTTTTAAACTGCAACATACATTTTTTAATTGTATTAACATTTGTTTTACATTGTATAAACATTTTTTAAATGTCAGTTACATTTTCTAAAATTCATGATATTTTAGATGTGACAAACATTTTTCGTACACATGATTAGCATTTTCTTATATATATTTTGCATTTTTAAAAGCATGATTAACATTTCCCCCCAAATTTTATGTAAAGTGTGTTTGTAATATTTATATTTAGCTTATTTGAAAATATAAATAATAGTAAATGCCGAAAAAAAATGAAAACAGAAATGTGAAGAAAGGTTGGATGGAAAAACATGAGCGAGTGAGGCAACCATGTGGTTATCAAGCGGCCAAGCAACGACTCTTGAAGATGACCCTATGCTAGGAATAACAACGCGTATAGTTAATGTGTAGCCTAGCTCCATGCTTGAGCTTCTCTTGATCGTGTAGCATACTTTTTTTTGTTGTGTAGCATGTTCCCCTAAACTATAAGGTGCTCGAGCATGACTTCGCAGCCCTCCGCACCAATTACGACACCCTCCACTTCCGCGTCGATTCCGGCAAGCAAGAGAAGCTCACCCTCGCCGCACATGTAGCTCTGCCATAGCTAGATTACACCCTACATGATCTGCCCTACATGATTGAGATATATCTGATGTAATCTCACGTGTGTTTGTTACCCTGGCATAGCAGTAGACTGCAGCGGTGGTAGAGTCTGCCAGCCCGCAGCTGCTTCCTTCCTTCTTCTTCTCTACCGACTAGTTTCCGAGTCTGTCTCTGTGCGCCCGTGAGATCGATTGCTTTGATCTGTCCATTCGATTCTACATTGACCACATTGAATTCAAAAAAATACATTACTCATATCTCCCTTTTTCTTTAATGCTTAGTATCGTCCATTCCCTTGTCAAGGAAAACATAGTTCATTTAATTGGCTTTTTCACAACTCTTAAAGGTTAAAAAAGAGCAAACGATGCTCGCAACAATATAACTTAATACTCAATATTTCACCAAATCAAACGATGTTCACATCATTAAAACTCACATCATATCATGGACCATGATAAATGAGTTCTAAATAAAAAGAAAAATGACATAGCAAATGGGAAATGCCGTTTGGAGGCCGAGCTGCCTGGCGCTCGTTATCCTGCGCGTTAGGCTAGGTAGCGATCAGCGGCAGATGCGGGCAAACGTGTATTAATCGCTTGTATTTCACCCTGTATCCTTTTGCCGGCCACTTCTCTTTTATTTACAGTGCTATCCCATGTCAATCGATGGGTCGTACCAGCGCATGCACACGTACCTTCTAAGAGCATCTCCAGCCGTTCGGCCCTCCGGTACGCCTAAAAAGAGCGGCCTGGGGCGAACCGGCGCTAGCTCGGCTCCTGGGGGCGACCTAGCTCCCAGTCACGCCCCCAAGCGCCGGCCCCAGGATGCGGGGAATTTGAACTAGGTCGTTCCCGCCCACAAAAGACGCCACACATCCGGCGACCGAAGGTAGTCCGGCGTTACAAAAACAGAGCGCCGCAAATTCGCGTTCGCAACGAACCACTTGGCGGGGTCGGCTCCAGGCGTTGGCGGAGTCGGCATGCGTGGGCTCGGCGGTGTCGGAGCTGCTTCGACGGTGTTGGGCTGTGTCGGCGCGGCTTCAGTACTGCTGGGCGGCGACGTGGAGGCGTCCTCATTCGGGCTTGGCGTCGGCGTGGCTCTGGGCGCGAGAGTTGGCGTCGTCGGCGTCGTTGGCGTCGTCGGCGTTGTCTGCAGCTGGTTCAGGATGAGGCCTCGCTCCGCCATGTACCACGCCCTGAGCTGCTCGTCGTTGCTCTGGAGCATGTCCGCACCGCCCATCAGAAAGGCCATGTCGGTGTTCCTCTTCTTCGCGGCGACGTTCGTCCAGAGCAGGTCGAGCTTGATGGCGCTGTTCTTCATCAACGACGACCACCGCTCCGCGGTTTTCTCTTCACGCAGGACGGCCCGGGCCTGCGCATCGGCAAGGCATTGCTCGATGGACTCCTGCACTCGCGCGGTAGCCGCGTCGACTTGTTTCCCCTTCTTGGCCACTTTGTGGCCGTCCGGCCGCCCCTCTGACGCGCCCGGAGTCGTCGCGTTCGGCTTGTATGTCTCCTTGGCCTTGTCGAGGGTGCGCCGGACTTCCGCCCACTTCTCGCACTTATCAATGCGCTTGTAGACGTGGAGGTACTTGAAGTCGGCGTCGAGGTTGTCCCGCCGATACATGGCGAACATGCGCATCAACTGCGCGGAGGAACAAACAGTTGGCGGGCGTAGACGACGGAGAGAGGCGGGCGAACGGCGTGGCATACCTGATCCTCAACGCCGGCGCCGCTCTCCGGGCGAGCCACGACCTCCTCGACGATACCATGCCATTTGTTGCACGCCCCCTGGATACGCCCCAATGGTTCGCCATCGCCTTGGAGCCGCGCTGCATGTAGACCCCTTTGAAGTAGGGGTCGACGAGCTTCCGCTCGTCGAACTCGGCCTTGATGCGGTCCCATTACGTCTCGAAGCTCTGGTTCGTACCGGTGGTCGGGTCGAGGCAGACGACTTTCCATGCTTCGGTGAGGCATTCCTCCTCCTTGGACGTCCACCTGATGCGCGGTTCACCTGGCCTGGCCGCCCGCTTCTTCTTGCGCCCCTTCGTCGGACCAGGCGCCGGCTCCTCCTCCTCCTCCTCCTCCTCCTCGTCCTCCTCCTCCTCCTTCTCGGGGTCCTGCGCATCCTGCACGTCCTCGCCGTAGACGAAGCCGAGCTCAGCATCCATGCCGCCGCTGAGATCCATCACCTCGTCCTGGGTGGTGAACCCGGGAGACGCGGCGGCCGCGGTCGAACCTGTCGCGATGATGTCATCCATGTCGGCTCCTGTGTCGTCGGTGTCGCCGAGGTGCGAGAAGGGCAGCGGTCCACGGCGGAGATGTGGCTTCGGTGTGGACGCGTAGGCGGGCGGCGAGTAGTTGTACGGAGGGTACTGCACGCCGACGAAGGCGGGCGAGGGTGTGCGCGTCGCCGGGTGGCCATGGGGGAATGTCACGTTTGGGTTGAACCCACCATGCGCGTCGCCGTCGGCATAGCCGGGCGACGGCGATCCCCATGGAGAACCGATGCCTTGCTGCCCCCAGGGCGCGTACTGGATGTGGCTGACGGGTGGATTCATCATCCCCGCGTGGTCCGCCGATGAGGAGGCAGCCGCCGCAGCGCGCGGCGCGTTGTCGTGGGCCTTCTTGGCGATGGCCCTGTTCCGCCGGTCGGCGGTGACTGCGTCGCGTCGCTGAACTTCCACCCTCCACTCGGCGTTTGACATGCCCGGTGGCTTCGATGGCGGTGCCCTCGGCTTCCTCTGCTTCGGCTGGGCCACGATGCTGGTCGCGGTTGCCGCCGCGCGCGGCATGGCGTGCTTCCTCGGTGGCATGGCGGCGAAAGGAAGGCGAGCGGGAGGGGGTTTGGCGGGAGGAAGGGAGGGAATGGCGGGAGGAGGGCGAGCGAGCGGGAGGGAAGCGGGGGAATAGCGAGACGAAACGGCGGGAAAAGGCTCTCGGGTCGCCGACAGGGAGGACCCACGCGCATTTTTCGCTTGTGCCGGCTCCCCAAGCGCCGCCCAGGACGCCGGGTTCGGCCTGGGTCCGCCTGCACCAGTTTTGGCCCGAGCCAGCGAAAAACGGACTTCTGAAGACGCGACTGGGCCGTTTTTTCGCCGCCGGCGCGGCAAAAACACCTGGGGAGGGCCTGTTGGGGACGCGGCTGGAGATGTCCTAACAATCCAACATGTTCAAATGAAAACCGTGAGGAACATGGGTACCCGTATGGCTTGATATGCCTGTCCAAACATGGAGAATCGCTGGATTTAAACGAGCAAAATGGACACGCGCGAGATAATTTCTTTCTTTCCTAGTGTACATTTGTATAGCTTTTTCCATCCCCTTTCTGGCTGTCAGCCATACTGAACCTTGATCTGTATTTCTTGGGGTGTCTCATCCTATCTTAATGAATAAAATCAGCACAATGCTGTTTTTCCTCAAGAAAAAAAAGTAGATCGTTGGTCAAATACTGGGTACTGCGCAGTTAAATTGTCTTGCCGTCGCATGCTTGTTAGAGCATCTCCAACAGTTCATAGAAAAAGGTCCCCAAATTTTCACCTATCAGGGCTCACCAATATCAATTTGACCACAGAGGACACATTTGTCAATTGGTGATGCAGCGGTGCTCCGGCGGCTAATCTGGCGGTTCGACGGAGGTCAGGCGGCACTCCGGAGGATGTACGGCAGCGGCGGTCCAACGCGACGCTGGCCCTCTGATCTCCGACGTTTTTTTATCACACAACTATGTTTTCTAAACACATAATCAACATTATTAAAACACGGTAATTTTTAATACATGTTGAGCATTTATTAAAACCATGATGAACATATTTAAAGTACGTAGAATCTTTTTGAAGACATGATGACCATTTTTTTAAACATGATGGTGTTTTTAAGATACACGGTGAATATTTCTAAATACACACTAAGAACAATTTTGATCGCGGCACCACACGATGTACCATTTTTGCAAACTTGACGGACATTTTTAATACACGGCGGACAATTTTTAGACATTTCGAATACAAGACAGACATTTCTGAAATACAAGTCTACTTAAACATGTTCATCGTGTATGTTTAAGAATGGTCTTCGTGTTTTTTAATATATATCCATCGTGTATTTTATAAAATGTTCACTGTGTCGTAAAACAATGGTTTCGTACTTTCAAAGTGTTTATCGTGCATTTAGAAAACTGCTCATCGTGTGTTAGAAATGTCCACCGTGTTTATAAAGTATGTTCATTGTGTATTCAAAATATTTGTCGTGATTTTCAAAAAGGTTTATTGTGTATTAAAAAATGTCACTGATCAAAAGAATTCATAGTGTATTTACAAATTTCATCATGTATTTTAAAAAGGTCATCTTGCCCCTGAGAAAAATATTCATTGTGCATTTAAAAAGATGTTTACTGTTTCTTAAAAAGAAATTGCAGTACTATAAACATGTTCATCGTGTTTTCAAGAAATATTCATCATGTATTTAAGAAATGTTCATCGCGTATTAAACATGTTCGTCGTGTGTAATGGTCAAATTTTCGAAAAAACTTTGTCTTGTAATAAAAAAATACCTTGCAATAAATTGCTCATAGTGTATTTCAAAATTGTGCATGTACAGTTCAAAAAAATAAATCATCATGTTAAAGAAAATGATCACACAGTTCAAAATTATATTCATGCAGTTTTTAAGAAAGTGTTCACGCAGTTTTAAGAAAATATTGGAGTATATAGAAAAAAGCCACTCATGTATTTTAAAAGATCTGCCCACCACGCCCATCTACCTCATTTATTATTCACATCGGCCTAGTCCGACCAGCATGTGTGCAAATTCAAATCCGGCCACAACACCACGCACATGTTCATGCGAACACTCAATCACCAGAGGCCCATGTATACTGCGTACACACCTGCCCATGACACCTCTGTATATCACAAAAATCCATCACGTATGGGAAAGAAAAAGCTACAGCGCACTTATCCCAATGGCCGAACGCTGGGCTATGATTCCGAGACTCATGTAGCCCGGCTTCCAAAACGTCTAACTTATAGCAAATAGGGTGCAAAAGTCTAAACAACGTAAACTACGCCCTAACATAGGTGCATTGTATCTTGGGGAATCTCGCCATGAATTGGACTGCTGAATCTCTCAAATCTTACATCTTATGCATGTCAAATTGACTTGTCAGAGTCCTAATTATACCAGTTTTCAAATAGTTTGCGTGATACAGTCACGAAAATAAGTTTGAATCATCCGAGAAACTTAATTAGATCTCACCTGACAAAGAGAAGTCTATTGCCTTAAACACAAGATTGATCGGTTTCCCTTACACTTACCAAAATTAATCACATTGCTATTTTTTTAAATAACATGTTGTTAAATATTAATACTTCTGTGTGATAATCATAACTCCTATCGTCACAAACATGAATGTGCTACATTTCTATTTGAAATCCCCATCCAAAATTGTAATTATCCTAGGTTTTTTTCGTTGCAATTTAGTATGAGACATCGTGTGCTAATAAAACCACTTGTTTAATTGAACTCTATTAGATATAAGTAAACACAAGTACAAAACAACTAACCAATTATATCATTTCGCTGAATCTAGTGTATTAACACATGTTAGTGCTATTTCAGTATTTCCTAATACATTTGGAGAGCTCTCGAGTACACATGCGTAACAGAAAAATATCTCAATGTTTAATTTGTGACGTGTAGTTTATGAGGATCGACCTTAAATGCAAACTAATGGTGAGTAGCGGCATAACAAACTACAAAATATT
The DNA here is from genome assembly GCA_902687465.1 of Secale cereale. Classification (NCBI taxonomy): domain Eukaryota; kingdom Viridiplantae; phylum Streptophyta; class Magnoliopsida; order Poales; family Poaceae; genus Secale; species Secale cereale. The sequence goes on along the minus strand of LR738713.1, from coordinate 862,602,615 downwards.
GTATGCCTTCAAGGAAGTCTAGATGGGCTGCTCCAACAGGCGGTGGCAGGGAGGAAAAACCCGATGCCTCGGCTCCGGCTAGTAGATAGCTAGGTTAGGTTTTTTTCCCCAAAGGGGTCATGGGTGTTGCGGCCAGGTTGGCGGCGGCGCCATGGTCCTTGCCTGCTGGACAGATCTGTCTTTCTTGCTCCAAATTTGGGCATTGTCATCCCTTGGGTCGATAGGCCTAGGTAGGGCTCACTTTGGCGAGGTGCAGTCAGCGGTGATGTGCTCTGCCCACGGTGTTAGTCTGTGTAGTGACCACTCCAGTCTACAACCGCGGCCTCGCTACGGATTGTAATGGCGCCGTCGAAAGATCTCATTTTCCTCCCGCTAAGATTATCTCTCTTAGAAACGATATTATGAATTTTAAGCAACTAGATGATGAGCATGTTGCACAAGCTTGGGAGAGAATGAAATTAATGATACACAATTGCCCTACACATGGTTTGAACTTATGAATGATTATACAAAACTTTTATGCTGGCTTGAATTTTGCTTCTAGAAATCTTTTAGATTCGGCCGCG
>LR738713.1:862542117-862601984 GCA_902687465.1 Secale cereale | reverse complement strand
GAAATCACTTTAGGAGAAGCTACCAAACTCCTAGATAATATTATGGTTAACTACTCTCAATGGCACACTGAAAGATCCACTAGTAAAAAGGTACATGCTATTGAAGAGATTAGATTTTTGAGTGGAATGATGGATGAACTTATGAAATTATTTGCTACTAAGAGTGTTTCTTCTGATCCTAATGATATGCCTTTGTCCACGTTGATTGAGAATAATAATGAATCTTTGGATGCCAATTTTGTTGGTAGGAATAATTTTGGTAACAATGCTTATAGAGGAAACTTTAATGCTAGGCCTTTTCCTAGTAATCCTCTAAAAATTATGGTAATTCCTACAATAACTCTTATGGAAATTTTAGTAAGATGCCCTCTGAATTTGAGACTAGTGTTAAAGAGTTTATGAATTCGCAAAAGAATTTCAATGCTTTGCTTGAAGAAAAATTGCTTAAGGTTGACGAATTGGCTAGAAACATGGATATAATTTCTCTTGATGTTGATTCTTTGAAACTTAGATCTATTCCACCTAAGCATGATATCAATGAGTCTCTCAAAGCCATGAGAATTTCCATTGATGAATGCAAGGAAAGAACCGCTAGGATGCGTGCTAAAAGAGATTGCTTTATGAAAGCGTGTTCTTCTAGTTTTCATGATAATAAAGATGAAGATCTAAAAGTGATTGATGTGTCTCCTATTAAATCCTTGTTTTCTAGTATGAATCTTGATAAAGATGGGACTGGAGATGAGTCTACCTTAGTTAAAAGGCGTCCCAATGATTCGGAGTTTTTAGATCTTGATGCTAAAATTGTTAAAAGTGGGACTGAAGAGGTCAAGACTTTACATAGCAATGAACCAACTATCTTGGATTTAAGAGATTTAATTATGATAATTGCTCTTTGATAGATTGTATTTCCTTGTTGCAATCCGTGCTAGATTCTCCGCATGCTTATAGTCAAAATAAGGCTTTTACCAAACACATCGTTGATGCTTTGATGCAATCTTATGAAGAAAAACTTGAATTAGAAGTTTCTATCCCTAGAAAGCTTTATGATGAGTACGAATCTACTATTAAATTAAGATTAAAGATCATGAATGCTTTGCTTTGTGTGATTTGGGTGCAAGTGTTTCCACAATTCCAAAAGCATTGTGTGATATGTTAGGTTTCCATGAACTTGATGATTGTTCTTTAAATTTGCATCTCGCGGATTCTACCATTAAGAAACCTATGGGAAGGATTAATGATGTTCTTATTGTTGCAAATATGAATTATGTGCCCGTAGATTTCATCGTTCTTGATATAGATTGCAATCCTACATGTCCTATTATTCTTGGTAGACCTTTCCTTAGAACGATTGGTGCAATTATTGATATGAAGGAAGGAAATATTATATTCTAATTTCCGTTAAGAAAAGGCATGGAACACTTTCCTAGAAAGAAAATCAAATTACCTTATGAATCTATTATGAGAGCCACTTATGGATTGCCTACCAAAGATGGCAATACGTAGATCTATCCTTGTATCGTGCCTAGCTAGGGGCGTTAAATGATAGCGCTTGTTGAGGCAACCCAATTTTATTTTCTTTGTTTTTGCTTATGTTTAGGAATAAATATTGCATCTAGCTTCTGTTTAGATGTGGTTTTGTGTTTTAATTAGTGTTTGTGCCAAGTAGAACCTTTGGGAAGACTTGTGTGAAGTTTATGCGATCATGCTGTAAAAAGAGAAACCTTAGCGCTCACGAGATTAGCTGCCATTTTTTACTGGAGAGTGCTTTTTAGTTGATTCTTTTGGCGGATGATTAATAGACAAATTCCTCACGACCACCAATTTATTTCAAATTCTTTAGAGTTACAGAAGTATTCGAAAGTTACAGATTGCTACAGACTTTTCTGTTTTTGACAGATTCTGTTTTTCGCGTGTTGTTTGCTTATTTTGACGAATCTATGAGTAGTATCGGGGGGTATGAGTCATAGAGAAGTTGGAATACAGTAGGTTTAACACCAATATAAACAAAGAATGAGTTCATTACAGTACCTTTGAGTGGTGGCTTGTTTTCTTATACTAACGGAGCTCACGAGATTTTTGGCTAAGTTTTGTGTTGTGAAGTTTTCAAGTTTTGAGTAAGGATTTGATAGACTATGGAACAAAGAGTGGCAAGAGCCTAAGCTTAGGGATGCCTAAGGCACCCCAAGGTAAAATTCAAGGATAACCAAAAGCCTAAGCTTGGGGATGCCCCGGGAAGGCATCCCTCTTTCGTCTTCATCTATTGGTAACTTTACTCGAGACTATATTTTTATTCACCACATGATATGTGTTTTGCTTGGAGCATCATGTATGATTTGAGTCTTTGCTTTTTAGTTTGCCACAATCATCCTTGCTGGACACACCTTTTGAGAGAGATACAAATGAATTGGAATTTATTACAAGACTCTATGTGGATCACTTATATCTTTTGAGCTAGATAGTTTTGCTCTAGTGCTTCACTTATATCTTTTAGAGCACGGTGGTGGTTTTATTTTGTAGAAATTATTGATCTCTCATGCTTCACTTATATCTTTTTGAGAGTCTCTCAGAACAGCATGGTAATGTGCTTTGGTTATAAAACTAGTCCTAATATGACAGGCATCCAAGATGATACGTGATATTAGAGTCATGCTAGTGGAGTAATTGTGAATTTGAGAAACACTTGTGTTAAAGTTTTTGATTCCCGTAGCATGCACGTATGGTGAATCGTTATGTGATGAAGTTGGAGCATGATTTATTTATTGAGTGTCATCCTTTGTGTGGATGTCGAGATCGCGCGATGGTTAGAGCATCTCCAGCCGCGCCCCCAAGAAGGCCCCCGAGGCATTATTTCGTCCGCCGGCGCCAAAAAATCGGCCCAGTTGCGCCCCCAAGAGCCCAGTTTTCGTCGGCTCGGGCCGAAATTGGCGCCGGCGAACCCGGCGCGCTAGGGGTCGCTCGGGGGCGCCGGGCGAATCGTTTTTGGCGCGAAGAGCCGCGGGCCCGCCGCGTCAGCGACTCGACTCTCTTCTAGCCGCTTCGTCGTCCTCATCGCCTCGTTTCGCGCGGCGAATCAATGCCAAAGCTGCGCGCGCTGCCGCGCCAGTCAGCCTCCGTTGATGCCTCACGGGCGGCGCAGTGAAGGCTGGGCGACGCGTCCCTCGGCCGCCACGCAATCACGCCACGCGTAACGCGCCGGCCAAGCCTAGCACGCGGCGCCTTCGCCTATATAAGCCGACCGCCAGCGCGCCGGAGACTCGCACAGATCATCCACCGCCGACGCGCCCATTTCTCCCCCTTCCCTCCTCTCGCCATCCCCAATTGAGAAGAATGGTCGAGCGCTTTCCAGGCGACGGCGTGGCGGCGAATGGATTCGGGCACCGTCATCTTCACGAGGATGAGGCTCGCCTCCTTTTCGAGGCCGAGTACCCGGTCCCGCCGGACATGCGGGTGCCCGGGGCGTGGAGGATTAGCGCCGGCGGCGTGCCGGTGCCATCGCTACCCACTGGCGCGGCGCGGCGTGCGGAGATCGCACGCATCCGCTCGTCCCTGCCGCGTGCGGCGAGGGAGGGGCCCCGGTACGTCCCCGACAACCCTATTTGGGAGCCCTACTTCCGCCGCCGGCACGCCGAGCAGCTCGAGGCCACCAACGGCGTCGTGCCCTCCGGCAGGTTCAACGCCGACGGCCGGCGCCGGTGGTGGGGCGTGCCTGACCGCACGTTGGAGTCCATCCTCGAGTACATCGAGGGCGACAACACGCCGCGCCTCGAGTACCCCGCTCCCCCGTCCTTCTCACGCCGCCATGGAAGCTCCTGGACGCCGAGGCACATGGAGCCCGGGGAGTCCTCCTCCTCGTCCGGTGGCTCTCCCTGCCTCCACCTTCGCCCCGTCAAGCCGGAGCCCCAGGACACGCCTGTCAACGCACGTACCCGCCGCTCCGGCGCCCTCGTCGAGCCCAAGGCGCAACCCGGCCTCCCCCCGGAGTACGAGGAGATAGCCCGGCGAGGCTTCTCCAACGAGGACGCCATGCGGTGGTCGCGTGACGACTACCTGCGCGAGGAGATGGTCCGGCAGTGCCGGGCCCTGGAGAAGATCGCCGCCCGCAAACATGGGCGCGAGGACGAGAACGGCGTCGTGGTCCTCGACAGCGACGACGACGATGCCCCGGACCGTCCAACCCGCCACGCCAACCGGGGGAGGGATGCAGCAGGGACGGCGGAGGCGGGGGCGGGGACGACGACGACGACTACACGCGGTTCTACAGCCTCCTCTGCATGTAGAACCGCGTGGGCAGACGGCGGGCGGCGAGGCGGGCGGCGAGGGAGACGGCGGGGGTAGCCCGCGCTAGTTTTTTTCTTTTCCCCCTCTAAAAACCGTGGGGGCTGCGACTGGGGGGCATCACGCCCCCAGTGCGCGGTTTAGCGCCGGTGCGCCCCCAGGGGGCGATTTTTAGCCCCTCCTGGGGGGCCAACGGCTGGAGATGCCCTTAACTCCTACCAACCCTTCCCCTAGGAGCATGCGTTGAATACTTTATTTTTATAACTCTTAGATTTTTGCAATAAGTATATGAATTCTTTATGACTAATATTGAGTCCATGGATTATACGCACTCTCACGCTTCCACCTTTGCTAGCCTCTCTTGTATCGTGCAACTTTCGCCGGTACCATACACCCACCATATACCTTCCTCCAAACAGCCACCATACCTACCTATCATGGCATTTCCATAGCCATTCCGAAATATATTGGCATGCAACTTTCCACCATTCCGTTCATATGACACGCTCCATCATTGTCATTCACATAGAGTCATATTTTGTTCTAGCCTCGAGTTGTAAGTAAATAAAAGTGTGATGATATTCATTATTAGAGCATTGTCCCAGTGAGAAAAGGATGATGGAGACTATGATTCCCCCACAAGTCGGGATGAGACTCCGGACGTAAGAAAAAAAAGGGGAGGCCATAAAAAAAGGCCCAAAGAAAAAAAAGAAAGAAAGAAAAAGAACAAAAAAAGAACAAAAATGAGAAAAAAAGAGAGAAGGGACAATGCTACTATCCTTTTTCCACACTTGTGCTTCAAAATAGCACCATGATCTTCATGATAGAGAGTCTCTTGTTTTGTCACTTTAATATACTAGTGGGAATTTTCATTATAGAACTTGGCTTGTATATTCCAATGATAGGCTTCTTCAAAGTGCCCTAGGTCATCGTGAGCAAGCAAGTTGGATGCACACCCTCTTAGTTTCTTTTGTTGAGCTTTCATACACTTATAGCTCTAGTGCATCCGTTGCATGGCAATCCCTACTCACTCACATTGATACCTATTGATGGGCATCTCCATAGCCCATTGATACGCCCAGTTGATGCGAGACTATCCTCCTCTTTTGTCTCCTTCACAACCACCACTATATTCCACATAGTGCTATATCCATGGCTCACGCTCATGTATTGCGTGAAAATTGAAAAGTTTGAAAAAATTGAAGTATGAAACAATTTCTTGGCTGAAACCGGGGTTGTGCATGATATAAATATTTTATGTGATGAAGATAGAGCATAGCCAGATTATATGATTTTGTAGGGATAACTTTCTTTGGCCATGTTATTTTGAGAAGACATGATTGCTTTGTTAGTATGCTTGAAGTATTATTATTCTTATGTCAATATAGACTTTTGTCTTGAATCTTTCGGATCTGAACATTCATGCCACAATAAAGAAAATTACATTGAGAATTACGTTGGTTAGCATTCCACAACAAAAATTCTGTTTTTATCATTTACCTACTCGAGGATGAGCAGGAATTAAGCTTGGGGATGCTTGATTCGTCTCCAACGTATCTATAATTTTTTATTGTTCTATGCTATTATATATTCTGTTTTTGATGTTTAATGGGATTTATTATACACTTTGATATTATTTTTGGGACTAACTTACTAACCCAAGGCCCAGTGCAAATTGTTGTTTTTTGCCTATTTCAGTGTTTTGCAGAAAAGGAATATCAAAAGGAGTCCAAACGGAATGAAACCTTCGGGGGAGTTATTTTTGGAACAATATCAACACGAGAGACTTGGAGTACACGCCAGGAAGCAAAGGAGGTGGCCACGAGGGCAGGGGCGTGCCCCCCACTCTCGTGGGCCACCTGTTGACCCCCCCGACGTGCCTCTTCAGCCTATATATACTCTCATACCCTGAAAACATTGAGGCAACAGACGAAACCCTAATTCCACCACCGCAACCTTCTGTTCCCGTGAGATCCCATCTTGGGGCCTGTTCCGGAGCTCCGCCGGAGGGGGCATGATCATGGAGGGCTTCTACATCAACACCATAGCCTCTCCGATGAGTTGTGAGTAGTTTACCACGGACCTTCGGGTCCATAGTTATTAGCTAGATGGCTTCTTCTCTATCTTTGGATCTCAATACAAAGTTCTCCTCGATCTTCGAGGAGATCTATTCAATGTAATCTTTTTGCGGTGTGTTTGTCGAGATCCGAGGAATTGTGGGTTTATGATCAAGATTATCTATGAACAATATTGGATTCTTTTCTGAAATCTTTTATGTATGATTATAATATCCTTGCAAGTCTCTTCGAATTATTGGTTTGGTTTGGCCTACTAGATCTATAGTTCTTGCAATGGGAGAAGTACTTGGCTTTGGGTTCAATCTTGCGGTATCCTTTCCCAGTGACAGCAGGGGCAGCAAGGCACGTATTGTATTGTTTCCATCGAGGATAAAAAGATGGGGTTTATATCATATTGCTTGAGTTTATCCCTCTACATCATGTCATCTTGCTTAAAGCGTTACTCTATTCTTATGAGCTTAATACTCTAGATGCATGCTGGATAGCGGTCGACGTGTGGAATAATAGTAGTGATGCGGAATTGTTTCGGTCTACTTGTCACGGACGTGATGCCTATATATAATGATCATGCCTAGATATTCTCATAATTATGCGCTTTTCTATCAATTGCTCGACAGTAATTTATTCACCCACCGTAGAATTCTGCTATCATGAGAGAAGCCACTAGTGAAACCTATGGCCCCCGGGTATATCTTTATCATATTACTTTCCCGTCAACTTGCCAATTTCTGTTGTCGTTTTTTATTTACTTTATTTACTTTCAATCTCTATATCAAAAATACCAAGAATATTATCTTATCATATCTATCAGATCTCACTCTCGTAAGTGACCGAGAAGGGATTGACAACCCCTTTTATCACGTTTACTGTGAGTTTCTTATTTTTTTGTGCAGGTGCGAGGGACTCGTGCGTGGTCTCCTACTGGATTGATACCTTGGTTCTGAAAAACTAAGGGAAATACTTACGCTATTGTGCTGCATCACCATTTCCTCTTCGAGGGAATACAACGCAAGCTCGAGAAGTAGCATAGAGCATCTTTATAATCACCTAGTTACGTTGTGATGTTTGATAGCACACAAGGTGTTCCTGATACGTCTCCAACGTATCTATAATTTTTTATTGTTCCATGCTATTATTTATGATGTTTTGGATGTTTAATTGGCTTTATTATACACTTTTATATTATTTTTGGGACTAACCTATTAACCCAAATGCCCAGTCCAGATTGCTGTTTTTTTTTGCCTATTTCAGGGTTTTACAGAAAAGGAATATCAAACGGAGTCCAAACGGAATGAAACCTTCGGGAGAGATATTTTTGGAGCGATATCTTCACGGGAGACTTGAGAACCACGGAATAGGGCACACGTGGCGTCCACGAGGGTGGGGGCGTGGCCCCCTGCCTCGTGGGCCCCATGTTGGTCCCCTGATGCCCTCCTTCCTCCTATATATATCCATGTACCCCGAAAACATCAGAGGAGGAGAAAAAACCCTAATTCCACCGCCTCAACCTTCTCTTCCCGTGAGATCCCATCTTGGGGCCTGTTCCAAAGCTCCGCCGGAGGGGGGGTCTACCACAGAGTGCTTCTACATCAACACCATCGCCTCACCATGAGTTGTGAGTAGTTTACTACAGACGTTCGGGTCCATAGTGTTGGAGAACGTAGCAGAATTCAACAGTTTTCTACGCTTCACCAAGATCAATCTAAGGAGTTCATCTAGCAACGAGCATAAAGGAGTGCATCTACATACCCTTTGTAGCGTTCGAAGGAACGTGGATGATGGAGTCGTACTCGTCGTGATCCTCGTCACCGATGATCCCAGCGCCGAACGGACGGCACCTCCGCGTTCAACACACGTACGGTACAACGACGTCTCCTCCTTCTTGATCCAGCAAGGGGGGAGGAGAGGTTGACGGAGATCCAGCAGCACAACGGCGTGGTGGTGGATGCAACGGGAAAAGCTGCAGGGCTTCGCCGAGTCCCTGCGGGAGGAGTTGGAGGTGTAACGCAGGGGGGGGGGAGAGGCGCCAGGGGCTGAGGTGCGGCTGCCCTCTCTCTCCCCACTATATATAGGGGGCCAAGGGGAGGCGCCGGCCCTAGGAGATCCAATCTCCTAGGGGGGCGGCGGCTAGGGGGGGTATCTTGCCCCCCAAGCCAAAGGGAGGCGCCACCACCCCTAGGGTTTCAACCCTAGGCGCATGGGGGGTGGCCCATGTGGGGTGCGCCAGCCCACTAGGGGCTGGCCCCCCTCCCCTTACGGCCCTCCGGGATGGGTGGCCCCACCCGGTGGACCCCCGGGACCCTTCCGGTGGTCCCGGTACACTACCGGTGACCCCCGGAATTCTCCCGATGGCCGAAACTGGACTTCCTATATATCATTCTTTACGTCCGGACCATTCCGGAACTCCTCGTGATGTCCGAGATCTCATCCGGGACTCCGAACAACATTCGGGTTTCCGTGTGCATATATCTCTACAACCCTAGCATCACCGAACCTTAAGTGTGTAGACCCTGCGGGTTCGGGAGACACGCAGACATGACCGAGACGACTCTCCGGTTAATAACCAACAGCGGGATCCGGATACCCATGTTGGTTCACACGTGTTCCTCGATGATCTCATCGGATGAACCATTGTGTCAAGGATTCACTTAATCCCTTATGTAATTCCCTTTGTCTATCGGTACGGTACTTGCCCGAGATTCGATCGTCGGTATACCGATACCTTGTTCAATCTCGTCATGGCAAGTCTCTTTACTCATTCCGTAATCCATCATCCCGTGACTAACTCCTTAGTCATTTTGAGCTCATGATGATGATGTCTTACCGAGTGGGCCCAGAGATACCTCTCCGTCATACGGAGTGACAAATCCCAGTCTCGGTTCGTACCAACTCAACAGACACTTTCGGAGATACCCGTTGCGTACCTTTATAGTCACCCTGTTACGTTGTGACGTTTGGCACACCCAAAGAATTCCTACGGTATCCGGGAGTTGCACAACCTCATGGTCTAAGGAACAGATACTTGACACTGGAAAAGCTTAAGCATTATGAACTACACGATCTCGTGCTAGGCTTAGGTTTGGGTCTCGTCCATCACATTATTCTCCTAATGATGTGATCCCATTATCAATGACATCCAATGTCCATGGTCAGGAAACCGTGACCATCTGTTGATCAACGAGCTAGTAACTAGAGGCTTACCTGGAACACGTTGTTGTCTATGTATTCACACATGTATCGTTGTTTCCGTACAATACAATTCAAGCATGAATAACAGACAATTATCATGAACAATGAAATATAATAATAATCCTTTTATTATTGCCTCTAGGGCATATTTCCAAAAGTCTCCCACTTGCACTAGAGTCAATAATATAGTTACATTGTGATGAATCGAACACCCATAGAGTTCTGGTGTTGATCATGTTTTGCCCGTGGAAGAGGTTTAGTCAACGGATCTGCGACATTCAGATCCGTATGCAATTTACAAATATCTATGTCTCCATCTTGAACATAATTCCGGATGGAGTTGAAACGGCGCTTGATGTGCTTGGTCTACTTGTGAAACCTGGGCTCCTTGGCAATGGCAATAGCTCCAGTGTTGTCACAGAAGAGAGTCATCGGGCTTGACGCGCTTGGAATGACTCCTAGGTCGGTGATGAACTCCTTCATCCAGATTCCTTCTTGGGCTGCTTCGCAAGCAGCTATGTACTCCGCTTCACATGTAGAATGCGCCACGATGCTCTGCTTGCAACTGCACCAGCTGACTGCTCCTCCATTCAAAATATACACGTATCCGGTTTGTGACTTGGAGTCATCCAGATCTGTGTCGAAGCTAGCATCGACGTAACCCTTTACGACGAGCTCTTCGTCACCTCCATATACGAGAAACATATCCTTAGTCCTTTTCAGGTACTTCAGGATGTTCTTGACCGCTGTCCAGTGTTCCATACCGGGATCACTTTGGTACCTCCCTACCAAACTTATGGCAAGGTTCACATCAGGTCTGGTACACAGCATGGCATACATAATAGAACCTATGGCTGAGGCATAGGGGATGACACTCATCTTTTCTCTATCTTCTGCCGTGGTCGGGGACTGAGCCGTGCTCAATCTCATACCTTGTAAAACAGGCAAGAACCCTTTCTTGGACTGATCCATATTGAACTTCTTCAATATCTTGTCAAGGTATGTGCTTTGTGAAAGACCAATGAGGCGTCTCGATCTATCTCTATAGATCTTAATGCCTGATATATAAGTAGCTTCTCCAAGGTCCTTCATTGAAAAACTCTTATTCAAGTAGGCCTTTATGCTTTCCAAGAATTCTATATCATTTCCCATCAGCAGTATGTCATCCACATATAATATGAGAAATGCTTCAGAGCTCCCACTCACTTTCTTGTAAATACAGGCTTCTCCCCAAGTCTGTATAAAGCCAAACGCTTTGATCACACCATTAAAGCGAATATTCCAACTCCGAGATGCTTGCACCAGCCCGTAGATCGAGCGCTGGAGCTTGCATACTTTGTTAGCATTCTGTGGATCGACAAAACCTTCCGGTTGTATCATATACAGTTCTTCCTTGAGGAAGCCATTAAGGAATGTTGTTTTGACGTCCATTTGCCATATCTCATAATCATAGAATGCGGCAATTGCTAACATGATTCGGACGGACTTTAGCATCGCTACGGGAGAGAAAGTCTCGTCGTAGTCAATCCCTTGAACTTGTCGATAACCCTTAGCGACAAGCCGAGCCTTATAGATGGTCACATTACCATCCGCGTCTGTCTTCTTCCTGAATATCCATTTATTTTCTATGGCGTGCCTATCATCGGGCAAGTCCACCAAAGTCCATACTTTGTTTTCATACATGGATTCTATCTCGGATTTCATGGCTCCAAGCCATTTATTGGAATCCGGGCCCGCCATCGCTTCTTCATAGTTCGAAGGTTCACCGTTGTCCAACAACATGATTTCCAAGACAGGGTTGCCGTACCACTCTGGCGCGGAACGTGTCCTTGTGGACCTTCGAAGTTCAGTAGTAACTTGATATGTATCTTCATGATCATCATCATTAACTTCCTCCCTTGTCGGTGCAGGCACCTCGGGAACAACTTCCCGCGCTGCGCTACTTTCCGGTTCGGGAAGGGTGACTGTCACCTCATCAAGTTCTACTTTCCTCCCACTTACTTCTTTCGAGAGAAACTCTTTCTCCAGAAAGGATCCATTCTTGGCAACAAAAATCTGGCCTTCAGATCTTAGGTAGAAGGTGTACCCAATTGTTTCCTTTGGGTATCCTATGAAGACGCATTTTTCCGATTTGGGTTTGAGCTTTTCAGGTTGAAGTTTCTTGACATAAGCATCGCAACCCCAAACTTTCAGAAACAACAGCTTAGGTTTCTTGCCAAACCAAAGTTCATACGGTGTCGTCTCGACGGATTTTGACGGAACCCTATTTAAAGTGAATGCGGCAGTCTCTAAAGCAAATCCCCAAAAAGATAGCGGTAAGTCGGTGAGAGACATCATAGATCGCACCATGTCCAACAAAGTACGATTTCGATGTTCGGACACACCATTACGCTGAGGTGTTCCTGGCGGTGTCAATTGTGAAACAATTCCATAGTTCCTTAGGTGCGTGCCAAATTCATGACTCAAATATTCACCCCCATGATCTGATCGTAAGAACTTTATTTTTCTGTCACGTTGATTCTCAACCTCATTCTGAAATTCCTTGAACTTTTCAAAGGTCTCAGACTTGTGCTTCATCAAGTAGACATACCCATATCTACTCAAGTCATCTGTGAGGGTGAGAACATAACGATAGCCTCCGCAAGCTTCAACACTCATTGGACCGCACACATCGGTATGTATGATTTCCAATAAGTTGGCTGCTCGCTCCATTGTTCCGGAGAACGGAGTCTTGGTCATCTTGCCCAAAAGGCATGGTTCGCACGTGTCAAATGATTCATAATCAAGAGACTCCAGAAGCCCATCTGCATGGAGCTTCTTCATACACTTGACACCAATATGACCAAGGCGGCAATGCCACAAGTATGTGGGACTATCATTATCAACTTTACATCTTTTGGCATCCACACTATGAATATGTGTATCATCACGTTTGAGATTCATCAAAAATAAACCATTGACCAGCGGGGCATGACCATAAAACATATCTCTCATAGAAATAGAACAACCATTATTCTCGGATTTAAATGAGTAGCCATCTCGTATCAAACGAGATCCAGATACAATGTTCATGATCAAAGCTGGTACTAAATAACAATTATTAAGGTTTAAAACTAATCCCGAGGGTAGATGTAGAGGCAGCGTGTCGGTGTACTAAAGTAGGGGTACCTTAGTATCCCGACTTGTGCACGGGCAGTAGCAGCGTCCCGTGGTCAGGCTCACCACGCGACCGCCAAAGCCCACTCTAGATCCTTTGGAGCCATTCAAGAACAAAGTATTCAAGTTAAGAGACAAGACCCCGGCAAGAGGAGCTTGCCGGGAAGGCCGCACCAGGCTCAAGGTTATCATTCTAGCACAAGACCCTGGCAAGAGGAGCTTGCCAGGAAGGCCAAAGAACAACACCTCAGAAGATATATCGTGGCGCATCATGCGCCCCGGCAGGACCCGGACAGCGACAAGCTTCCGGGCCCGGCAAGATTGCGACCCCGGCAAGGTGCTTGCCGGGGGAAGCTTACGCTGTGTGCCTGCGCTCCAGCTCATCTAGCCACGCGTCGCCCTGGGGCCCTTCCAGGAGCACGTGGCAGATGGCTGTGCAGCCTGGGGTACACGGTGGCAAGCCGCGGTGACGAGGCCATCGTCGTGGCGAACGGAGACGCCCGGGCGGACGCTTTTGGGGTGACGGCGACGGGCATTCAATGCCCTTGTCCCCCACCGTCAGGGTTAGGTATAGACCACTGTACATCCGCTGTACATACACTGTTCATGCACTGTTACAACTACCACCAATTTTACGCTTTTACCCTCATCTACGTTGACACCTGTCGGTGACCCCTTTGAGCTATAAAAGGAGGCCCATGCACAACGTAGAGGGGGTTCGATTCCAGAAACTTGAACACTCCCACGCTCGGTGTAGCTAGCACTGTAGATCTTCAAGCTCCCGAGCTCAAGAACTCAATACAACCAAGGCAGGAGTAGGGTTTTACGCGTCCGCGCGGCCCGAACCTGGGTAAACTGCCCGCGTGTGCCCCTCGATCTGCTCTTTGTGCTCCCTCCGCACCCTTGCCGTACCGTAGAAGGGGCTCCGGTCCCATAGGTGTTCGTGGGCGACCAGTTTCCCCGACATCTTTGGCGCGCCAGGTAGGGGGCGTAGAGGTTGTGCGAACCTGATCCGGCGCTCACGCGGGCGCAACCTTCAGCAACTTCACTAGCTTCAACAACTTCATCGACTACATCGACATGCCTCCGAAGAAGAAGGCTTCGGAGGTCGGAGGCCCGTCCGCGTCGATCCCACCACCACCAGAACCGACGGTTGGTGGGGGAGACGCCGGCGGAAGGGTGGACGCCGGTGGGGAGACTCACGGCGCCACCAAGTCCAAGGACAAGACGGACGACCGGGCGAACTCCAAAACCTCGGTGTCCGTGCACGCACCACGTCCCTCTCAGGAGGTGCCAGACCATCAGCGACGTGGTACCGGAGGTACCATATGCTTGCTGGGACGTGGCCAAGCCGGCGGGTCGCGGGACGCTCAAGGCCAGCGTCCTGGCACGAGCAAGGCGCGGTCGCCGGGGCGAGAACATGCTCCTTCTAACGCGGTTAGAAGTCCGAGCGTATCTCGCTCCTCACACCGCTCGCCACCACTTCCCTCCTCTCCAGCAGAAGCCCTAGCTAGGGCTCAGCTGCTCCTCGACTTCCCTCCAGCGGCGGACAAGGCCGAAGACTGGAGGGCCACCATCCAGAGCCTCATCGCTTTCACCAACAACGACACGCCGCAGCAGACGGTAACATCGCGGCCGCGGCAAGTCGACCAAGCGAAGGCCGATGGCGACAAGACCGCCGGGGGTGCTACTACCGTGCACTCCCCGCCGCGGAAGCAGAAATCGCCGACCCGCCAGATCAACGTCGACGATGACTCCACGGCGTCGTCGGATCCGCGGGCTCGTCGCGATCAGCGCCAAGTCCTCGACGACAGGCGACAAGAGGACGCTCGAACTCGTATCGAGCGTCGATGAGAAGCCAGAAGACAGTCCGACCAGCGCGCTAGGACTGCTGTCGACATGAACGCGCCCGGTGAACCAGGCGACTTGCCGTACGCGGCAGGCTGCCCTGCGTTCACCCGAGAGCTGCGTCAAGTCCAGTGGCCCAGCATGAAGAACTTTAAGCCCGACGTACCCGAGAAGTACGACGGCAAGACACACCCCTCGGAGTTCCTCAGCATCTACACCATTGCGGTGCAGGCTGCCGGGGGACGCGACGAGAAGATCTTAGCGAACTACTTCCCGCTCGTGCTTAAGCCAAACGTCAGGTCTTGGCTTATGCACTTGCCGGAGAACTCCATCTCTTCTTGGGCAGATTTGTGCCACCAGTTTGTCGGCGCCTTCACGGGCGGCCACAAACCCCACGGCCAGGAGAGCGATCTCCACATTCTTGCCCAGAAGGAGGGAGAGTCCCTGCGCAAGTACATCCAAAGGTTGAGCCGCGTTCAGTACAACATCCCGGATGTCCACCCTGCCGCGGTTATCAGCGCGTTCCATCAGAACGTGCGTAACCGCCAGATGAGGGAAGAGATGGCGATGACCAAGATCCGGGACTTCAGTGAGCTTTACGCTCTGGCTGACAAGTGTGTGTGCGCTGAAGAAGGGAGGAGACTCCCCGGAGAGGATACCGGTGCAGGAGGAAGTGACAGCGAGGATGCCGCCCCGGCAAGGAAAAACCGGCGGCGGAACAGCAAGAAGAAGAAGAACAAGGAGGTACTGGTTGTCGAGCAGTCCGGCAAGGAGGCTGCCGCCAAGAAGACACAGGTTGGTGGCTCCGGCAAGGAGGCCACCCCTGTAGCAGCAGCCGACAAGCAGGACGGTTCCGACAAGCAGTACTGCAAGATCCACCGCACCAAGGGCCACGATCTCCAGAACTGCAAGAGAGTGGAGTACCTCGTAGAACAGCAGAAGGCTGAGTACGAGCGTCGCGACAAAGAGAAGGCCCAAGGAGCCGGAGGAGAGCCCAGCAAGAAGCGGCCGTTCAATGGCCGGGGAGGACGCCGCGGCAAGGCCAAGCAGCGGCAAGGGGACAGACCTCCCCGGGGCCGCGACAAGGATGAAGACGAAGACGATGACGAGGACATGGATGACGGAGACAACAGCGAGCAGGAGTTCCAGAAGGCCACAGAAGTTCTGTGCGTCGACGGAGGTGCCTCCCTGCACACTTCCCACCGCCAACTCAAGCAATGGGTGCGGGAAGTGAATGTAGCTGAGCCACCCGTCGAGTCGCGCAGGCTGCTGAAATGGTCCAGCACGCCCATCATCTTCGACCTTGAGGACCACCCTGACCGCACAACTGCGGTCGGGTGCTTGCCGATGTTGGTTTCACCAACTATCCGCAACCTCAAGGTCACCAAGATGTTGGTTGACGGCGGGGCCGGCCTCAACTTGATCTCCTCCGCTGTGATCAAGAAGCTGCAGATCCCCGACAGCGAGCTCGAGGAAACCGGGACTTTTCAAGGAATCAACCCGGGAAGGAGCAAGCCGAAGGGGAAGATCACGCTGCCGGTGACCTTTGGCGGGGAGCTTAACTTCAGGACGGAGAGGATCACATTCGACGTTGCCGATATCCCATTACCATACAATGGGATACTCGGCCGTCCTGCGCTCGCCAAGTTCATGGCAGCCTCCCACTATGCTTACACCATGCTCAAGATGCCAGGGCCAATAAGCGTCATTTCTGTCCCCGGCGACAAGAAGGACGCTCTCATTTGCGCCGACAAGATCTACCGGGACGCAGCAGCCGCAGCAGACAGCAACACACTTGCCGCTGAAGCTCCCGGGGGGAAGACCAAGACCAAGTCCGGCAAGAGCTCTGGGGCCCACTCCGGCAAACGCACCTCTTCGGAGTGCTGCGCTGCCGTCGAGGACGCACCATCGAGCTCCACCGGCAAGTGCAAGAAGGGAATGGCAGCTCCACCGGCAACCAAGAAGGTGTCCGCCAAGGAGGACGGCACTGGTGGTACCTTCACCATCAGTGCTACGCTCGACCCCAAATAGGAAAGCGCGCTCGTTGCCTTCCTGCGGGCGAATGTCGACGTGTTCGCATGGCAACCGTCTGACATCCCCGGCGTTCCCAGGAAGGTAATTGAGCACAAGCTTGATGTTTGTCCTCATGCGCGGCCCGTCAAGCAGAAGGTCAGGAAGCACGTGGTGGAGCGCCAAGAGTTCATTGCCGAAGAGATTAAGAAGTTGGAAGCAGCAGGCCTTGTTAGAGGTGTACTTCATCCCACGTGGCTGGCCAATCCAGTTGTCGTGCGCAAAGCCAATGGGAAGTGGAGACTTTGTATAGACTTCATTGATGTGAATAAAGCATGTCCCAAGGATCCATTTCCCTTGCCGCACATTGACCAGATTGTGGACTCCACGGCTGGGTGTGAGTTGCTTTCATTTCTCGATGCATACTCAGGTTACCACCAGATATTCATGGCTGAGGAAGATGAAGAGAAGACTGCATTCATTACTCCATGTGGCACATATTGCTTCATACGCATGCCCTTTGGATTGAAGAATGCGGGCTCAACATTTGCAAGGGTGGTCCACACTGCTTTTGAGCCACAGATACACAGGAACGTAGAAGCCTACATGGATGATATAGTGGTCAAAAGCAAGGACAAGGATACCCTGATACGAGACTTAGAAGAAACCTTTGAGAATCTGCGCAAGATACAACTCAAGTTGAACCCCGAGAAGTGCGTTTTCGGAGTCCCCTCCGGCAAGCTTCTCGGGTTCTTTGTGTCCCAGAGAGGGATTGAAGCCAATCCCGACAAGATCAAGGCCATCGAGCAGATCGAAGCCCCAAAGCGCGTCAAGGATGTACGGAGGCTTGCGGGTTGTGTGGCTGCCCTCAGCAGGTTCATTTCAAAGTCTGCAGAACGCGCCCTGCCTTTCTTCAAAATCTTGAAAAAGGCAGGTCCTATGAAATGGACTCCGGAAGCGGAGGCAGCACTACAAGACTTGAAAGGATACCTGTCCTCTACTCCAATACTTGTCGCACCTAGGCCACAAGAGAAGTTGCTGCTGTACCTAGCGGCAACCAATCAAGTGGTTAGTGCTGCGTTAGTAGCGGAGAGGGAGGCAGATGAGGAACCCACATCCCCGGCAAGCGCATCCAGCGACAAGCAGGGGGCTTCCCCGACAAGCTCTGGCTCCGACAAGGACAAGTCTGCGCAGGAACAAGAAGAAGTGCGAAAGACGATGGTGCAGCGCCCAGTTTATTTTGTGAGTTCCCTCTTGCAGGGGGCTAGATCAAGATACTCTGGGGTGCAGAAGCTGCTTTTAGGCCTCCTCATGGCCTCGAGAAAGCTGCGCCACTACTTCCAAGCACATGAGATAACAGTGGTCACTCGCTTTCCGCTGAAGAGGATATTGCAAAACCCAGAAGCAACTGGAAGGATTGTCGAGTGGGCACTAGAGCTGTCAAGCTTTGGTCTTAAGTTTGAAAGCACTTCAACTATACAGAGCAGAGCTTTGGCAGAGTTCATAGCGGAATGGACCCCAACGCCAGATGAAGAAGTTCAAGAGACAAACACCCCCGTCCAAGAAGCAAGCAAAGAGTGGATAATGTACTTCGATGGTGCCTTTTCGCTGCAAGGGGCCGATGCTGGCGTGTTACTCATAGCGCCCACCGGAGAGTACCTCAAGTACATTGTTCAGATGCACTTTCCCAAGGAGCAAGCGACAAACAATACTGCTGAGTATGAAGGTTTGCTTGCCGGCCTCAGAATTGTGGCCGAACTTGGGGAGATTCACAGTTGGTGGTCCGACAAGTAAACAAGAGCTACCAGAGCCCTTTGATGGAAGCTTATGTCGATGAAGTGAGGAAGCTTGAAGAACACTTTGAAGGCCTGCAGATGGAGCACGTTCCAAGAGCTCAAAATGATATCGCAGATGGCCTCTCAAAGTGTGCTGCAAAGAAGTTACCTGTGGAACCAGGGACCTTCCTGCTCAAGTTAACTCAACCATCTGTTACACCATCAGTTGGGCAGAACAAGAAAAGAAAGTTGGTCTCCGGCGACTACTTGCCGGCGGATCTTCCTGAAGCCGCCGCCAAGGTCCCCAAGATCGACGACCGAGTTGCTAAGGAGCAGACTGCTCCTGCGGACCCAGGGGTTCGTGTAGTTGAAGCATATGTTCCCGGCAAAACTTGCCCCGGCAGGCTTGGCGGGGAACGTGAAGCTCCGGCAGAACCTCAAGTCTTTGCCGTAGAAGCTGACGTTCCCGCAGCAGCACTGATGCCTTTAGTCCTCGTTGTTGAGCCTCAGGCTCCAGCATGGGCACATCAAATCGTCCGTTTTCTTCAAACTGGAGAACTTCCCGAAGAACCAGAAGAGATAGAGAGGATAACCAGGCAGTCAAGTATGTACCAGTTCGTCGGCAATGAACTGTACAAATGAAGACTCAATGGTGTCAGATTGAAATGCATTTCCCGGGAAGATGGACAGAAGCTGTTGGCAGAAATCCATGGAGGCATATGTGGCCACCACATTGGCGCAAGAGCACTTGCCGGGAAGGCGTTCCGGCAAGGTTTCTTCTGGCCAGAAGCCCTCCAAGATGCAACTGTACAAGTAACCAAGTGTGAAGCGTGCCAGTTCCATGCCAAGCAAATACACCAGCCAGCTCAAGCTCTCCAGACGATCCCTTTGTCCTGGCCCTTCTCGGTCTGGGGGCTCGACATCCTCGGCCCCTTTCCCCGCGCTGTCGGGGGCTTTGAGTACTTGTACGTTGCAATCGAGAAGTTCACAAAGTGGCCAGAAGTGGAACCAGTGAGAAAGGTGACCGCACAGTCAGCAGTCAGGTTCTTCAGATCGATCGTTTGCCGTTTCGGAATCCCTAACAGGATCATCACCGACAACGGCACACAGTTCACAAGCCGCACCTTCATGCAATACGCCCAAGACCTTGGCGCCAAGATCTGCTTCGCTTCTGTTGCTCACCCGAGGAGAAATGGTCAAGCGGAGAGGGCAAATGCTGAAGTGCTGCGCGGACTCAAGACAAGAACCTTCGACAGGCTGCACAAGTGCGGAAGAAATTGGATCGAGGAGTTGCCGGCGGCTCTTTGGTCAATCAGGACGACACCAAATCGAGCCACCGGACAGACACCCTTTGCTCTCGTCTATGGAGCAGAGGCAGTTCTCCCCACGGAACTCGTATACGGGTCTCCTCGAGTGCTCGCTTACGATGAGCTCGAGCAAGAGCAACTGCGGCAAGATGATGCACTGCTCCTCGAGGAGGACCGTCTCCAGGCTGCTGTACGAGCTGCTCTATAGCAGCAAGCCTTGCGTCGCTATCATAGCCGCAGGGTCAAGGCCAGGAGTCTCGAGGAAGGCGACCTTGTTCTTCGGCGCGTTCAGTCCGCCAAGAACTCCAACAAGTTGACGCCGAAGTGGGAAGGCCCTTACCGGGTGAGGCAAGTCACAAGGCCCGGCGCTGTCCGCCTTGAGACCGAAGAAGGCTTACCGGTGAGCAACTCCTGGAACATAGAGCATCTTCGCAAGTTTCACCCATAAGGCGCGGTCGCCGTGATCCGCTCCGGCAACCATATTTTGTACAAGTCTTGCCGCTGTTGCATGTAAACCTTTGTACAAAGCCGGGCGCAGACCCCGCGCATCAGTAAAACTTTTGTGCTTCGCACAGCTTGTCGTTTCATGCATTCTTGTTTTTATTGCATATATTATCTGACACTTCGTGCAGCACACGACCCCGGTAAGCAATAACAAGCCGCAAGGCTCCATATCTATGTTTCCTCCCTTCTTCCTTTTTCTCTCAAGCAGAAGAAGTGTTCCTCGCGCACAAGTTTGCCGGGGGGAAGGAGACAGTGGTATGGACCAAGTGTTGTTCAAGGAAGGAAAGCCTTGCGAGACAGTGGTATGGACCAAGTGCCGTTCAAGGAAGGAAAGCCTTGCCGGGAAGCAAACAATCCATGAAAGCTAAGTTGCCAAAGTTTGAGCATTCAAAATTTTAAAATTCTTAGTTATCTTCCTTGAACAACCACACTTTGTATGGAAAACCTGTGCGCAGAGGAACCTACCCGTGGCTAGCCGCGCCCTTACTTTGTTTCGAGCACGCTCAATGGCTTAAGTGAGCTGCGACAAGTGTCGTGCCCTTACTTCGTTTTCGAGTTCGCTCAACAATCTAAGTGTGCTACGACTAGCTGCGGCAAGGTTTCTTGCCGACAAGGGCATTGCCAGCAGGCTGCTAAGAGTCCCGCACTCAGCGCTCGCGGCAAGGGTCCCTTTGCCGGCAAGTTCCCTAAAAGCGTAGGGTGGAAGGCATACAAAGTGAAGGGACTAAGCAAGGGAGATAACACTGCATTGACTATCCAAAGTAAAGTTATATTACAAGACAACTTGCCGCTGTTCTAACCAACTACTATCCATGACTTAATCAACAGCGGAAAGGAAAGTAGGAAGAAAGGAGCCTAGTCTACACGGTCTTCGTCAACCCTCTTGATCTTGCCCGCCTTGGCCACGATATGGGCAACTTGTGCCTTCAATGCCTCCTGGTCAGCTTCGGGCGGCAGGTTCCGGAGGACGTTGTTGAGATTGATCCCGGGGTTGCGGTAGACAATCTTCGACAACACCCGCTCCATAGTACCCATGCAAAGCCGGCGCGCCTCGTCGGCCAGCTGCGTGGGGATCTTCTCCCGTAGCTGCGCGAGAGCCGGCGCCACTCCTCTGAAGAACAGGCTCAGCTTGGCGCTGTGGGGGAGGCTCTCGTCGGGGGAGTACACGAGGTGCTCCGCCCTCAGCGCCACCATCTCCTTGTCGATATTGGCGGCGGAGGTGACGAGCTCCTCGGTCCATTGATCCACCGTCCGCTGGAAGTTGTTTTGCGAGACGGCGGCGCTGTCCAGCAAGGCCCTCTCGGCACGGAGATCGTCCTTCAGCTTCGTCTCGCGGTCCCGGGCGGCGTCAAGCGAATCGGTGAGAGTGGAAACCTTCAGCTCCAAGTCTGCGATGGAGTCCTTGGCGTCGTTGAGCTCTTTGCCCTTCTCGGAGAGACGGACTTGTAGCTCCGAGTTGGTGTGGGCGTCCTTCTCCCGCGCCACGTTGAGCGCGGCAACCCTGTCCTCGCTCGCCTTCAAGCCCGTCTCCAACTGCGCCACCCTGGCCTCCAGATCCCTCTTGGCGGTCTCTGCGGCAGCAGCGGCATCCCTCGCCTCCTGCAGAGCCCCGCCAATGGCCTGCTCACGAGCCGTGAGGTCGTCCTCATGGCTATCGAGGTCGACCTTCCGCTGGTTGAGCTCTCCCTCCCTCCGAGACAGATCCTCGGCGGCCAGTCGCTGCTGCTCCTCCACCTCGGCCTTCTCGAGGAGGAACGCTTGGTGTGCTACGGCAAGCTCTTCGCGCTCCTTCGCCAAGTTCCGGAGGGCCGCCTGGTTGGCGGCACGGAGCTCCGCGGCACGCTTCTCTAGATCAGCACCAGCCTTGGCAGCCAGAGCCTCCCGGGACTCCAACTTAGCTTGCTTGGCCCGGTACAAGGCCAGAAGCCGGCGTAGGAGTTGCTCCTCTTCGGGCTCGTCGCTGCTACCGGGCGCGTCGACAATCCTCAGCCCGGCGGAGGCGAGAACTTCTTCGTCGAAGGTCTCCCCCTCCGCGGGTGCCCTTGATGAGGACGCCCACGGGACTTGGATAAAGACCCCGTTGGCGGCCTCCAGATAGACGCCCGACCCAGCCGCGGGGGCGGAGGGGTCGGCGGCCGGCGCAGCGTCCGGCGCTCCTGCGGCCTCAGGGCCAGCAGTGCGGTCGCCGGTCCCTTCCCCAGTTGCCGCGTCAGCGGTCGGGGCAGTCTCCTCGGCGGCTGGCTCGTCGGCGCCGGCCATTCCTTCAGCGGTGGTGGTGTCGCCAGCGTCGCCGCGCACTTCCTCCTCGGCGATGGTCTCCGTCTCCATCGGCTCCGGGGCGGGCGGATCTAACAGAAGAAAAAGAAAAGAAAGAACCATCAAGCAAATATCCAAAAAAGAAGAATTCGATAGAAGAAAAGTACAAGGGCTACCTGCGCGGGCCTCTTCCGTAACGGGGTCCCTCGCCGGGGAGTCCTCCATTGGCGGCGTAGTAGTGGTCCCTGCTGGCGGAGGGCCGCTTGCGCCTTCCCTTGGCGGGGTGCCCACCCTTGTCGGGGTGCTCGCCCTTGGTGGGGTGCTCGCCCTTGGCGGAGTACCCATCCTTGGCGGAGCGCCGTCCCTCGCCGGGGAGCTCCTCCTTGGCGGGGAGGGTGGAACAAGCGGCTCGTCGGGGGCGGCCTCTTGGTGCTCCTGCGGCTGCGGCTCCACTTCTGCACAAGACAACAAGACATCAATAAGGATAAAAAGCTCAAGCACGCCCATCAAGCGGAAAAGTGAACGCGAGGCTTACGCTGGGGGCTGCTCTCCGGAGCAGCAGGCTGGTCCGGCAAGTTTGTCGTTGGCGCATCCCCCATCGATGCGACAGGCTCGTCGTCCTCAAGGTCAACCACAGGGATCTTGGCCCTCTTCGCCAACCTCTGGGTCAAGGTCCTGGAAGCCAAACAAGATCAGAACCAAGCAAGAGAATTCAAAAGCAACAAAAATCAAAGGAAATAAAAGTATCAAGTGCTTACTCTTCCTCCTCTTCATCGGAGCTGAGGGCGGAGAAGTCAAACTCCGCCTCGCGTGCTCCGGCGCGAGGAGCTGGAGGAGAAGGCTCCCTCGGGCGCTTGGCGGGCTCCGGAGCCGTGGGTTGTGAAGACCCCGCTCCGGTCATCCCCGAGGACCGAGGGGCGGAAGGAACACCAGAGCCGCTTCGGGAGGATCCCCCTCCGCTTGCCGCTGGGACACGGGACGCCTCCTTGACGACCTTGCTCGTCGTGGTGGCACGCGTCGCACGACGCCTCGGCTGCTGTCGGGGCACCGGTGGCCTCGTCGTCTCAGTGGTCTTGCGGAGGCGCTTCTTCGGCTGTGGCGGAGGACTTGGTGGTGGCGGAGAGTTCTCTGAGGATGAGGAGGCGGCGTCAAGGTTCAGAGACCCGCCGGAGTCTTCGTCAGAATCGCCAGATTCGGCGTCCTCTTCGGCGGGCTCACTGGACTCGGTGCCCTGCCCGGCGGCCTCGCTCATCCCGGCAGGCTCCCCGGCAGGCTCCCCGGCAAACTCCTCGGGCGCAATCTTCAACAGCTTGAGGATTTCCTCCTCCTCGGCCTGACTCACCGCGTCCGCCGCTTCCGCTTCCTCCACGGTGTACCCAAATTCCCCCGCGGCCGCCGCTGCGGCGGCCTCCTCCATCCTGTTGGCTATATATGCCACATCCCGGTCGGTGGTCGCCCGGGTGAGGCCCTTTTTCTCCTCGAGGTTGTGTGGCCGTTCGACCAGGCTGTCGAAGAAGGCCTGCACGGTCTCCTCTGAAGGCGTCAGCCAAGTGGGAACAACCCCGTGAGAGTCGCACTCGGGCATTGCCGCGCGGATGGCACTAAGAGCAGTATTATTGCACAACGGAACTATTCCCCGGGACGGGGTGAACCACTCCTTGTGCTTGGGGTCATGTTTGAATAGCTCGCGGACCATCCCTTTGAGTTCCAAGACGGTGAAATTATAATTCAGCCCGGGGCGCAGCCTCATGCGGTCTGCTGCGTTGCCGAACTCCCAGGCAGGTCTCTTCCTTTCCTGCAGAGGAGCAATGCGGCGGCGGAGGAAATCGGCCACTTCACCTACAGTAAGGTTGGCGGCCCGGAGACGAAGGATCCTAGTAAGGGCAATCTGCAGCTTGTCGTCCTCCGGGGCCAAGTCACTCCAATCCTTGCCGCGCACTATTGCAGTCCGGCGCGGCGAGGTGAACTGCTCGGGTTCATCTTCCATGACCCAGCACCAATCAGCCCTCCACTCTTCCCACTTGCCGCGGAGCTCTCCAATCAAGTACGCCTCCTTCTTGCCGAGCCTGAAGATCCAGGAGATACCGCCGGAGAGTGGAGATCCGGACTCTACTCTAGGTGTGAAGAAGTGGCGGAAGAGAGCTACGTTTGGGTGGACCCCGACATAGTTTTCGCACAGATGTGCGAAAACGGCCAAAGTGAGGACGGCGTTCGGGGTGAAATCTAAGAGGTGGAATCCATATGTGTTCATCACATCGCAGAAAAACTCTGAATACGGAGGACAGAGACCGCAATGGAAGAACAAAGCAAAGAAGTGGTAACCTCCCGGGTACAGGTCGATGGCTTCGGCGGGGAGGACTCTGGTGCGCGGGTGAGCCTTCGTCTCCCTCGCCCAGAACAGGTAATACTTGTCCCGCAGCTCCCTCGCGCCGAGCCTCGGCGGGAAGACCACCATCCTCCTCCTCATGGCTGCCAGCTTCGCCGCCTTGTCGGACTTCTCTTTCTTCGCCTTGTTGCTCTTTGCCTTGTCGCTCTTCGGGGCCATGGCGGGGACGGCGAGGGAGGTCGACGGCGCTGCGGAGGCTGGAGACGGCGGAGGAAGGGTGGAGCTCGGCTCTCTGTTGACCTTTGGGGAGGCAGAGGGCGACGAGGGTTTCTGGAGATTGAAGACGCAATGAAGCAATGGGGGGAAACTGCCCCTGCCCCCTCTGCTTTTAAGGGGGAAGTGGGGGACGTTCCGCATTTCCCCATTAAAGAAACAGGCCACGATCTCTCCCACGACGCCGCAATCGACGTGTGCCGTTAGGGAGGGATGCGGCTGATGCGGAGTGAGAAACGGCGCGCCGTGGGCCGCGTGTGCCCATGCACTGTTTTGGGCCTGGCCCAACAGCGCTCGGCACCGTGTGTGGCCCAGGCCCGGGGGCTCCTGTCGGTGTACTAAAGTAGGGGTACCTTAGTATCCCGACTTGTGCACGGGCAGTAGCAGCGTCCCGTGGTCAGGCTCACCACGCGCCCGCCAAAGCCCACTCTAGATCCTTTGGAGCCATTCAAGAACAAAGTATTCAAGTTAAGAGACAAGACCCCGGCAAGAGGAGCTTGCCGGGAAGGCCGCACCAGGCTCAAGGTTATCATTCTAGCACAAGACCCTGGCAAGAGGAGCTTGGCCAAAGAACAACACCTCAGAAGATATATCGTGGCGCATCATGCGCCCCGGCAGGACCCGGACAGCGACAAGCTTCCAGGCCCGGCAAGATTGCGACCCCGGCAAGGTGCTTGCCGGGGGAAGCTTACGCTGTGTGCCTGCGCTCCAGCTCATCTAGCCACGCGTCGCCCTGGGGCCCTTCCAGGAGCACGTGGCAGATGGCTGTGCAGCCTGGGGTACACGGTGGCAAGCCGCGGTGACGAGGCCATCGTCGTGGCGAACGGAGACGCCCGAGCGGACGCTTTTGGGGTGACGGCGACGGGCATTCAATGCCCTTGTCCCCCACCGTCAGGGTTAGGTATAGACCACTGTACATCCGATGTACATACACTGTTCATGCACTGTTACAACTACCACCAATTTTACGCTTTTACCCTCATCTACGTTGACACCTGTCGGTGACCCCTTTGAGCTATAAAAGGAGGCCCATGCACAACGTAGAGGGGGTTCGATTCCAGAAACTTGAACACTCCCACGCTCGGTGTAGCTAGCACTGTAGATCTTCAAGCTCCCGAGCTCAAGAACTCAATACAACCAAGGCAGGAGTAGGGTTTTACGCGTCCGCGCGGCCCGAACCTGGGTAAACTGCCCGCGTGTGCCCCTCGATCTGCTCTTTGTGCTCTCTCCGCACCCTTGCCGTACCGTAGAAGGGGCTCCGGTCCCATAGGTGTTCGTGGGCGACCAGTTTCCCCGACACAGCGTGCCGACGGAGATCACATCGACCTTGGAACCATTCCCGACGCGCATCGTCACCTCGTCCTTCGCCAGTCTCCGCTTATTCTGCAGCTCCTGCTTTGAGTTACAAATGTGAGCAACTGCACTGGTATCAAATACCCAGGAGCTACTACGAGCGCTGGTAAGGTACACATCAATAACATGTATATCATATAAACCTTTGACGTTGCCGGCCTTCTTATCTGCTAAGTATTTGGGGCAGTTCCGCTTCCAGTGACCCTTTCCCTTGCAATGAAAACACTCAGTTTCAGGCTTGGGTCCATTCTTTGGCTTCTTCCCGGCAACTGGCTTACCGGCTGCGACAACTCCTTTGCCGTCCTTCTTGAAGTTCTTCTTACCCTTGCCTTTCTTGAACTTAGTGGTTTTCTTGACCATCAACACTTGATGTTCTTTCTTGATATCCACCTCCGCTGATTTCAGCATTGAATACACCTCGGGAATGGACCTCTCCATCCCCTGCATATTGAAATTTAACACGAAGCTCTTGTCGCTAGGTGGGAGCGACTGAAGGATTCTGTCAACGACCGCTTCGTCTGGGAGATTCATTCCCAACTGAGACAAGTGGTTGTGCAACCGAGACAAGTTGAGTATGTGCTCGCTGACAGAACTATTCTCCTCCATCTTACAACTGTAGAATGCGTCGGAGACGTCATATCTCTCGACTCGGGCATGAGCTTGGAAAACCATTTTCAGCTCTTGGAACATCTCATATGCTCCGTGGTGCTCAAAACGCTTTTGGAGCCCCGACTCTAAGCTGTAAAGCATGTCGCACTGAACCAGGGAGTACTCATCACAACGCGACTGCCAGGCGTTCATAATGTCTTGGGTCGCCGGGAGAACGGGTGCATCACCTAGCGGTGCTTCAAGGACATATGATCTCTTGGCAGCTATGAGGATAATCCTCAGGTTACGGACCCAATCCGTATAGTTGCTACCATCGTCTTTCAGCTTGGTTTTCTCTAGGAACGCGTTGAAGTTCAGGGCAACTTGAGCGTGGGCCATTTGATCTACAAGACATATTGTAAAGATCTTTAGACTAAGTTCATGACAATTAAGTTCATCTAATCAAATTTTAATGAACTCCCACTCAGATTGACATCTCTCTAGTCATCTAAGTGATACATGATCCAAATCGACTAGCCCATGTCCGATCATCACGTGAGACGGACTAGTCATCAACGGTGAACATCTTCATGTTGATCGTATCTTCTATACGACTCATGTTCGACCTTTCGGTCTTCCGTGTTCCGAGGCCATGTCTGTACATGCTAGGCTCGTCAAGTGAACCCTAAGTGTATTGCGTGTGTAAATCTGGCTTACACCCGTTGTATGCGAACGTTAGAGCCTATCACACCCGATCATCACGTGGTGCTTCGGAACAACGATCCTTAGCAACGGTGCACAGTTAGGGGGAACACAATTCTTGAGATTTTTAGTGAGAGATCATCTTATTTACTACCATCGTTCTAAGTAAACAAGATGCATAAATATGATAAACATCACATGCAATCAAATAAAGTGATATGATATGGCCAATATCATTTTGCTCCTTTGATCTCCATCTTCGGGGCACCATGATCATCTTTGTCACCGGCATGACACCATGATCTCCATCATCATGATCTCCATCATTGTGTCTTCATGAAGTCGTCTCGCCAACTATTACTTCTACCACTATGGCTAACGTTTAGCAATAAAGTAAAGTAATTACATGGCGTTATTCAGTGACACGCAGGTCATACAATAAATAAGACAACTCCTATGGCTCCTGCCGGTTGTCATTGTCATCGACATGCAAGTCGTGATTCCCTATTACAAGAACATTATCAATCTCATACATCACATATATCATTCATCACATCTTCATGGCCATATCACATCACATAAGACGTGCTGCAAAAACAAGTTAGACGTCCTCTAATTGTTGTTGCATGTTTTTACGTGGCTTCTATAGGTTTCTAGCAAGAACGTTTCTTACCTACGCCAAAAACACAACGTGATATGTCAATTTATATTTACCCTTCATAAGGACCCTTTTCATCGAATCCGATCCGACTAAAGTGGGAGAGACAGACACCCGCCAGCCACCTTATGCAACTAGTGCATGTCAGTCGGTGGAACCAGTCTCAAGTAAGCGTACGTGTAAGGTCGGTCCGGGCCGCTTCATCCCACGATGCCGCCGAATCAAGATTGGACTAGTAGCGGCAAGAGAATTGAACAAAATCAACGTCCACAACTTGTTTGTGTTCTACTCGTGCAAGATGCTACGCAAAGACCTAGCTCTGATACCACTGTTGGAGAACGTAGTAGAATTCAACAGTTTTCTACGCTTCACCAAGATCAATCTAAGGAGTTCATCTAGCAACAAGCATAAAGGAATGCATCTACATACCCTTTGTAGATCGCGTGCGGAAGCGTTCGAAGGAACATGGATGATGGAGTCGTACTCGTCGTGATCCTCGTCACCGATGATCCCAGCGCTGAACGGACGGCACCTCCGCGTTCAACACTCGTACGGTACAGCGACGTCTCCTCCTTCTTGATCTAGCAAGGGGGGAGGAGAGGTTGACAGAGATCCAGCAGCACAACGGCGTGGTGGTGGATGCAACGGGAAAAGTTGCAGGGCTTCGCCGAGTCCCTGCGGGAGGAGTTGGAGGTGTAACGGGGGGGAGGCGCCAGGGGCTGAGGTGCGGCTGCCCTCTCTCCCCCCACTATATATAGGGAGCCAGGGGGGCCGGCCCTAGGAGATCCAATCTCCTAGGGGGGCAGCGGCCAGGGGGGTATCTTGCCCCCCAAGCCAAAGGGAGGCGCCCCCACCCCTAGGGTTTCAACACTAGGCGCATGGGGGTGGCCCATGTGGGGTGCGCCAGCCCACTAGGGGATGATCCCCCTCCCCTTACGGACCACGGGGCCCTCCGGGATGGGTGGCCCCACCCGGTGGACCCCCGGGACCCTTCCGGTGATCCCGGCACACTATTGGTGACCCCCGGAATTCTCCCGATGGCCGAAACTGGACTTCCTATATATCATTCT
The DNA here is from genome assembly GCA_902687465.1 of Secale cereale. NCBI lineage: Eukaryota > Viridiplantae > Streptophyta > Magnoliopsida > Poales > Poaceae > Secale > Secale cereale. The sequence goes on along the minus strand of LR738713.1, from coordinate 862,572,616 downwards.
TTACCTTCGGACCATTCCGGAACTCCTCGTGACGTATGGGATCTCATCCGGGACTCCGAACAACATACGGGTTTCCGTGTGCATATATCTCTACAACCCTAGCGTCACCGAACCTTAAGTGTGTTAACCCTGCGGGTTCGGGAGACACGCAGACATGACCGAGACGACTCTCCGGTCAATAACCAACAGTGGGATCTTGATACCCATGTTGGTTCACACGTGTTCCTCGATGATCTCATCGGATGAACCACTGTGTCAAGGATTCACTTAATCCCGTATGTAATTCCCTTTGTCTATCGGTACGGTACTTGCCCGAGATTCGATCGTCGATATACCGATACCTTGTTCAATCTCGTCATGGCAAGTATCTTTACTCGTTCCGTAATCCATCATCCCGTGACTAACTCCTTAGTCACTTTGAGCTCATGATGATGATGCCTTACCGAGTGGGCCCAGAGATACCTCTCCGTCATACGGAGTGACAAATCCCAGTCTCGGTTCGTACCAACTCAACAAACACTTTCGGAAATACCCTTTGCGTACCTTTATAGTCACCCAGTTACGTTGTGACGTTTGACACACCCAAAGTATTCCTACGGTATCCGGGAGTTGCACAACCTCATGGTCTAAGGAACAGATACTTGACACTGGAAAATCTTAAGCATTACGAACTTCACGATCTCGTGCTAGGCTTAGGTTTGGGTCTCGTCCCTCACATCATTCTCCTAATGATGTGATCCCGTTATCAATGACATCTAATGTCCATGGTCAGGAAACCGTGACCATCTGTTGATCAACGAGCTAGTAACTAGAGGCTTACCAGGGACACATTGTGGTCTATGTATTCACACATGTATCGCTGTTTCCGTACAATACAATTCAAGCATGAATAATAGACAATTATCATGAACAAGGTAATATAATAATAATCCTTTTATTATTGCCTCTAGGGCATATTTCCAACACATAGTTAGTACCTAGATGGCTTCTTCTCTCTCTTTGGATCTCAATACCAAGTTCTCCTCGGCCTTAGAGGAGATCTATTCGATGTAATCTCTTTTTGCGGTGTGTTTGTCGAGAGCCGATGAATTGTGGGTTTATGATCAAGATTATCTATGAGAAATATTTGGTTCTTTTCTGAATTCTTATATGTATGATTATAATATCCTTGCAAGTCTCTTCGAATTATTGGTTTGGTTTGGCCTACTAGATCTATAGTTCTTGAAATGGGAGAAGTGCTTGGCTTTGGGTTAAATCTTGCGGTGTCCTTTCCCAGTGACAGTAGGGGCAGCAAGGCACGTATTGTATTGTTGCCATCGAGGATAAAAAGATGGGGTTTATATCATATTGCTTGAGTTTATCCCTCTACATCATGTCATCTTGCTTAAAGCATTACTCTGTTCTTATGAACTTAATACTATAGATGCATGCTGGATAGCGGTCGATGTGTGGAGTAATAGTAGTAGATGCAGAATCGTTTCGGTCTACTTGTTACGGACGTGATGCCTATATATAATGAACATGCCTAGATATTCTCATAATTATTCGCTTTTCTATCAATTCCTCGACAGTAATTCGTTCACCCGCCGTAGAATTCTGCTATCATGAGAGAAGCCACTAGTGAAACCTATGGCCCCCGGGTCTATTCTCAACATATCAATCTACAATCTACTTTACTTTACCATTTTTACTTTTTGTTCTTATATCCAAAAATACCAAAAATATCAAACTATCATATCTATCGGACCTCACTTTCGTAAGTGACCATAAAGGGATTGACAACCCCTTATCGCCTTGGCTGCGAAGTTCATATTTGTTTGTGCAGGTGCGAGGGACTCGCGCGTGGTCTCCTATTGATTGATACCTTGGTTCTCAAAAACTGAGGGAAATACTTATGCTACTATGCTGCATCACCCTTTCCTCTTCGAGGGAATACAACACAAGCTCGAGAAGTAGCAAGAATAATTTATGGCGCCGTTGCCGGGGAGGCTTGCGCAAAAGTCATATACCAATTACCTATCATAAACCCTTATCCTTCGCATTACATTTATTTTCCTCTCGTTTTCCTCTCCCCCACTTCACCCTTGCCGTTTTATTTGCCCTTCTTTTTGCCGTGTGTTTTCCGTTTGCTTGCTTCTTGTTTGCTTGTGTGTTGGATTGCTTGCTTGTCACTATGGCTCTCCCTATCAGTGTTGACCCTCACCTCAAGAGGCTGGAGGAGATCGAAAACAATATTAGACATTTTATGTCTGTGCAATTTGAACATAATGATTTCTTTAAAAACGAGCTTAAGGAACATAAAAACTTTATGGAGTACATGAATAAAGACCTTCATGATATGTCTAAGGAATTTTATGGTTTGAAATCTCATTTTGCTCATCTTGAGAACTTAATAGCCCAAATTTTGGATAAACAGTCCACCTTAGTTAATAAGATGGCTGCTAAACCGGAAGAGCATGAAAATAAAGATGAAGATCTGAAAGTTATTGATGTGTCTCCTATTAGATCCTTGTTTTCTAGTATGAATCTTGATAAAGATGGGATTGGAGATAAGTCTACTTTAATTAAAAGGTGTCCCAATGATTCAGAGTTTTTGGATCTTGATGCTAAAATTGTTAAAAGTGGGATTGAAGAGATTAAAATTTTGCATAGTGATGAACCCACTACTTTGGATTTCAAGGGATTAGATTATGATAATTGCTCTTTGATTGATTGTATTTCCTTGTTGCAATCCGTACTAAACTCTCCGCATGCTTATAGTCAAAATAAAGCTTTCACCAAACACATAGTTGATGCTTTGATGCAATCTTATGAAGAAAAACTTGAGTTGGAAATTTCTATACCTAGAAAGCTTTATGATGAATGGGAACCTACTATAAAAATAAAAATAAAAGATCATGAATGCTATGCTTTGTGTGATTTGGGTGCAAGTGTCTCCACTATCCCAAAAACTTTGTGTGATTTGCTAGGGTTCCATGAGCTTGATGATTGTTCTTTAAATTTGCACCTTGCGGATTCCACTATTAAGAAACCTATGGGAAGAATTAATGATGTTCTTATTGTTGCCAATAGGAATTATGTGCCCGTAGATTTCATTGTTCTTGATATAGATTGCAATCCTTCATGTCCTATTATTCTTGGTAGACCTTTCCTTAGAATGATTGGTGCAATTATTGTTGTGAACGAAGGAAATATTAGGTTCCAATTTCCGTTAAGGAAAGGCATGGAACAATTTCCTAGAAATAAAATTAAATTACCTTATGTATCTATTATGAGAGCCACTTATGGATTGCCTTCCAAAGATGGCAATACCTAGATCTATCCTTGTATCGTGCCAAGCTAGGGGCGTTAAACGATAGCGCTTGTTGGGAGGCAACCCAATTTTATATTTTTTGTTTTTGCTTCTGTTTAGGAATAAATATTGCATCTAGCTTCTGTTTAGATGTGGTTTTGTGTTTTAATTAGTGTTTGTGCCAAGTAGAACCTTTGGGAAGACTTGTGTGAAGTTTATATGATCTTGCTGTAAAAAACAGAATCGTTGCGCTCACTAGAATAGTCACCAGATTTTACTGGAGAGTACTATTTAGTTGATTCGTTTTGTAGATGATTAATAGACAAATTCCCCACGTTTACCAATTTTTTTCAATTTTTTGGAGTTACAGATTACTACAGACTATTCTGTTTTTGACAGATTCTGTTTTTCGTGTGTTGTTTGCTTGTTTTGATGAATATATGAGTAGTATTGGAGGATATGAATCATATAGAAGTTGGAATACAGTAGGTTTAACACCCATACAAACAAAGAATGAGTTCATTACAGTACCTTTGGGTGGTGGTTTGTTTTCTTATACTAACGGAGCTCACGAAATTTTTGGCTAAGTTTTGTGTTGTGAAGTTTTCAAGTTTTGAGTATTGCCTTGATGGACTATGGAACAAAGAGTGGCAAGAGCCTAAGCTTGGGGATGCCCAAGGCACCCCAAGGTAAAATTCAAGGACAACCAAAAGCCTAAGCTTGGGGATGCTCCGGGAAGGCATCCCCTCTTTTGTCTTCATCTATCGGTAACTATACTCGGGACTATATTTTTATTCACCACATGATATGTGTTTTACTTGGAGCGTCATGTATGATTTGAGTCTTTGCTTGTTAGTTTGCCACAATTATCCTTGCTGGACACACCCTTTTGAGAGAGATAAATATGGCCTAGGAATTGTTAGAACACTCTATGTGCTTCACTTATATCTTTTGAGCTAAATAGTTTTGCTCTAGTGCTTCACTTTTATCTTTTAGAGCACGGTGGTGATTTTATTTTGTAGAAAATTTTGATCTCTCATGCCTCACTTATATCTTTTTGAGAGTCTATTAGAACAGCATGGTAATGTGCTTTGGCTATAAAACTAGCCTTAACATGATAGGCATCCAAGATGAATGTAGTAAAAACTTTCATACAAAGTGCATTGAATATGATGAGAAGTTTGATGCTTGATGATTGTTTTGAGATATGAGGATAGTGATATTAGAGTCATGATAGTGGAACTATTATGAATTTGAGAAATACTTGTGTTAAAGTTTGTGATTCCCGTAGCATGCACATATGGTGAACCGCTATGTGACGAAGTTAGAGCATGAGGTATTTGTAGAGTGTCATCCTTTGTGTGGAGGTCGGGGCGCGCGATGGTTAACTCCTACCAACCTCCCCCATAGGAGCATGCGTTGATTGCTTTGTTTTGATGATTCGTAAATTTTTGCAATAAGTATATGAGTTCTTTATAACTAATTATTAGTCCATGGATTATACGCACTCTCACCCTTCCACCATTGCTAGTCTCTCTTGTACCGCGCAATTTTCGTCGGTACCATACACTATATACCTTCCTCAAAACAGCCACAATACCTACCTATCATGGCATTTCCATGGCCATTCCGAGATATATTGCCATGCAACTTTCCACCGTTCCGTTCATATGACACGCATCATATTATCATATTGCCATGCATGATCATGTAGTTGACATCGTATTTGTGGCAAAGCCACCATGCATAATTTTTCATACATGTCGCTCTTGATTCATTGCACGTCCCGATACACCACCGGAGGCATTCATATAGAGTCATACTTTGTTCTAGTATCGAGTTGTAATATCGAGTTGTAAATCAATAGAAGTGTGGTGATCATCATTATTAGAGCATTGTCCCATGTGAGGAAAGGCCAAATAAAAAAAAGATGGCCCAAAAAATAGAGAGGGGCTAGAAAAAAAAAATCTCCTCCAAAAAAATGAGAGAAAAGAGAGAAGGGACAATGCTACTATCCTTTTCCACACTTGTGCTTCAAAGTAGCACCATGTTCTTCATGATAGAGAGTCTCATGTTTAGTCACTTTCATATACTAGTGGGAATTTTCATTATAGAACTTGGCTTTTATATTCCGACGATGGGCTTCCTCAAATGCCCTAGGTCTTCGTGAGCAAGCAAGTTGGATGCACACCCACTTAGTTTCTTTTGTTGAGCTTTCATATATTTTTAGCTCTAGTGCATCCGTTGCATGGCAATCCCTACTCACTCACATTGATATATATTGATGGGCATCTCCATAGCCCGTTGATACGCCTAGTCGATGTGAGACTATCTTCCTCCTTTTTGTCTTCTCCACAACCACAACTCTATTCCACCCATAGTGCTATATCCATGGCTCACGCTCATGTATTGCGTGAAAGTTGAAAGGTTTGAAAAAATTGAGTATGAAAACAAGTGCTTTGCTGAAACCGGGGTTGTGCATGATATGAATATTTTGTGTGATGAAGAGGGAGCATAGCCAGACTATATGATTTTGTAGGGATAACTTTCTTTGGCCATGTTATTTTGAGAAGAGATGATTGCTTTGTTAGTATGCTTGAAGTATTATTATTTCTTATGTCAATATAGACTTTTGTCTTAAATCTTTCAGATCTGAACATTCGGCCACAATAAAAAGAATTACATTGAAAATCATGTTGGTTAGCATCCCACATCAAAAATTGTGTTTTTTTCATTTACCTACTCGAGGACGAGCAGGAATTAAGCTTGGGGATGCTTGATACGTCTGCAACGTATCTATAATTTTTTATTGTTCCATGCTATTATTTATGATGTTTTGGATGTTTAATGGCCTTTATTATACACTTTTATATTATTTTTGGGACTAACCTATTAACACAAAGGCCTAGTCCAGATTGCTGTTTTTTTTGCCTATTTCAGGGTTTTACAGAAAGGAATATCAAACGGAGTCCAAACGGAATGAAACCTTCGGGAGAGATATTTTTGGAGAGATATCTTCACGGGAGACTTGAGAACCACGGAATAGGGCACACGTGGCGTCCACGAGGGTGGGGGCGCGCCCCCTGCCTCGTGGGCCCCACGTTGGTCCCCCGATGCCCTCCTTCCTCCTATATATATCCATGTACCACGAAAACATCAGAGGAGGAGAAAAAACCTAACTCCACCACCGCAACCTTATGTTCCCGTGAGATCCCATCTTGGGGCCTGTTCCGGAGCTCCGCCCGAGGGGGAATCTACCACGGAGTGCTTCTACATCAACACCCTCGCCTCACCATGAGTTGTGAGTAGGTTACTACATACCTTCGGGTCCATAGTTAGTTCCTAGATGGCTTCTTCTCTCTCTTTGGATCTCAATACCAAGTTCTCATCGGTCTTCGAGAAGATCTATTCGATGTAATATCTTTTTGCGGTGTGTTTGTCGAGATGCGATGAATTGTGGGTTTATGATCAAGATTATCTATGAGAAATATTTGGTTCTTTTCTGAATTCTTTTATGTATGATTATAATATTCTTGCAAGTCTCTTCGAATTATTGGTTTGGTTTGGCCTACTAGATCTATAGTTCTTGCAATGGGAGAAGTGCTTGGCTTTGGGTTCAATCTTGCGGTGTCCTTTCCCAGTGACAGTAGGGGTAGCAAGGCACGTATTGTATTGTTGCCATCGAGGATAAAAAGATGGGGTCTATATCATATTGCTTGAGTATTAAGTTCGTAAGTTACCGTAAAGGGATTGACAACCCCGTATCGTGTTGGCTGCGAAGTTCTTATTTGTTTGTGCAGGTGCGAGGGACTCGCGCGTGGTATCCTACTGGATTGATACCTTGGTTCTCAAAAACTGAGGGAAATACTTATGCTACTGTGCTGCATCACCCTTTCCTCTTCGAGGGAATACAACGCAAGCTCGAGAAGTAGCAGTTCCCTCTGGTATTCGGGAGTTGCATAAACTCAGTCATAGTAACATGTATAAGTCATGAAGAAAGCAATAGCAGTAAAACTAAACGATCTAGTTGCTAAGCTAATGGATGGGTCTTGTCCATCACATCATTCTCCTAATGATGTGATCCCATTGATCAAATGACAACTCATGTCTATGGCTAGGAAACGTAACCATCTTTGATCAATGAGCTAGTCTAGTAGAGGCATACTAGGGACACTCTGTTTGTCTATGTATTCACACATGTACTAAGTTTCCGGTTAATACAATTCTAGCATGAATAATAAAAATTTATCATGATATAAGGAAATATAAATAACAACTTTATTATTGCCTCTAGGGCATATTTCCTTCAGTCTCCCACTTGCACTAGAGTCAATAATTTAGTTCACATCGCCATGTGATTTAATATCGATAGTTCACTTCGTTATGTGAATAACACCCAAAGTTCACATCGCCATGTGACCAACACCGAAAGGGTTTACTAGAGTCAATAATCTAGTTCACATCGCCATGTGATTAATACCCAAAGAGTACTAAGGTGTCATCATGTTTTGCTTCGTGAGAGAAGTTTAGTCAGCGGGTCTGTTACATTCAGATCCGTATGTATTTTGCAAATTTCTATGTCTACAATGCTCTGCATGGAGCTACTCTAGCTAATTGCTCCCACTTTCAATACGTATCTAGATTGATACTTAGAGTCATCTGGATTAGTGTCAAAGCTTGCATTGGTGTAACTGTTTATGACGAACTATTTATCACCTCCATAATCGAGAAACATTTCCTTAGTCATCCAGTAACTAAGGATAATTTTGACCGCTGTCCAGTGATCTACTCCCGGATCATTTTTGTACCTCCTTGCCAAACTCATGGCAAGGTACACAACAGGTTTGGTACACATCATGTCATACTTTATAGAACCTATGGCTGAGGCATAGGGAATGACTTTCATTCTTTCTCTATCTTCTGCCGTGGTCGGGTTTTGAGTCTTACTCAACTTCATACCTTGCAACACAGGCAAGAACTCTTTCTTTCACTGTTCCATTTTGAACTACTTCAAAAACTCGTCAAGGTATGTACTCATTGAAAAAAACTTATCAAGTGTCTTCATCTATCTCTATAGATCTTGATGCTCAATATGTAAGCAGCTTCACCGAGGTCTTTGTTTGAAAAACTCCTTTCAAACACTCCTTTATGCTTTCTAGAAAATTCTACATCATTTCCGATCGACAATATGTCATTCACATATACTTATCAGAAAGGCTGTAGTGCTCCCACTCACTTTCTTGTAAATTCAGGCTTCACCGCAAGTCTGTATAAAACTATATGCTTTGGTCAACTTATCAAAGTGTATATTCCAACTCCGAGATGCTTGCACTAGTCCATAGATGGATCGCCGGATCTTGCACATTTTGTTAGCACCTTTAGGATTGACAAAACCTTCTGGTTGCATCATATACAATTCTTCTTTAATAAATCCATTAAAGAACGCAGTTTTATTATCCATTTGCCAGATTTCATAAAATGCGGCAATTGATAACATGATTCGAACAGACTTAAGCATCGCTACGAGTGAGAAAATCTCATCGTAGTCAACACCTTGAACTTGTCGAAAACCTTTTGCAACAAGTCGAGCTTTGTAGATAGTAACATTACCATCGGTGTCAGTCTTCCTCTTAAAGATCCATTTATTTTAATGGCTTGTCGATCATCGGGCAAGTCAACCAAAGTCCACACTTTGTTCTCATACATGGATCCCATCTCAGATTTCATGGCCTCAAGCCATTTTGTGGAATCTGGGTTCATCATCGCTTCCTCATAGTTCGTAGGTTCATCATGGTCTAGTAACATGACTTCCAGAACCGGGTTACCATACCACTCTGGCGCGGAACGCACTCTGGTTGACCTACGAGGTTCAGTAGTAACTTGATCTGAAGTTTCATGATCATCATCATTAGCTTCCTCGCTGATTGGTGTAGGAATCACTAGAACTAGTTTCTGTGATGTACTATTTTCCAATTCGGGAGAAGGTACAATTACCTCATTAAGTTCCACTTTCCTCCCACTCACTTCTTTCGAGAGAAACACCTTCTCTAGAATGTATCCATTTTTAGCAACGAATATCTTGCCTTTGGACCTGTGATAGAAGGTGTACACAACAGTTTTCTTTGGGTATCGAAGACACATTTCTCCGATTTGGGTTCGAGCTTATCAGGTTGAAACTTTTTCATATAAGCATTGTTGCCCCAAACTTTAAGAAACGACAGCTTAGGTTTCTTGCCAAACCACGGTTCATACGGTGCCGTCTCAACGGATTTAGATGGTGCCCTATTTAACGTGAATGCAGCTGTCTCCAATGCATAACCCCAAAACGATAGTGGTAAATCGGTAAGAGACATCATAGATCGCACCATATCTAATAAAGTGCGGTTATGACATTCGGACACACCATTACGCTATGGTGTTCCAGGTGGCGTGAGTTGTGAAACTATTTCACATTGTTTTAAATGAAGGCCAAACTCGTAACTCAAATATTCGCCTCCGCGATCAGATAGTAGAAACTTAATTTTCTTGTTACGATGATTCTTTACTTCACTCTGAAATTCTTTGAACTTTTCAAATGTTTCAGACTTGTGCTTCATCAAGTAGATATACCCATATCTGCTCAAATCATCAGTGAAGGTCTGAAAATAACGATACCCGCTGCGAGCCTCAACACTCATCGTTCCACATACATCAGTATGTATGATTTCCAACAAATCAGTTGCTCGCTCCATTGTTCCGGAGAACGGAGCTTTAGTCATCTTGTCCATGAGGCATGGTTCGCAAGTACCAAGTGATTTCATAATCAAGTGATTCCAAAAGTCCATCTGCATGGAGTTTCTTCATGCGCTTTACACCAATATGACCTAAACGGCAGTGCCACAAATAAGTTGCACTATCATTATCAACTTTGCATCTTTTGGCTTCAATATTATGAATATGTGTATTACTACGACCGAGAGCCTACAAACTATTTTCATTGGGTGTATGACCATCGAAGGTTTTATTCATGTAAACAGAACAACAATTATTCTATGACTTTAAATGAATAATCGTATTGCAACAAACATGATCAAATCATATTCATGCTCAACGCAAATGCCAAATAACATTTATTTAGGTTTTACACTAATCCCGAAAGTATAGGTAGTGTGCGATGATGATCATATCAATCTGGGAACCACTTCCAACACACATCGTCACTTCACCTTTAACTAGTCTCTGTTCATTGTGCAACTCTCGTTTCGAGTTACTAATTTTAGCAACTGAACCAGTATCAAATACCCATGGGTTGCTATGAACACTAGTAAAGTACACATCGATAATCTGTATATCAAATATACCTTTCTTCACTTTGCCATCCTTCTTATCCGCCAAGTATCTAGGGCAGTTCCACTTCCAGTGACCATTTCCTTTGAAGTAGAAGCACTTAGTTTCAGGCTTGAGTTTAGCCTTGGGTTTCTTCACGGGAGTGACAACTTGCTTGTCATTCTTCTTGAAGTTCCCCTTCTATCCCTTTGCCCTTTAATTGAAACAAGTTGTCTTGTCAACCATCAACACTTGATGCTCATTCTTGATTTCTACCTTCACCGATTTCAGCATCGTGAAGAGCTCGGGAATTACTTTCGTCATACCTTGCATATTATAGTTCATCACGAAGTTCTACTAACTTGGTGATAGTGACTAGAGAACTTTGTCAATTACTATCTTATCCGGAAAATTAACTCCCACTTGATTCAAGCAATTGTAGTACCTAGACAATCTGAGCACTTGCTCACTGGTTGAGCTATTCTCCTCCATCTTGTAGGCAAAGTACTGCCAGAGGTCTCATACCTCTCGACACGGGAATGACTATGAAATACTAATTTCAACTCTTGGAACATCTTATATGCTCCGTGGCGTTCAAAACGTTTTTGAAGTCCCAGTTCTAAGCCGTAAAGCATGGTGCATTAAACTATTAAGTAGACATCATATTGAGCTTTGCCAAACGTTCATAACATTTGCATATGCTCCTGCAATAGATCTATCACCTAGCGGTGAATCAAGGACATAATACTTCTGTGCAGCAATGAGGAAAATCCTCAGATCACGGAACAAGTCCGCATCATTGCTACTATCATCTTTCAACTTATATTTCTCTAGGAACATATAAAATTAAACGGGGAGCTACATCGCGAGCTATTAATCTACAACATAGATATGCTAATACTACCGGGACTAAGTTCATGATAAATTAAAGTTCAATTAATCATATTACTACAGAACTCCCACTTAGATAGACATCCCTCTAGTCATCTAAATGATCACATGATCCAAATCAACTAAACCATGTCCGATCATCACGTGAGATGGAGTAGTTTTCAATGTGAACATCTTATGTTGATCATATCTACTATATGATTCACGCTCGACCTTTCGGTCTCCAGTGTTCCGAGGCCATATCTGCATATGATAGGCTCGTCAAGTTTAACCCGAGTATTCTGCATGTGCAAAACTGTCTTACACCCGTTGTATTTGAACGTCGAGCTTATCACACCCGATCATCACGTGGTGTCACGGCACGACGAACTTTCGCAACGGTGCATACTCAGAGAGAACACTTGTACCTTGAAATTTTTGTAAGGGATCATCTTATAATGCTACGGCCATACTAAGCATAATAAGATAAACATCACATGCAATCAAAATATGTGACATGATATGGCCATCATCATCTTGTGCTTTTGATCTCCATCTCCAAAGCATCGTCATGATCTACATCGTCACTGGCTAGACACCATGAACTTCATCGTAGCGTCGTGGTCGCCTCCTCAACTATTGCTACTACTACTACTACTACTACTACTACTACTACTATCGCTAACTCATAGTGATAAAGTAAAGCAATTACATGGCCTTCGCAATTTATACAATAAAGAGACAACCATAAGGCTCTGCCGGTTGCCAATAACTTTACAAAATATGATCATCTCATACAATAACGTATAGCTCATCACGTTTTGACATATCACATCACAACATGCCCTGCAAAAACAAGTTAGATGTCCTCTACTTTGTTGTTGCAAGTTTTACGTGGCTGCTACAGGCTTAGCAAGAACTGTTCTTACCTACGCATACAAAACCACAATGATTTTTCGTCAAGTATGTGTTGTTTTAACCTTCACAAGGACCGGACGTAGCCACACTCGATTCAACTAAAGTGAGAGAGACAGAGACCCGCCAGTCACCTTTAAGCAACGAGTGCTCGTAACGGTGAAACCAGTCTCGCGTAAGTGTACGCGTAATGTCGGTCTGGGCTGCTTCATCTCACAATACCGCCGAATCAAAGTATGACATGCTGGTAAGCAGTATGACTATTATCGCCCACAACTCATTGTGTTCTACTTGTGCATATAATCACTACAGGAATCAGGCATTTTGCCGTCAGTACGCTACAGACGGCAAAGAAAGGATTACATACGGCAAATTTTTTGCCGTCAGCCCATGACGGCAAAATATGTTGGCAACCTCAAAATCGGCAAAGTCTCATTTTGCCGTCAGTCCAACGTCGAGATTACGGCAAAAAAATTGCCGTCGGTGAAGACATTTTGCGGTCAGCCGGAATTCCTACACGGCAAAAAAAAGTAAATAGACGGAACGCCCATCCACCGGACGACGTGAGTTCTTTTTGCCGTCAGGCTAATGGTAACCCAGACGGCAAACTACGAATTTTTTTGCCGTCAAGTGCGGGACTACAAGACGCAAAGCCACCAAGTTTTTTGCTGGCAGCGTATACTATACCAGACGACAAACTTGCTATATCTTTGCCGTCATCTACTTTTGCATAGACGGCAAACCCTTCTGACAGGCTGTACACTAGGGCGCCACGTGTCCTTTTTTGCCGTCATGAACATGACGGCAAAGAGGCTGCACTCTTTTTATTTAAAAACAAAAATCAGTAATGATTCCTGACACATATAGATAAATAGAAAAATGACAGTAGATATAGACAATGAACACGAGAATACATATAGACAATATAACACAGCAATGATTCCTCGCACATATAGCACAGTTCATATACATATCCATATAGCACAGTCCATAACACATCCATATATATATCCATATAGCACAGTCCATAACACATCCATATATATATATCCATATAGCACAGTCCATAACACATCTATATAGCACAGTCCATATATAAATGTTTCATAGCATATGAATATGTATAGCAGGCATCACTACATAATATTTCGCATATATATACAGCAGGCATCACTACATAATATTTCGCACTACGATAAATGTCTTCATGCCCATATCATAGTCCAAAAGAGGATCCATATGGCAACCTACAAGAAGAAATTATGCACATATGTCAAATTTTGGCACAACAATAAAATAAAGGGCTACGTGTCCACAATAACAAAATAAGGTGCTTTAAATCATGAAGATGTCAAATATACAAAAGAAAGTACTCGAAGACCCAACAAAATAAATAGTGATCCATATCACACCATATTCATATTCCATTGCAAGTTCCCACAAAAATAGCTTCTAGCCTATGTGGAGTTTCTTTAACACTTGTCAAATTTTGAAGATTTCAAATTTAACACTCTAAATCACAAAGAACTTCATGAATGGTCTCTAGTTATAAGTTTGATCTTCAAATGGTTCAAATGGTGATAAATCAACACTTGCAAGTTTCTAAATCATGAAGATCTCTAAGTCATGATAATAAGTAGAAATGGTATGGTTCAAATGGTCTTCAAGTGGTCTCTAAATCATCGTGTGATACAAATGGTTTGATATAAGTTCAATTCAATTTAACATACTAAACAATGAAGATCTCCAGGTGGTCTCTAAATCATAAATACATAGCTTCAAATGGTCTCTAAATCAAGAAAATATATAGCTTCAATAATGCATAGCTAATGGGTCAAATGTACTTGTCAGTTTCTAGATCATGGGCATATGTCCATATGTCACTAAATTATGAAGATGTTCAAGTGGTCTCTACTTGTAAATGAGATATGGAGGCACTAACCGTAGTAGATCTCAAAGATGCAGAGAACCATCAAGGTTATTGCCACCTAAGCCAGGAGCATGTGAAGATCCAGCATTATTCGATCCATGGGTCGATGGATACTACATGAAGCATTACATGGTTAGCATGACACTCGGACAAAGAAATGCAATAATGATCCTTGCAAGTATTTTAGTTAACTAACCGTAGAGCGTGGAGTAAAGGCAGACATATCGAAAGCGGGCATACCATTCTGGGTGCAATAAGCCTGCAAATTATGTTAAAGAGGAGTGAAAGTTAAGTACGGGTAGTAAAAGACTACATGTGCTAACTATTAAGGAATTGTGCTTGGCTTTTAAGGAACTAACTGTAAACATCTGAAAGTTTTGAGTATTTTGTGCCCACAACGCCTGTTGTGTCCTCTCATCAGCCAGTCGCCTCTCCTCCGCCCTCTCTGCCGCCCTCTCCTCCGCCGCCAGTCGCCTCTCTTCCGCCCTCTCCTCCGCCCTCTCCGCCGCCGCCCGTCGCCTCTCCTCTGCCAACTTCTCCTTGAGTAGAGACTACAGAATATGGGGTCGCAATTGCATCTTCAAATCCAGCATTATGTAAGAATTAGAAAAATCATAGGTAGAAAGACTATTATAGAATACCTCCATCTCAGCCCTTGCCGGAGTCGCGTGTTGACATACAAAAGATTTTGGCAGACCTAGCCGAGCCTTGTACTCAGGTAGAGTGCGAGTGGAGGACCTAGGAAACATGCCTTCTCCAATCGCTTCCTTGCCATGCTTCCTTCCCTCTCCAGCGATCATAACCAACTCGTGGTCAAGGGGCTCCGATGTCACATCATAGTCGGGCCCTCTCAGCTTTGTTGCCACCTCTTTAACTTTGGTCAGCCGATTGTAGGCGGTCTTGTTGGTGTACGCAGACGATGTGTCAGACGGGTCATATTGTGTGGCTTTTCTGTACGGTGCCTTATGGGCCAGAGCATACCCAACGAAAAGGTTGGGCTCCGGAACCTTGTGGTAACGCCCCTGCAACCAAACCAACATCATTAGAATTTCATCACAAGGATTGGCAACATGTATGACAAGAAAGAACTTATGAAGAACAAATCGATGGGAGGAAAGATGTACCCATATTTTCTTGAATCCCTTGAGGTTCAAGTTGCCTTGATGGTGTGGTGGATAAATCATTGCCTTTCGCCGATTTATGTAATCGACGTGTTTCAACATATACTCTTAAGAACACCAGTAGTTCACAATTCGCTCCCAACACTCCCCCTTATCAGCACACCATCTAGGAGTAACCTAATTGATCATTTGCATCTCATATAAGTCAAAAGAAATGAGTGCCGGCAAATTGAGGAAATAACAAGGATGAACATGATTTATTTACCTGCATGTACTCGTCCTTGTGAAGAAAGATTTTCGTAGCTGGTTTCTTAGTAGCCATCTTATAGCCCTGAGATGCCTTATAAGAACGGACGGCAATAACGCGTGCATCATAGAACATATTGCGCACAAGCTTCTTACAATGAATGTTGACGTTCCTTTGTGCCTCCTCCAACTTCCCATCCTCGCATCTATAGAAATCCTGCAAATACACATGAGATTAAACGAGATTAGAAATTAACTAGCTATGGATTATATATATGCAATGTGTGAACTAAACTTAATGATTACGCAAAGTTCAGCAAAGACCCGCTCGGCTTTGTTGTGAACCTCGATCTTGTTGAATGTACCAACATCCTCACAGGCTTTGTAGTGGTCCCAAGTCGATGCTACCTCCGGAACATTGCCCTCCCCTGGCAAAGTAACCATGCCAGGGAAATGCTCCTTAAGGAGGATCCCAATGGTCATGTTCACGTGTCGGTACTTACCCGCCTCCTCATCTCCAACTTCCGTCCAACCGCTACATAGCGAGACGCCAAAGTTATGAGCAATTGTTGCATACATTGAAGGTAGAAAAATGGGAAGCCAAAGTTAGTTACCTTACTCCATATGGAGTAATGCACGGCCTTTGCTCGACAGGTTTCTCTCGTTCCGGGAGCCTTGATGCACCACGCAGGAACACAGACCGACCCTCGGGAACTACAATTAAACCATCACCCTCCTCCTCCCCGTCATCAGGCACGGGGGAGTGAGACATCGGCTCGTCCTCAAGCACGGGGGAGTGAAACACAGGCTCGTCCATCCGTTCCTCCTCAGACACAGGGGATTGAGACACAAGCTCGTCCATCTGTTCCTCCTCAGACACAAGGGAGTGAGGCATCGGCTCGTCCACCCGTTCCTCGTCAAGTGGTGTCACGGCAGGTGGTGGCGAGCGAGGCCGAACCGGGTTTCTCTTAGCCTTTCCTCCACGTCCACCTCTTCCTCGGCCTCTTCCTCGAGGATGCTGAGCATGAGAGGGTGCATCGGGAGGATCGGCCAGAAAACTGGTGAGCAGATTTCTCGCTATCTTGAGTGGGGCCTTCTCTGTCGTAGCACTAGCAGCCCTTTTTCGATGCGGGCCCACCATGCTTCACTCACCTGCTACGACAAATAGTAAAGCAATTAGTACGAATACAACATTATAGTTCAAATAAATAAGCATAAGTTCAAAGAAAAAATGGAATGAGAATCACTAAGACAATTATAGTACAAATACAACACTATTGCTCAAATAAATAAGCAAAAGTTCAAAATAATATAAATTCAACATTACAGCATGTTCGGGATAATGGTAAGGCAACTAGTACAAAAACAACATTACAGTTTTACATTACAACTAAAAATAGTCGGGATCATGTGGATCACAATCTGCCTCTTCTTCCTCCTCTACTTCCTCGTCATCATCAGTATCACGCGTGTCGTCAACAATGTCGTCGGAGTGTTGGCCGTCATCGTCAACATCATCGGCAATGCCTTGACATAACCGCTCAAGCATTGATAGGTCTTCCATGTTCGTAACCTCTTCTTCTTCCTCGTCTGCTTCTTCTTCTTCTTCCTCGTCTGCTTCTTCTTCTTCTTCATCGTTGTCAATGTATACTTCCGTGCGTGGATGGATGTTGCGACGGCCTCTAGGCCCATGTTCTTGGAAGAATTCTCCATCATATGTGTCAGGGTCAATGTGAGGTTGATAATCCTCTTCACTGGGGGAACATTTTTTACCATGTGGCGGCACATCATACACGACATCCCAACCCTTAAGATGCGCCTTCTTTTGGCATGCGTACTTGAGATAGAAAACTTGCGTCGCCTGTTGAGCCACAATATAGACATCCTCGCATTCCAATTTGATGTCTTGTCAAATTTCGACTTGCCCAATATCATCTCTCCGCCTAACCTTCTCCGGATCGAACCAATGGCATTTGAAGACAATGACTTTTGGAGGATTTGCCCCAAAGTAATGCAGTTCATATATTTCATCAAGTCTTCCATAATACTCGACTCCATTGCAAATAGCCGACACTCCGGTGTTTTTTGATTTTAGATCGGCCCGACATTCCTCGTTCTCATGTGTGCGGAAGCGATACCCATTGATGTCGTATTTATCGAATGTACCGACCTTATAGTCAAAGCCATTAGCAATTTGTTTCAACTCTTTGTCCAATATTGACGTACCCTACAAGTTCAAGTGGGAAGGATCGGTGTATTAGTCACACGTAATACCAACTTAAGTTCTTCCATAATAAGAAGTATATATACCTTTCCTTTGAACCAAGAAATGAAACCGTAATTCCCGTCTGTGTTGCCAGCAAGAAGCTCATACTCTTCGAGTGAATCACGTTCGACCGCTCCATTTGAGAATTGAGCAACGAATTCACTGAGCAATGAGAAATGAGAGTACTTAGCCACAAACATATGAGTAATCTTACATGATGTACCAATCACTTACTCAATGTATGGCCACACTTCTTTTAGGTTGGTGAGGATATACAACGTAAGAGAGCTCCACTCTTTCATAGCCAAACTCTTATTTGAACCAGAAGCACCAACAGGTCCGAGTTTCCCTTTGAAGAGGCTGAGCTTGGATTCATGTTTGGGGTCGCCAGTATTGTAACGGGACTTCACATTATGCAAGCTTGGAATATTGGCCGCATAGCGTGATGTCGTGAAGTTTGTCACCTCTTCCGCCAAGAATGCCTCAGCTATGGATGCTTCAATTCTACTTTTATTTCTACATTTAGCTCGAAGAGTCTTTTGCATTCTCTCAAGTCCATAACACCAACGATTCTGCACAGGGCCACCCAATCTTGCCTCAGAAGGGAGGTGTAATGTCACATCCCTAGCTTTGGTAATGCTCTAGGCTAGCCTCATGTGTGCATCATGTTTATTTTCAAAGGAAACTTGAAATGGGGATGACTAAACCCTAGCACCAGATGAAACCAACTAGGTTCAAATTCAAATCTTTCTCAATGAACCCAAAATGCTCTTTGGAAAAGTTCATCATTTTTGGATTGATTAAAAACCTCTGCCAAAAATGTTGCTCATATTTCTAGGACCATTCTGGATTTTTGAATTAAATCATATCTTATTTGCATTTGGGCATTTAAATTTTATATATTATTTTAAATGCTCAAATAACCCCAAACTGAAATGTTCCATGTTGTTTATATGCTAAACAGTGGGCATGAGCAGTTTGGTGAATTTTGAAAGTGCCTAAGTATTTTTAATAAAGCCCAGAACAAAATAACAAAATAGAAAACAGAAAAATAATTAGAAAAAGGAGGAGGTTTACCTGGCCTTACCTGCGGCCCACTGGCCGGCCCAGCACTGTGCTGGCCCAGTGCCAGTCATCCTCCTCCTCCCGCCAGGAGGACGAGGGCGTGTGCCCGGCGCCCGCAGCCACACGCCGGCCACCTCCAGCCTGCCTGCTTCCTCCCCGACCCCCCCTGGAGGCGCCACGACACCCCTGGCAACCCCCCTGGACTTCTCCCACTCTCTTCGGTGCCTCCCCCCCTCTACTCTCTCTTCCTCCCGCGTCCGAGCGGAGCTCGTCGCCGCCGTTCATCGTAGCCGCAGCCATCGCCTCCCCCTCGTCCCCTCGACATGTCTACGAGCTCCGCCACTGACCCGTGAATCTGCACGCCCACGCACGCGAGCTCGGGAGCCTCTGGGCGTCTTCCCCGACCTCGTTTTGAAGCTCCGGCCGCCGGAGATCCTCCTAGACGCCCTGCTCTGCTCCGAGCTTCCCCCGAGCCCACGTCGACGCCTCTGCACCCACCGTGAGCTCCTCCATCGTTTGCCCCTCCTCCCCTTGCCTCCTGACCACCGTAGCCACTGCTTCGACTGAAGCCGAAGCTCGCCGCCGCTCGGGCTGGTCGCCGGCGCCACTCCGGTGACCTTTTGGTCACACCACCTAGTCCAACGAGTTCGCGAGCACTCGTAGAGGCCGTAGGCGCAAACCTCAGCTCCTCCCAAGCACCGTTTCGATGGACCCGTCGCCACCAGAGCTTCAGCCGCTGCGGACCTCGTCACCGGCGATAACTCCGGCCACCCCAGCCTCCGCCAACGCCACCGTTGGATGCGCCACTCCGTCCTCTTCCCATAGCTGCTCTCTGCGCGCCAAAAGAACCCCCATAGGTGAAACCCGACGCGCTCCGCCGCGTCCAGCCTCGCCGGCGGCTAAACGCCGGCGGGATGACCACTTTGACCGGCGAGGTTGACCACTCCTGGGTCACTGACTTGTGGGGCCAGCCCTGACTAGTTTAGCTTAAGGTTTTAGTTAAGTTTAATTTCTGTCATTAGTTTAAGTAGACACTGACAGGTGGGCCTAGTGCCCTGCTAATTTTAGATTAGTGCTAATTTGTAATTAGTTAACTCTGTGACTCACTGACATGTGGGCCTCGCCCGGCTAATTAAACTAGGTTAGTATTAAATAAGTTAGTTTAGTTAGTTGTGTCACAGACCAGTGGGCCCCACTGGTCAGATTTGACCTGGACCAGCCCTGTTGACTTGCTGACGTCATGATGACGCAGTGCTGACGCAGTAACTATTTTCTGTAATTTAAAATAAATCAGAAATGATTTATTTATTTCAGAAAATAGCCAAAACTTCTAAAAATCATAGAAATTAATCCATAACTCAGATGAAAATAATTTATATATGAAAATTGATCAGAAAAATTCAAGGAATCTGTTTATGGCATTTTCATGCATGTTTGAACAAGTTAAACCTGCTGATCATGTCAAATCAATTAAATGGCATTTAAATAATCACATATGAAGTTTGAATTTGAACCTTTGGTTCAAACCAACTTCATTTAATTGTGTTGCTAGTTGCATTAGCTCAATAAACAGCATATTGCCATGTCATGATCATGCATCATATTGTCGCATTGCATTGATTGTGTTCTTTCTCTGTTTGTCGGTTTTGTCCCCTCTCAGTAGACGACGTTCCGACGATGAGTTCGATGACACCGATGAAGACTCATTGTTATCTTGAGAAGTGCCAGGCAAGCAAAACCCCATTGAGCATTCCGATACAATCCCACTCTCTCGCTCTTGCTCTCTCTTAATGCATTAGGACAACAACGCTTCAACTGTTACCTGCTGCGGTAGTTGAACCCCTTTCCACTGCAAGACCTGTCATTGCCACAGTAAATAGTTGAAACCCACTAGTATGAGTAGGAGTTGTTTGAGCCATGTTGTGCCTACTCATTCATGCTTTCTGGTTATGCCTGCTATTGCTTAGAGTTGTGTCAGGTCTGATTCATCGGGGATGAATTGGAATGGTGATGAACATGTCCTAATGTGTGTGAGCTAAGTGTGTGAACACGATTTGGTAAAGGTAGCGATGAGAGGCCATGTAGGAGTACATGGTGGGTTGTCTCATTGCAGCCGTCCTCAGGAACTGAGTTCTGTGTTGGTTGATCCATGACCAGTTACTACCATGCATTGGGCCCGAAACCAATGGACCCTCTCGACTTATTAATCAACATGATCTCTGTCCAGGAGTTGCAACTAGTTTCTGGTGTTTGTAGTTTACTGGAGGTCGTGCGCAGCGCTGACCCTCGGGGTGGGCTGTGACGTGGCAGGTACGTGGCACGGTGTACCGATTGCCCGTTTGGTGATGCGGGAACCCTGTACACATCGTTTGGGGCCGTGAGCGACACCCCGGCCGGATCTCCCCACGGATGGAACCCAAATAGGCGATAAACCTGGACGAGAGACTTGTGTGGTTAGTCAGGTCGTGGCCGACACCCTCGCTGGGCCTCCGCTTGAAGGTTGCCGAGTACATGTCGTGTAAACGGCGGTAAGTGGTGAGAGCGTGTGTGAAGAAGTACACCCCTGCAGGGTTAAATATAATCTATTCGAATAGCCGTGTCCGCGGAAATGGACTTCTGGGTTACCTATTACAGTTCATAGACAAGTGAAAGTGGATACTCTAAAACGCGCAAGATAAGCGTGAGTGCTATGGATGGCCTTCTCGTAGGGAGACGGGAGCGGATCCATAGTGGTGTATTGATTGGTGAATATGTGGACTCGTGTGCGCCACCTCAAAGGAGTTACTTTCAGTCGTAGTTTAGGATAGCCACCGAGTCAAAGCTGGCTTGCTGCAGTCAAACTCCACCACCCCTTTGTTGATACCGATGCATATGTAGCTAGTTCTGATGTAAGTCTTGCTGAGTACCTTTGTACTCACGTTTGCTTAATTTATGTTTTTGCAGAGAGACCTCAGTCTCGCTAGTGGTTCCGCGTGGACTTCGACGTTTAGCTTGTTACCTCAGCTACGATCTTGTACCCTTGGGAGGGTCTTGTAGTTAGTCAGGCTTCTCAGCCTTTTTCATTTGTAGTTGTCTGTACTCAGACATGTTATGCTTCCGTTGCCTGTATGCTCTGTATGTTGGGTCATGTGACCTCTGTTTGTAATAAATGCTATGATGGCTCTTCTGGGCCTTATCTATATAAGTTGTTGAGTTATGTTGTGATGCCCTGTTGTACAGCACATACTTGCATGTTATGCGTACGTGTAATGTGTATTGCTATGTGTGGGATCCGACACCTAGTTGTTTACCTTTGGTAGCCTACCTTACAGGGAAATGTCTCCTAGTGCTTCCACTGAGCCTTGGTAGCTTGCTACTGCTCCGGAACACTTAGGCTGGCCGGCATGTGTCCTTCTTCGTTCCTGTGTCTGTCCCTTAGGGGAAATGTCACGCGTTGTTCCTTTAAGTCCTTGTAGCTTGCTACGACTTGGGTTCATACGTTGATGACCGACACGTTCGTTGCTGGGTCATGTATGCCTGTCTCTGTAATTTAGTGCCACTTTTGGTTTATAACTGGTCATGTCGGCCCGGGTTCTCTGTCATATGGATGCTAGCGACACTATCATATACGTGTGCTAAAATGCGCAAACGGTCCCGGGCCAGGTAAGGTGGCACCCGTGGGGATACCATGCGTGAGGCCGCAAAGTGATATGATGTGTTACAGGCTAGACCTGTGTGACTTAGGATCGGGGTCCTGACAGCTTTGGTATCAGAGCCTGACTGCCTGTAGGATTAGCAAGCCAAACTGGTCGAAGTTGTGTCTAGAAACTCTTTAGTTATATAAGGGAATTGATTGTGGAAAGGAACGTAAGGCTCTTTTTACTCCTTTACCTTATGACCTTCTGATCTGAGTCACCTTCTTCTATTCCACGGGGATTAAGAACTAGGCTTTCTCTTATGTCTATTAGGATCACGTTATTGTGGATTCAACCCTCAGTTCAGTTTCTACTACTTCGGTTTGTTCAACTGTTGGTCTCAGAACCTTGACATTATAATGTTAGGTGGATATGATACTCTTTTGCTTGGATCTCAAAGTATTTTCGAGCAATTACAGTCGTTATGCTGTCCGAGTCATCCCATGTTTCTAAATAGTCTGATGCACTTGCAAATCATTCCTACCTGTTCTTAATGTCCTTTTAGACCAGATTAATCACACTAGTCAGTGTGTTGAGGTACTCTGTTACCTCGACATATATGTTGGAATTATTACTATGACCCTAGGTGTCTTAGAGGATCACCCAGTAATCTAGCAATGCTTTATATTCTCAGTGTGATGATTCTGGCCATTATTCTCGAAAGCATCCCGTGATGCCATTTAGTTAGTAGGCATTATATTCCTGGGTTCTCGAACCCGAGCTTCACCCTACTTACTTCATGTTGACAGTATTTGCTCGTTCCTTTAGGATATTAGTAACCTTGTGATAGTCCTCGAGGTCCGTGGTTATCGTTCTTCCAATACCATGAACCATCCTTGGCAGAAGTTCTCCCGAACCAAAAGATCACAACCAGAGTGCTCCTGAGTGGTACTCCATTCATATTGTAACTCTGCCAGTCCTACCTTTCTGCATGGGTTATCCGGAAGAAATATGTGGAACTCGTTCGACATACTAACCTATGCATCCACAACTCAGAAGTAATATGTTCCTTGAGTTGTCTCCTTTTAGTTGTATTATGGCCCTCGTCTATCAGTTGATAGTCAGGAGTAGTTGTGCACTCGTGTTCATCGATGCCTTTTACTCTTGTGGTCTGTCAAGCCATTCTATTCTGGAATGACTAGGAGAAACAAACTCCAGTACCTTATCCATATCCAGGATTTGGTCAAAGAAGTTGTACTTCGCAGATGAAGAATGCTAATCCAGCCTCTAAACTGGTCTACCCTGGAGTATTACCATCTTTATGTCAAGAATATCCTGGGAATTGCACATCATCCTATGAACTCTTGATACAGTAATACTTCTCACCATCGTCGTCCATTCCTCGGTCTCCGCGTTGTTATAACCGGAATACTGACAAGTGAATCGTGATGTGTGAAATCAATACTCCTAGCAACTTCGTTGCTTGGTAGCAAATGGACGATAATCTCATTCTTAGCGTGTTGGTTACCAAATCATCACCCTAAGGTTGATCGTGCTATCTAGTCCACTTTCCTGGTGCACCTCTTGATTGATGAGTTAGGACTTTGTTAACTCCTCGCTCATTTGATCATATCATCCCGCCCTGAAAAGCAAGATTGTTCTCGAGCTTAGTAACATATTGGTGGTTCGTGATTTTCTGAATATCTTCTCGGAAGTATTACCAGGTTGTCACCTGACCGCTATGTTAAGTTCGTGATCAAGCTGGTTCCTTATAAACCACCACTTCTCCAAGAATCTGTGATGGATACCCTGAGCTAGCCGGT
This sequence comes from Secale cereale, assembly GCA_902687465.1. Lineage (NCBI taxonomy): Eukaryota > Viridiplantae > Streptophyta > Magnoliopsida > Poales > Poaceae > Secale > Secale cereale. The sequence continues at coordinate 862,548,169 of LR738713.1, read as the reverse complement.
TAAGCTAAACAACAACTTGGAGAGTTGGAAGATAAAAGCTTGCCTGACTTAGTTCCTTCCAAGGGATATCTTTTCTGTGAGTGTTGAAGAAAGATGATATCTTAATCGATTGATCCTCGTGATCAATTGTTGGATCTATTGTCTTACTAAAACTTTGATTTGAGTGTGGGCTATCATCAAATCAAATCAGAACCAACGATGTTCTTAATGTTGTCTTACTCGTGGTTGATCCCTCGAGAACACACCATTACGTCTATTGGTCTGACCAATACTATCACTTGTTCACATAATTATGGAATTCCATCTCCATGGAAACCTGGATGAATTGTTGTTGAGCCCATCAGCAACACTGCTATCTTCTCCATGATTTTGTAGTTCATTAAGCTAGTGTTGGAAACTTTGTAAGCATTGCCTTCGTGTCCCGTTCATGAGGTATATGTTGGATGAGAGAAGAGATTTTCCCAAATTCATGTGTAATTGATGCAAGTTGTCACCGTGAGTTCGAGAAAGTTATTTTGCTTCCTGTGGAATCATTCCAAGTCAGTCATGCATACGTGCGAAGTATCCTGTGGTTTGGAGCTTTGCAACCTTCACTCCATATGTATCCCTAGCACACCAAGCCACTGATTGATTGTCTTAGGAGAAGAAGTTCCTTCTTAAGATCCGGACTTATGTAAGGACTTCGTTATCCGCAATGATGGTTCCCCAACCCGAACTTGGTAGTGTTTCATTATAAGACTACTACGTGGTCATGTTTGTCTTGGACAACGTGTTCACACGTGTGTAGCAGAACCAGCTCATGTTTTGGAGCTTGCTATCGTAGTTCACTCCCGAGAATCTCGCAACGCCATCTCGTCGATTTGTGTTGTAAACTTTCATTTTCTCCTTCTAGACTCGATGAGTCTAGAATATCCTGACACCAACTAGAACTGAATCTCAGGCAGATATGATGGTTGGTGCATTTCCCAAGAACTATAATTTGGTCTCTCGATAACCGGTAAAGTGGTTGTCATGGCCAACACACCCAGCCGGAAGACCTATTGTTGTAGAATCTTGATTGAAGAAGTCGGCCACCTCCCCATAAGGACTCCGTAGGATTTACTCCCTAGTTGTTCCTTATGGATTCTTGTGCTCCCGAAGTCCGACCTTTGTTTGATGTTCGAGATGCCAAACATAGCTATGAATGGCTTACGCTAACACATCAAGGAGAACATTAGAAGCGGAGTGCTAAATGTCTCTCGGTCGATCATCCAGATTTCGTCCCCTTGGCCTCGCCAAGGTGAAATCTGAGAAATGTTATCTTCCTTTGCATCTGCATCATCCATCATTGTTCATCATGGTAGTATGTGATGTTGCCAGGATCCTTGACACGGATATTGGTAAAACCCTGATGAATATGGGAATACTCAAGTTCTTGAGAGCACGCACAAGCACTAGGTGTTATCCTCGACACCAACCGGGATTGCTCCCCGTGCTCCTGCTTATGCTATAACCCCTCAAGAGTAGATTTACTCTCTACTGTTGGGACTCTTCCCAGTTACCAGAATCATTCCCAGCATTTGCATTTTGTTCCCAGCTTGCACCGCTAATGTGCCAATTCTCCATGGGTTACCGTTCTCAATCACTGCTGTTCAGGATTATCTTCAGCAATGGACTTGCCATAGGTCCCATCCATTTCCGGTGATAAGCAAAATCAACCTTGGCATTGTCTTTTACAAGGCAGTCCACATCATCCATTCTAGATGGAGAATGTCATTCCTTCGAACTCCGTCAAACGATCGGGTGTGATTTGCCTCCGGCTGGTATAGAGAATTTTAATGATCTCTATATCAAAAGTAATTCTTTTTGCCACTTAAGGGAATAACTCTACGAGTCACCTTCTCTAAAGGTGCCCCGTCTTGTGGTATCGTTACCATCACCTTAGGTGTGGAATTATTGCCGTCAAGTGAATCTTCATCGTTTCTTTCACTCCATCCCTTTGGATGTGTGTCCCGTGTCTCAGCTCAAGAGATGTTTCGACGTCTCAATCCATGAGTTGATCTTGAATTGCTCGATCTTCGAGAAGATCAAATCCTGTAGAACTCACGTTCTTTTGTTATCGTGTTGGATGAAGCTTTGAAATCAAAGATGCCAAGATCTACAGGATGCAATGAATCAACATTTTTCGAGGAGAGGACACTTGGATCATGAAGTTTGTGTTAGTCAGTGTCCCCTCTGATATCTTATCTCACGTCCTGAATCTCGGGACGAGATTCTTGTTTAGTAGGGGTGAGTTGTCACATCCCTAGCTTTGGTAATGCTCTAGGCTAGCCTCATGTGTGCATCATGTTTATTTTCAAAGGAAGCTTGAAATGGGGATGACTAAACCCTAGCACCAGATGAAACCAACTAGGTTCAAATTCAAATCTTTCTCAATGAACCCAAAATGCTCTTTGGAAAAGTTCATCATTTTTGGATTGATTAAAAACCTCTGCCAAAAATGTTGCTCATATTTCTAGGACCATTCTGGATTTTTGAATTAAATCATATCTTATTTGCATTTGGGCATATAAATTTTATATATTATTTTAAATGCTCAAATAACCCCAAACTGAAATGTTCCATGTTGTTTATATGCTAAACAGTGGGCATGAGCAGTTTGGTGAATTTTGAAAGTGCCTAAGTATTTTTAATAAAGCCCAGAACAAAATAACAAAATAGAAAACAGAAACATAATTAGAAAAAGGAGGAGGTTTACCTGGCCTTACCTGCGGCCCACTGGCCGGCCCAGCACTGTGCTGGCCCAGTGCCAGTCATCCTCCTCCTCCCGCCAGGAGGACGAGGGCGTGTGCCCGGCGCCCGCAGCCACACGCCGGCCACCTCCAGCCTGCCTGCTTCCTCCCCGACCCCCCCTGGAGGCGCCACGACACCCCTGGCAACCCCCCTGGACTTCTCCCACTCTCTTCGGTGCCTCCCCCCCTCTACTCTCTCTTCCTCCCGCGTCCGAGCGGAGCTCGTCGCCGCCGTTCGTCGTAGCCGCAGCCATCGCCTCCCCCTCGTCCCCTCGACATGTCTACGAGCTCCGCCACGGACCCGTGAATCTGCACGCCCACGCACGCGAGCTCGGGAGCCTCTGGGCGTCTTCCCCGACCTCGTTTTGAAGCTCCGGCCGCCGGAGATCCTCCTCGACGCCCTGCTCTGCTCCGAGCTTCCCCCGAGCCCACGTCGACGCCTCTGCACCCACCGTGAGCTCCTCCGTCGTTTGCCCCTCCTCCCCTTGCCTCCTGACCACCGTAGCCACTGCTTCGATTGAAGCCGAAGCTCGCCGCCGCTCGGGCTGGTCGCCGGCGCCACTCCGGTGACCTTTTGGTCACACCACCTAGTCCAACGAGTTCGCGAGCACTCGTAGAGGCCGTAGGCGCAAACCTCAGCTCCTCCCGAGCACCGTTTCGATGGACCCGTCGCCACCAGAGCTTCAGCCGCCGCGGACCTCGTCGCCGGCGATAACTCCGGCCACCCCAGCCTCCGCCAACGCCACCGTTGGATGCGCCACTCCGTCCTCTTCCCATTGCTGCTCTCTGCGCGCCAAAAGAACACCCATAGGTGAAACCCGACGCGCTCCGCCGCGTCCAGCCTCGCCAGCGGCTAAACGCCGACGGGATGACCACTTTGACCGGTGAGGTTGACCACTCCTGGGTCACTGACTTGTGGGGCCAGCCCTGACTAGTTTAGCTTAAGGTTTTAGTTAAGTTTAATTTCTGTCATTAGTTTAAGTAGACACTGACAGGTGGGCCCAGTGCCCTGCTAATTTTAGATTAGTGCTAATTTGTAATTAGTTAACTCTGTGACTCACTGACATGTGGGCCTCGCCCGGCTAATTAAACTAGGTTAGTATTAAATAAGTTAGTTTAGTTAGTTGTGTCACAGACCAGTGGGCCCCACTGGTCAGATTTGACCTGGACCAGCCCTGTTGACTTGCTGACGTCATGATGACGCAGTGCTGACACAGTAACTATTTTCTGTAATTTAAAATAAATCAAAAATGATTTATTTATTTCAGAAAATAGCCAAAACTTCTAAAAATCATAGAAATTAATCCATAACTCAGATGAAAATAATTTATATATGAAAATTGATCAGAAAAATTCAAGGAATCTGTTTATGGCATTTTCATGCATGTTTGAACAAGTTAAACCTGCTGATCAGGTCAAATCAATTAAATGGCATTTAAATAATCACATATGAAGTTTGAATTTGAACCTTTGGTTCAAACCAACTTCATTTAATTGTGTTGCTAGTTGCATTAGCTCAATAAACAACATATTGCCATGTCATGATCATGCATCATATTGTCGCATTGCATTGATTGTGTTCTTTCTCTGTTTGTCGGTTTTGTCCCCTCTCAGTAGACGACGTTCCGACGATGAGTTCGATGACACCGATGAAGACTCATTGTTATCTTTAGAAGTGCCAGGCAAGCAAAACCCCATTGAGCATTCCGATACAATCCCACTCTCTCGCTCTTGCTCTCTCTTAATGCATTAGGACAACAACGCTTCAACTGTTACCTGCTGCGGTAGTTGAACCCCTTTCCACTGCATGACATGTCATTGCCACAGTAAATAGTTGAAACCCACTAGTATGAGTAGGAGTTGTTTGAGCCATGTTGTGCCTACTCATTCATGCTTTCTGGTTATGCCTGCTATTGCTTAGAGATGTGTCAGGTCTGATTCATCGGGGATGAATTGGAATGGTGATGAACATGTCCTAATGTGTGTGAGCTAAGTGTGTGAACACGATTTGGTAAAGGTAGCGATGAGAGGCCATGTAGGAGTACATGGTGGGTTGTCTCATTGCAGCCGTCCTCGGGAACTGAGTTCTGTGTTGGTTGATCCATGACCAGTTACTACCATGCATTGGGCCCGAAACCAATGGACCCTCTCGACTTATTAATCAACATGATCTCTGTCCAGGAGTTGCAACTAGTTTCTGGTGTTTGTAGTTTACTGGAGGTCGTGCGCAGCGCTGACCCTCGGGGTGGGCTGTGACACGGCAGGTATGTGGCACGGTGTACCGATTGCCCGTTTGGTGATGCGGGAACCCTGTACACATCGTTTGGGGCCGTGAGCGACACCCCGGCCGGATCTCCCCACGGATGGAACCCAAATAGGCGATAAACCTGGACGAGAGACTTGTGTGGTTAGTCAGGTCGTGGCCGACACCCTCGCTGGGCCTCCGCTTGAAGGTTGCCGAGTACATGTCGTGTAAACGGCGGTAAGTGGTGAGAGCGTGTGTGAAGAAGTACACCCCTGCAGGGTTAAATATAATCTATTCGAATAGCCGTGTCCGCGGAAATGGACTTCTGGGTTACCTATTACAGTTCATAGACAAGTGAAAGTGGATACTCTAAAACGCGCAAGATAAGCGTGAGTGCTATGGATGGCCTTCTCGTAGGGAGACGGGAGCGGATCCATAGTGGTGTATTGATTGGTGAATATGTGGACTCGTGTGCGCCACCTCAAAGGAGTTACTTTCAGTCGTAGTTTAGGATAGCCACCGAGTCAAAGCTGGCTTGCTGCAGTCAAACTCCACCACCCCTTTGTTGATACCGATGCATATGTAGCTAGTTCTGATGTAAGTCTTGCTGAGTACCTTTGTACTCACGTTTGCTTAATTTATGTTTTTGCAGAGAGACCTCAGTCTCGCTAGTGGTTCCGCGTGGACTTCGACGTTTAGCTTGTTACCTCAGCTACGATCTTGTACCCTTGGGAGGGTCTTGTAGTTAGTCAGGCTTCTCAGCCTTTTTCATTTGTAGTTGTCTGTACTCAGACATGTTATGCTTCCGTTGCCTGTATGCTCTGTATGTTGGGTCATGTGACCTCTGTTTGTAATAAATGCTATGATGGCTCTTCTGGGCCTTATCTATATAAGTTGTTGAGTTATGTTGTGATGCCCTGTTGTACAGCACATACTTGCATGTTATGCGTACGTGTAATGTGTATTGCTATGTGTGGGATCCGACACCTAGTTGTTTACCTTTGGTAGCCTACCTTACAGGGAAATGTCTCCTAGT
>LR738713.1:862478014-862542107 GCA_902687465.1 Secale cereale | reverse complement strand
TACTGCTCCGGAACACTTAGGCTGGCCGGCATGTGTCCTTCTTCGTTCCTGTGTCTGTCCCTTAGGGGAAATGTCACGCGTTGTTCCTTTAAGTCCTTGTAGCTTGCTACGACTTGGGTTCATACGTTGATGACCGACACGTTCGTTGCTGGGTCATGTATGCCTGTCTCTGTAATTTAGTGCCACTTTTGGTTTATAACTGGTCATGTCGGCCCGGGTTCTCTGTCATATGGATGCTAGCGACACTATCATATACGTGTGCTAAAATGCGCAAACGGTCCCGGGCCAGGTAAGGTGGCACCCGTGGGGATACCGTGCGTGAGGCCGCAAAGTGATATGATGTGTTACAGGCTAGACCTGTGTGACTTAGGATCGGGGTCCTGACAGCTTTGGTATCAGAGCCTGACTGCCTGTAGGATTGTCTTGCATCTGGGGCATGGGAACCTCCCATGCACAGACCACCCCATGAAAAGTGAAAACGCCGGTAGGTCATGCAATGAGTACTGGTACCAAACATGCATTTTGAAGTTTTTCTTGCTAGCAGCATCGTATGTCTGTATCCCATTCACCCAAGCTTCTTTCAAGTCATCTATCAGTGGCTGGAGGTAAACATTTATATTCTTCCTCGGATACTTGGGCCCTGGAATAATCAACGATAGGAATATGTGCTTGCGTTGCATTAGGACGCCGGGGGGGAGGTTGAGGGGAACAACAAACACAGGCCAACAACTATATGTCTTTGAGACAAAACCAAACGGATTGAACCCATCGAGTCCGATGGCGACTCGTCCATTCTTTGCCTCTTTTGCTTTCTCAGGATGTAATCGATCGAAATTCTTCCATGATTGGGCACAAGACGGATGTATCAACATTGGTCTCCCATGATCATCCTTGTCGCGTCTTATCCCATATTTGTGCCATACCATCTGTTTGGCCGTGTCTTCGTTCAAGTAAAGGCGATGAATTCTTGGCAGGATTGAAAGATACCGAAGAACATTTGCAGGGAATTTGGTATGCTTCTTCGTACCATCACCGAGGACTCTCTCGATATACCTAGAGGAGCCGCACTTGGCACAGTACTTGTCGTCGGCATACTCTTTCGTAAATAAGACACATCCATTTGGGCAAGCGTGTATCTGCTCATACGGCATCTTAAGTGCACGTAGGGTTTTCTTCGCTTCATACCAGCTTTTAGGCAGTTTGTGACCTTTAGGGAGAGAGCGACCCCAAGAGGTCATCATTGAATCAAAGTTATCTCTGCTCATGTTGAACTGGGTCTTCATAGACATTGCTTGTCCGATGGCATCCAGCTGGCACTGATCTGTGTAGTCGTGAAGAGGTTGCTGTGACGAATTCAACATTTCTAAGAACGCCCTCGCAGACTCCTCTGGTTCTTCCTCTGATCCGGCATCACGTGCATCGTTGAAGTCGGCTACCATGTCATCGATCCCGGTACCATTGTCGTCGGTGTGCCGACGCACCACCTCCTCTCTGCTACGTTCAGTCTCGCCATGAAAGGTCCACCGAGTATAACTAGGCTTAAACCCATGCTTCTGCAGGTGTAAACACATAGTCTTCTTTGACTGTTCTAGATAGTTGTTGCACTTCAAGCAGGGACACCAAGTTTTTCTCTTGCCACTAGCAAATGTTGCTTCTACGAATTCATTGGTCTTGTCCACCCATTCAACGGTCATGCCAGCCTGACTAGGGTGGCCAGTATACATCCACTCACGATCATCCATACCGCTACTTGCACTGACAATACGGGCACCAAATTCATATTCATCAAGTTATATATAATGTAATTAGGAATAGATATATAACTAATTACTTTTGTCATATTATTTACGCCACAGTTTTATTTTTTTACCATGCAAAAGGAAACAGACATTCATGGATTGAATCCTATCTCTAATAGGTAAAGATGGGTCCTAATCCCACCCGAGTACGTGTAGATTGGGTTCGTTCCCCATGCTCTACTCCGGTCCGAGGCAAAATTTCGGCAGCACCTCCCCGCTGTTCTCCGGATACACGTCTCAGCAACAAGCAGAGAGAAGGTGTACCCGGAGAACAACGGGGTGGCGCTGACGAAATTTTGCCTCGAACCTAAGTAGAGCACGGGAAACGAAACCCAATCTACACGTACTCGGGCTGTCCATGGATAACATGGACAATTCAAAAAGATGACCCTTATAAATATGCAAAGACATGCATATTTATAGATGTCACCCTTTCGAACGGGAGACGCCTAGGTTACGAGACTTGACATGAAAGCAAAATGTATTGGCATCGGCACGACAACGGGAACAAAGCAAATAGGGGAGGGGGAAGAGATGATAGTCGAGCTCACCCCTAGACCGTACGTAGAGGCAGTAGTCGAACGACGAGGGCAACAACAACGGGACCAATGGTGCTCCTCGAGATGAAGAGAAGATACCTGGACATGAAAAGCACCGGCACAACCAACATAAGCACTCACACAACAATCTAATAAACAACATCAACAACATCATCTCACATCTCAACAACATCTAACCAAAAGAAAATACGCAAGAAAGAAAGAACCCAAAAAATAATATGTTCTGTGTTCGTGTGGCCTTTGTTTGCCATGCTTCTCCAAGTAATGGGAACTACTAGTAACAGGGAGTTCCTGTTTATTATGTGTTGAGCTGCTGACACCATAAACAATTTGTTATTTTGATTCAGAATATGTCAAGCAGCATTGGAGATGGAGCCAAATGGATGGTCAACATTCAAGCCAGTATAGCATATGCAATTGTAACATTCAACATTCAAGCCAAGCGAAGCCTGTAAGTAGACATAACCTTGCACATAATTTTTTGGTTCAGATATATTAGATCACCAGAGCATATATATTTGATCACTTTAATTTCTACATTCAGTTTTATGGGCTATGGTACAGAGCTTCATTACTCTGCATATATTTCTATATTACGATGGCCTCGACTCTCGAGGTTCCAGTCTGTCTTCCGTCATCACCCCCACAAGAACACAGGCCTGAGCAACACACAGATCATTGCTCCGCGGTGCCATGGCGGCCTATTCATGATCTGTCCTACTTTTTTTTTCTTTAAAGAAAAGTGGATATCTGCTTCTGTTACAGTCCTATTCATGATCTATCCTACTTTTTTTTCTTTAAAGAAAAGTGGATAAGATGGTGACAACAAGCTTGAAGCCATACGGGAGAAGTTTCAGCTGATGACAGTACTGTCAACGAGAATTAATCCACAATAAGATGGTTCATTTGCAGTCTACAAGTGCGAGTCCACGTCAGGAGACTCAAGCACCCTATAGAGCCCGTGGTAGAACATCGGCTTTGTACCTCGGCCTGCCTGCATGTTTGGATCTTTTGGACATCGTGGGTTCATTCGTTTCACAGGTCCTGCTGGTGCTAGAAGGCGCTGCCAATTACGTGATGTGGAGCCACTACTACAACATGGACTCTGGCTTTTGCGTGAAGCTGCGGAGCAACTTGCAAAATTGGAATAAACACACAAGGTACATTTTGCTATATAGGTTACAGAAACCAAATACCAAAATTTTAAATTAAAAATTTGTTGGTGTTTATTTGTTCTAATTTTAGGTCGGCACGTCGCATCTTTCAACAAGTTAATGTTTGTATGACAAAACTACAGGGAACGGCACATCCTCATATTACGAAAACAGAATATATATAAGGGTACTTTTTTGTGAATAAGAACTTATAAGGTTTTACTCTTTTGTCCATTTTGATTATGTTTCCTTGCAGCAAGACTTACTCCATAGTCCATACAGTGATGGTCCATACACACCCTAACTCAAGAACAAGCTGGTATTTTCTTGACATTTTGTTTTGATGCATTTTCAACACCCAGTTGTTTATACAGAATTATATAGGTATAATAATAAAAAGTCATCGGTTACAACTTCCTGCTGCACCTACTTCTTACCGCTGGCACATGCAGGCAACCCCATCAAGGTTCTGGCAAAAGCCATCTACGCGCGTGTTTTTCCAATACATATCACGGAAAAGCAACGCTATCTTTCTGGTGCCACCACCAGCATGTATTGTTAGTACTGTCACCTCCAATCTTAGTAGTAGTGGTCTGTCTCTCTACATCTCAGCCAAATTGTACGCTTTCAACTTTCTCAAGCATTCAACCAAAGTGGAGATCAATATACAAACGCTATCACTTCCTTTATTTGAAAAACGGGGTCTAGAACTACAGTGATATGCTACCTTCTTCCCTTGGTCTGGGATGTCAACTAGCATAATTGCTTGCTTTGATTTAACAACATGTGAACACATCTTTGCATTTTGCTGGTCTCCTTGTAGATTTTTTTATTTATCTTTCCTAAGGTGTTCATTGGATTTAACAACATGTGAACCAAAGTGTATGAATCGGGAGCAGCAACCTGTACCTGAACCGAGGGCGGGGACTGACGGGGACGACGCGGATCGGGAGCGGTGGCTGATGGGGACCGGCGTGGCCGTCCCTGATCTTGGGGTGGCGGGCTGCGACCGGCGGGGAGGCGCAACGGCCGGCCGGTCTCCTCCCTCGCGGTGGGGCGGGAATGGCCGGCGGGATGCCTAGCCTCCAGCCATCTAGGGGAAATCGGCGGCGGCGGCGACCGGTGAGGGCGGCGGCGACGACCGGTGAGGGCGGCGGCGCGCACGGGAGGCTGGGGGTGGAGTGGGGAAACTGAGAGCGTGTGAGATCGGGGTGGGTTGGGGTTTTTTTTTGGGAGGGTGGGGGTTTTTTTTCTTTATTTTTTCAGTCTTTGCTCTTTTTTTTTCTGAGAAGAGATGTTAAGCTTTGCCGTCATCTGTATAGAGCAGCAGACGGCAAATCATCTATTTTTGCCGTCAGCTGGGCCAAGAACAAGACAGCAAAATATGTCCGTTTAGGCCCGTTTACATCACAGTTTTTTGCCGTGAGTCACAGTGAAGGAAGTCGGCAATGATTCATCTTTGCCGTCATTTGCACACGTAGTTGACGGCAAATATGTCTTTGCCATGTGTTGTCTTTCGCTGTCTGTTTTTTATTATTTTTTGCCGATAATATTTTTTTGCCGTCTGCTCATGACGGCAAACCCACCATTTGCCGTCTACCCCGACGAAATGTTGACGGCAAAAAGAGCACATGTCGGCAAAATGCCTGATTCCTGTAGTGAATCTACGCATAGACCTGGCTCATGATGCCACTATTGGGGAACGTAGTATTTCAAAAAAATTCCTACGCACACACAAGATCATGGTGATGCATAGCAACGAGAGGGGAGAGTATCATCCACGTACCCTCATAGACCGTAAGAGGAAGCGTTATGATAACGCGGTTGATGTAGTCATACGTCTTCACGATCAACCGATCCTAGTACCGAACGTACGGCACCTTGATGGCTTCTCGCCCCTCGTTGGTTACCCCAAGTGGAAGGTTGAGATGTAGCGTAGCAGCAAGTTTCCCTTAGCAAAGATACCAAGGATCGAATCCCGTGAGACTCCGAGGGTCGACAAGTAGGTGTCAACGGCGCCTTAGCAGTTGAAAGGACCTGCACACAGATACAGATAACTTTGCTCCCAACGAGTACAGAGAGGTTGTCAATCCCTCCGGCCTTGTCGTTTACAAAGGATCAAACACAAGAGATAATAATGATAGCTATGACTGCAACTAGGAAATAAAGACAGGAAGTAAATAGAAGGTGTGATCAGTGGTGGTAATATGGACCGGGGTCCCATGATGTTCACTAGTGATGTATCTCTCCCAAAAGACGATAAAACAGCAAAGCGAGGTAAACAAATTACAGCTAGGCAATTGACAGGATTATGTGCGCAAACCAATGCTAACTATGCTGCAAAGAAAGGTAGAGGCTCAAAAGCATGGGCGGTACGCCAAGGCAAGTAGACCGAAATCCATCTGCATCTACTACTAATCATCCACCTTGAGATATCTATCCAGAACATCTCGCTGGTATTAAGTTGCGAGTCCCACCCAAAGTGTAAACTCAAAGCAACACACAACTGCATTAAAAGAACTTTGCGTAAAGTAAACAATCCTTGCACCCGCAAGTACAAGCACCGTTGTTTTCCCCCTTGTGGCAACAGCACATCCCCTAGACTCATGTTTCTGTCACTCAAGCTAGTCATCAGGGGGCATGAACCCACAATCAAGCATAACGTTCCCTCTTGGAGTTACTACCTACTACTTAGCCAAAGCAATAAACAGCAACGGAGAACATGCTAGAATTACTCAAGAACATAAATATAAAAGAGGTGAATCAAATATATTACTCAAACACAATCTGAACATAATCTCATAATCCATCGGATCCCAGCAAACTCAGCATAGCAACAGCAGAAATATTACATGTGTGCCTCGATCATGTAGGGCAGCTCACGAGGTCTAAACCATGAAGAACAAAGAGGGGAGGAGAACATCACATAGCTACTGGTCATGGACCCATGGTCCAAGGGGGACTACTCACGACTCATCCGGGAAGCGTCCATGGTGGTGGAGAAGCTCCCGGTGGTGGTTCTCCCCTCCGGCAGGGTGCCGGGAAGAGTTCTCCTGATGCTCTCGATCTTGGAAGCACTGCGGCGGCGGAACAGAGGCGAGATCGCGAAAAAGGGTTCCGTCCTCGAGGGTTTCGGGACGAGAGGAATATATATGCGAAGGGGGGTCACCAGAGGCGGAGCCGGGGCCCCAGGCGCCCCCCTGGCGCGGCCAGGGGTGGGGCCGCGCCAGGTGGCCGCCTGGGCCACCCCTGGCTCCCCTCTGGCCCCGCTTTGGTTATTCGCGAAGCTTCCTGTACGCTGATTTTTCCTGTATTTCCCCCGGAATTTTTTGGGCACTTTTAATATTGGGGAAACCTGAAATAGAAAAACAGCAGAAAACAGGAACTGGCACTGTGGTGCACTGAGTTAATAGGTTAGTCCAAATATGATCAAACGTGTATGGAAGTGCATAAATATCATAGCAATATCACACAAAAGAGGCATGGAGCAAGCATAAATTATAGATACGTTTTGGACGTATCACACCTCCGCGATCTGCACACGTTTAGCTCGGTGACGTCCCACAAACTCACGATCCAGTAGAGCTTCGAGGGAGAGTTCCGTCAGCACGACGGTGTGATGACGGTGATGACGAAGTTACCAACCGCAGGGCTTCTCCTAAGCACAGTTACGATATGACCGAGATGGATTATGGTGGAGGGGGCACCGCACACGGCTAAGAGATCAATGATCAACTTGTGTTCTTCGAGGGTGCCCTCCAACACACAAACACACACACACACACACACACACACACACACACACACACACACATATATATATATATATATATATATATATATATATATATATATATATATATATATATATATATATATATATATATATATATATATATATATAGAGAGAGAGAGAGAGAGAGGTTGGAGAGGGGAGGAGGCAGCCAAGGGGTGCCCCAAGTAGGAGCAATCCTACTTGGGGCCTTGTCCAATTCGGCCCCCATCCCTTCCTTATTTGGTGTAGGGGAAAGGAAAGAGAAGGGGGGAGGAGAAGGAAAGGTGGGAGGCCGAATCCTCCTCCTTCCTTACTCCTTCCTCTTCCTTTCCTCCTTCTCCTATTTGGCCTTAGAGGGGCGCACCAGCCCACCAAGGGCTGGTCTGTCCCTCACTTGGCCCAATAGGCCCATAACTTTACCGGGGGGCGCCCGGAACCCCTTCCGGTGATCTGACATCACCTGGAACACTTCCGGTGTCCAAATACAACCTTCCAATATATGAATCTTTACCTCTCGACCATTTCGAGACTCTTCGTCATGTCCGTGATCTCATCCGGAACTCCGAACAAACTTCGGTCATCAAATCACATAAACTCATAATATCAATCATCATCGAACGTTAAGCGTGCGGACCCTACAGGTTCGAGAACTATGTAGACATGACCGAGACACATCTCCGGTCAATAACCAATAGCGGAACCTGGATGTTCATATTGGCTCCTACATATTCTACGAAGATCTTTATCGGTCAAACCGCATAACAACATACGTTGTTCCCTTTGTCATCGGTATGTTACTTGCTCGAGATTCGATCGTCGGTATCATCATACCTAGTTCAATCTTGTTACCGGCGAGTCTCTTTACTCTTTCTGTAATGCATCATCCTGCAACTAACTCATTAGTCACATTGCTTGCAAGGCTTATAGTGATGTGTATTACCGAGAGGGCCCAGAGATACCTCTTCGATACTCGGAGTGACAAATCCTATTCTCGATCTATGCCAACACCACAAACACCTTCGGAGACACCTGCAGAGCATCTTTATAATCACTCAGATACGTTGTGACGTTTGATAGCACACTAGGTGTTCCTCCGGTATTCGGGAGTTGCATAATCTCATAGTCATAGGAACATGTATAAGTCATGAAGAAAGCAATAGCACTAAAACTAAACGATCAAGTTGCTAAGCTAACGGATGGGTCTTGTACATCACATCATTCTCGTAATGATGTGATCCCGTTGATCAAATAACAACTCATGTCTATGGCAAGGAAATATAACCATCTTTGATCAATGAGCTAGTCTAGTAGAGGCATACTAGGGACACTCTGTTTGTCTATGTATTCACACATGTACTAAGTTTCCGGTTAATACAATTGTAGCATGAATAATAAACATTTATCGTCATATAAGGAAATATAAATAACAACTTTATTATTGTCTCTAGGGCATATTTCCTTCACCTTCCCCTTGGCACCAAAAGAAGGAAGGGGCGGCTAGGGCAAGCCCAAGTAGGATTCGGACCTACTTCGGGCACCCCTTGGCCTCTCTCATCTCCCTTCCACCTATATATATGTGGGAGGGGGGCGCCTAGCACACCTAGAACAATTGCTTAGCCGTGTGCGGCGCCCCCTCCACCGTTTAAATCCTCGGTCATATTTTCGTAGTGCTTAGGCAAAGCTCTACGGAAATCACTTCACCATAATCGTTACCATGCCATCGTGCTGCCGGAGCTCATCTACTACTTCGCGCGTCTTGCTGGATCAAGAAGGCGAGGCCATCACCGAGGTGAACGTGTGCTGAACGCGGAGGTGCCGTACGTTCGGTACTTGATCGGTTGGATCAAGAAGAAGTTCAACTACATGAACCGCGTTGTCTAACGCTTCCGCTTACGATGTACAAGGGTACGTAGACACACTCTCCCCCTCGTTGTTATACATCTCCATGGATAGATCATTGCGTGTGCGTAGATTTTTTTTTTGTTTTCCATGCAACGTTTCCCAAAAGTATTAAAAGTTAAATTCCTTTGAAGATCTATACACTATTGGAAGTATTAAATTATTTCTTGTAAAATCACGAACAATTAATTAAAAGGCAAACAGAGAATTTTGAACATAATTTGAAAAGAAGAACATTTTCAAAATTTAGATTAATTCTTGAAAAATACGAACAATTTCCAAAAATGAAAACACTTTCTGAATTTATGCACTAATTTGGAAAGCATGAGCATACTTTTGAAATTCCAAACAATTTTGAATCTATGGAAAAGTTTAGAAACAGGATCATTTATAAAAATTCTGAACAATTTTTGAAAAATGAGAAAAATTTCCGACATTTCAGAAAATTATAGTATAAAATAAGAACACTTTTTTTAATTTCTGAACAAATTTTAAAGGAACCATATTTGAAAGAGTAAAAGTATTTCAAGTGTGTCATAAAAGTTTGAAATCGTGTACCACGGATCCTAAATATGTGTAAGTCGATCGCCGTGAGTCCTAAAAGTATTCTAGGTGTGTCAAGTAAAAGCCGTGGGTAAAATACATATATAGGATGTATGGTGAACGATTTCAATCTTTTAGGACCTTTAGTGTATTTTACTCTATTTGAAATACCGTATATTTTCCAATTACGTTATTGTCTTTTAGTTTTATGATTGTTTCTGATAACTTGAACCTTTTTTCAATTTCCAAACATTTTTAAAATATCCAACCAAAAAATAATTTCCCGGAATTCTTTTGAAGAATAAATAATGAAAGTTATGGGTTCAGGGACATTGTCGAAGGTTCCCAAAAGTAAATCCGGCTATAGGAACGTTTTAGAAGGTCCCAAAACCGGATCCTTCTCCATGTAAATGGGCCGTCCCATCCCCAGTTTGCTCAGCTCTTACCTGGGCGAAACCCGGACGTAAAATGCGTCATATAGAAAATTCCGGCGCTTTGTACGTTTAAGCTTTTATTAAAAGGGGCGTCAAGAACCGAATAGGCTTTGCCTCCAATGCCTCAGTCTAAAAGCTCAAAATTAGGGGAAGAAAAAGTCCATTACGAGAGGTAAAGGAGCCAGGCTAGACGGTGCACCCGCGTCGCCCGTGTCGTTTTTTTCAATTAATTTTTTGGTTACTTTAATTTACCTATAATTTGAAAAAATTCATGAGAACAAGAACAAAAAGTTGGCAATTCGAAATAAATGTTCACAGGTATTCATAGTACGTTCTTGGAGTCGACAAATGTTTGTGAATTTGAAAAATGTTCGCAAATGCAAAACAAGTTCATGAAATTAAAAAATGTTCATGAATTTAGAAATATTCGTGAATTAAATACTGTTTTGCAAATTCAAAACTGTTCACTTGAATGCGAAAACAAAATCAGAAATCCAAAAAAAGCTTCATGAAATGAATAAAATTCATGAATTCAAAAATGCTTTGCGAATTCTAAAAAATGTTTTCTATTCAAAAAAAATTGTGACACGCTTACAAAACAATGTTTGTGAATTCCAGAAATGTTCGAGATTTCGAACAAGGAACAATTGTAAAAAGAAGTTCTAGTGCTCGCAGCGGGCAATACATATCAGTTGCGGTCTAGGAAGCACGGGGTGGCTTACCGCAGGCAATGCCCACAGTATAAGAGAGGTAGACTGGCTCAGTCAACGGTTTTATCGCGTAGTACGTGCTGAGATTCTTTTTCTGCACAATTATTTCTGTTTGTTTATCTTATATGCTTTTTTGCTTTTGGTTTCTGTTTGGGGCCTTTTTTTCTTTTGGTTTCTTTTTGGGGCTTTTTTTCTTTTCAATTTTTTTTATTTTTGGGTAGAATTTCCTCTTATTGTATTGTTATACTTTTTAACATACTTACTGAACATGTTTTTATATACACTGAACATTTTTGTGAGTATGCGGTGGACATATTTCAAATATATATATGAACATTTGTATATACGCTGAACATTTCTTTAGCATACAGTGAACATTTTTAAAATACTTGTGAACATTCTTTAAATACGCTGAACATTTTTATATACATTAAGTTATATATTTGAATGTGGGATGAACTTTTTTTATCATAGAGTGAACATCATTTATACAGACTGAACTTTTTAAATATATCTCGTACTTTTTTTAATACACAAGATGTTTTATTAAAGCTGACACCGAACATTCTTTTAAAAAACCTGGAAAAAAATTCAAGAGTAAAAAATAAAAGGGAAACACCCAATGGCCAGTTTTTCAAAAATATGGAAAACAAAAATCAACAGGAACAAAAACAATTAAAAACAAACGAACTGGGCCAGCCAATTTGCCCTTGTTGCTGGCGTAGCCTCGCTTAGTTGACTCTAAAGGGCGAAAGGGCGTCAATTAGGAGGTCTCGTCGCACGGGCGTTAATAGCTTTGTTTCCCCTGTAGGAAACAAAGACGAGCGGCTGGCCACACCGGTGAGACAAGATAAAATGCTTAGTTATCATGAACATATTTTTTTTGCGAATATAAAAAGCTTAGTTATCATGAACATTAGATTAATTTGTTTTTAGAACCATAGCGGTGGAATTACAAACATCAACAATTAATTAGGAACAGATTCAACACGATAAGCCCATTGTCATGCAAATTTCTTGACAATTAATTAGGAACAGAAATCTTTTAAACCAACATAAATTGTCTTGCAAATCATTCGCAACTGTCATGCTTCCCAGCTGAGTTCGCTGGTTAAGCCAGTCCTTTTGTTTGATAAGTCAGCGAAATGTCGGCAATTGATGCAGGTCCTGAGGAAAACCGATGGCAAAAACAGACATATAAATTCGAAAGAACCACCAGACAGCTGAGCACAGAACCTTACGTCTTTTTTATTAATTTCTGATTTCTGAAATATATGCATTGCCCCAATTATTCAGGCAACAGAGACCTGAGATGGCAAGCCCCCATATCACCATCGCCGTCGGGTAAAACCCTCGCCATCGCGAAACACACACATTGCAAGGTCAGTGAACCACATCAGCCAACCACCAGCACTGAACAGATAGAAAAAAGTCGGGCAGCAAATATATATATCACTGTTTGAATCTGACAGGCAAAAGGTATGCACCCTATCTTAGCTAGTAGTTAAGATATATATATTGTTATTACTTTTTGTTCATCACCATGGTTATCAATTTACAATCAGGGTCTTCTTAAGGCTATAAATGAGGTGTTCCCTGATTCCCCTCAGAGATACTGCCTCAGACACATTTATGCAAATTTTCAGACAGCTGGTTTTAGAGGAGCAGAACTAAAGAAGCTAGTAGATAAGGCTAGCTACTCATTCACCAAACATGGCCATGAATTAGCAATGGCGGAGCTTAAAGCAGAGTGTGAGGATGCCTGGAAGTGGCTTGCAAAAATTCCAAAGGAGACTTGGTGTAGGTCTGCAATGGATTACAATTGCAAAACTGATCTTGTTGTGAACAACCTTAGTGAGGTTTTCAACAAGATGATCCTTGATGTTAGGGCCAAACCAATTAGGACTATGTTTGAAGGAATTAGGACTAAGCAGATGATCAAAAGGCAGAAGACTAGGGAAAAAACAGAGAACAGCAGGTGGATGATCACACCCAACTATTCAGAGAAACTAGAGGAGAATAAGAAGTATGCCAAATTTTGTGAGGCACATAAGGCTGGTCCTGACATTTGGCAAGTGTCTAGTAAAGAAAATCAGTACTGTGTGAACCTAGCTACTAAATCATGTGACTGTAGGAGGTGGGACATGACAGGTGTGACATGCAGTCATGCAATAGCAACAATGAGCAAGATTCACATGCACCCAGAGGACTATGTGCATGCATTTTTTTAAAAACCACTATATATTGAAGCATACAAAGACATAGTGTACCCTGTCCCTGGTCCTGAATTCTAGCCTGACACCCATACTCAGGATATTGAGCCCCCAGTGTTTAAAGAAAAACCAGGCAAGAAACAGACAGCAAGGAGAAAGGGCCAGTTTGAGGTGCCCGCACCAAAGGACACAAGCAGGATGGGAACAATTACATGCAGCAATTGTGGTCTACAAGGCCACAGATATACAAATTATGGGAAAGCTCTAAAACCTACTCTTGAGATGAGAAAGAACTTACACCAGGTCTTGAGATATACAAACCAATTACATTTTTTAATTATTTTAGGTGGTGTGGTACATTTACTAACTGGATCCTCTAAAAACTTAATTCTTTCATGCAGGAGAATAGAGAAATATTCATGGGTTCCTCTAGTGCTCCACAACCACCACATCAACAGCAAACTTCACAGATGCCTGCCTCATCTGCTCCACCTCCTAAAGCAATGAGGAACAGAAAAACAGCAGGAACTAAGAGAGGTTCATCATCAACACTGTCAGCAAGAGCAGCCAGGTCTTCACCAGCACCTCCAAGAGGATCAACATCAACAAGATCTCCAAGACCATTCAATGCACCAAGAACATCCACTGGAGAAACTGGGATAATAACAGGCAAGAGGAAGAGGAAACCTCCTGGGAAATTTGCAGCATATTTCAATGCTAGTGGAAACCATTGAAACTCTTGAAGTTTGTGTGCACCTATAAGTTTGTGTTGAATGAAGCTTAATGAGCCTCATGATCCAAGGAGCGTAGAGCTTTAGGCCAAACAGATCAACAGCAGAGGTAGCCAGTTGACGAAGGAAGAAGTCATGAGTATTGAAGCGGATGCCGTTGAAAATATGGAAGACCAAAGTCTTCATGACGCCAGTCAGGGTAGCTTCAGCTGAGTGTCCCTTGACAGGCTAAAGAGTACGCCGCAGAATATGGTATATGGTGCGAGGCAAGTACTCAAGGTCTTGGACGAAAAGTTCCTTTGGTAGATCAGCATCAGGGGGCAATGGCTTCATCATGCTAAGCATCTCACTCATATTGGGTTCAGCTTTCTTGAAGATGCTTTGAAGCTCTTTCTGATATAGAGAACAGCCTGGTTCGTACAACTCACCAGGAGTGGGCAGGGAAGTGAGCTCAAGTAGTGTCTGAGCATTAGCTTCATGATGAATGTCACCTGTCATCCACTCAAGGACCCATGTCTTCGGATCCCTGTTGTACCCTCTGATATGCAGAGTAGCATAAAATTGCGGTAGAAGCTCTTCATTCCAATGTTCCTTAGCAGTGAAAAAAAAGAAGCAATCCAACTTCTCTGAAGCAGTCAAGGGCTTCTTCAAGGCAGGGCAGTCCAGCAATGGCATCCTAATCAAGACGTTGATGCGGAAAATCCGGTCCTAATTGTACAGAATGCAAGAGTAATAGCTTCTTTGTTGAAAGCTCCAAAACCTATCAGAAGAAATCTTGGGCTTCTTGTATGGATTCTTATCAGAATCGAAGAAGGTGTTATTTGCCCTGAAGCTATGCACACTGAAAGACCCTTATGTAGTTCCAGTGCTGGGAAGCCGAGGTAATCTGGGCTTGGGCTTCAGAGTCTGAGGCCGACGCTCCACATGATAGTCATATTGTGGGCCAGGGGCAGCAGGAAGCTTCAGAAGTGACCATTTGACAGTGACAAGCTCATCATCTTTATTGTAGGCTTGGACCATGGTGAAGGGCTCAAAAGAAGGAGCAGTCACTTCAGGAGCAATTACTGCAGGCGCAATCACTTCAGGAGCAGCAGTGACTTCATTCTGCACATTGGCTTTAGTCATGACAGTGTCATTTGCTTCATTATTCATAGATGGGCCAGCCACATTTGTTTCAGGGTCAGTGGCTTCAGGCTAAGTGGCCTCATGCACAACAGTTGGTTCTTGCATGATGGGCACCTCTTCTTGGGCAACAGTATCTTGTGGAGGGGAGTGACTTCACGAGTGTCCTCTTTTGCTTCATTGGCTGATGCAGCCGGAATGTCTTCACCCAGCTTGGCTTCAGATTCAGGAGCAAACTCTGAAGGAATGGCGTCAGGAAACACTTGACGTGCCACTGAGCTAGAGTTTTGTTCTCCATCTTCAGGAATGCTTGACATGGATGCTTGAGGCCTGAGACCTTTGTGAAGCCTGCGAAACTTGGGCGATGCAATTGGTGAAGCATTTTCATTGATCTGCTCCATGTCATCTTTTGGTGTTGCTGTTGGAGTCTCAAGTACCGAAGTGGTAGCAAGAGACGGCGGAGTGCAAGGAATAACTTCATGTAGGGGGGTGTTTGGGTGTTGCTCTTCCCAATATTCATCTTGAGTCATTGGCGTCGTGGGACCACCAATGCTTATGAGTTCACTGCTCATGGAAGTAGGTGATTGAACAGGTTGGGGTTCAAGTTGAGGAAGGACTTCATCATCATGCACATTGTCATCATGACCAATGTCTTCAGCTGCAGGTGAGTCAGCAGCTGGAATCTCTTTAGTCTGACGAGCCTCTGAGGGAGCAGGCTCATGGATAACCAGACGACGTTCACGGCTGGAGGAGGTAGGTAAGGCAACAGAAATGGGTTCGACCACCAATGGCTCTGTGGAGGAAACGTGAGGCTGCTGTGAAGCCTTTGAAGCTTTGAGCTTTTGCTTCTTCTTGGACGGAGCAGCAGCAGAGGCATCATGATGCTTGCATTTCTTAGCTTCAGCTTCAGCCTGCCTCGTCTTCTATTGAGCAGAAGCAGCTGATGGGACCTTTGGCTTCAGGCCAGTCATGCTGTCAGGGAAGACTATGCTTGGTCTTTCCTGCCTCGAGGGTTCAGTGTCTTCTGCAGCAGGCTTCTTGTTCTTCTTTGGTTTCTTGGCAGTCAGCTTGGGATCAATGCCAGGACGGCCAAGAGCTTTTCTCTTCAGAGCTTCATTGTGAGCTTGGACACAGTTCTCAGCATAGTGCTTGAGATGGTCCCTTGAGCACTTTTCCAGTTCACGGTGCTTGGCAAATTCAGCCTTGAGGTCAGTCATCATGGTCTTGAAGCCTTGGACTTCTTTTGCGCTGAGGCTTGGCATGTGCTTCTTGAACAGAGCCTTCTCATGATCAATTTTGTTCTTTTGCTCAATCACCTTCAGTGCAACAGTCAGTTCTTGAGCAATGTAACCTTGGAAGGTCACACTGATATCAATTGGAAGCTGAAGATCATCAAGTGAAAGAGATGTATCTTCAAGCCATTCATCAATGAAGTTGTTGATGATATCAGCGTCAAAGAGAGTCAAATCATTGAAGATTTCAACATGTTGCTTGCTCTTAATCAGCATCTCCATAGCATCATCAGCAAGATCTTCATCACTGGACAGATCTATGATGTCATTATCATTACGCGGGATGCTTCCATGAGTGAGTCCTTGGCCAGATGGCTTCACAAGCTGCTTTGACCTCTAAGAGATGCGAGAGTGATCTTCAGACTGCACACTGGATTCAGGAGGTACAGTTTTCAGAGGCTTCACACTTGAAGCTCTTGGGGTAGCAGCAGATTTGGAAGCCTTTGATTTCTTCTTGGGCTTCACAGACTCAGGAACAACTTCAGGTTCCATGATTTCAACAACATCTTCCACAGTTTCTCTTTGAGCAGCAATGTGGGAAAGCAATCCATCAAGGCCATTGAAGGGGCCGACACAGTTTTCATTGGCTTCGGGTGAGTCATCAAACTGTGGCCGAGATGGGCCAGGATTGAAGTTAATGCCCAATTCTTTCCTGTTCTGAGTTGCAGAGTTCTTGGCAAATTTGTAGTTTTCTTCAAATAGTTCATCATCACGACACCATCAAAGACTAGATGGTCAGCATTTGAAGGCATTGGTCCTCTGACCATACACGGAAAGAAGCTCTTGGCAATCACTACAACAAAACAACCGCGTAAGGTCGCTTTTTCTGGGACGCTATTTATATTCGTCTCTATGGCCAGGACACTAGCATGCTAAAGACGCTTCCTGAGACGTTTACATAAGCATCCCAATCTTATTTTTAGAAGGATGCATTTATATAATAAATTTATATTTTAATTAACTTAGAGGCGATTTGTGAGACGATTAGTTAAGTCCGCGAGATATTTGACGCTCGTGAATTCATTATTTTACCGCTTAAAGACTTCCCGCGGCTTTTCGGATTTTATTTTTCTAGTAAGATACTCCCCGTAGTCCTCCCACACCCCGTCTTTCCAGTCTCCACCTCCCATAGAAATCCCAATCTGCGCCGCCACCAAAGCCTATCCCCCGCGGCAGTTCTCGGCCCGGCTCTGCCCTCCGGCGCCAACTCCACCCTTGGCCGGCGACTTCCCAGTCTCCTATGTCGGCATCCTCGCCGGTCGGATCCCCGTCGGCCGTTGGCGTACTCCTCGTTGCCACGCCGCACCCCTCCCAACTCTCATCGCCACACCGTCCCGCAAGATGGGATCCGCCATGTCAAGAAGGTGCTCCCTCGAATCCCATCTCTTCTACAGTTTTTAGATTAAATCAATTAACACAGCTTCTTAGTTGACACATCCCACGCCTCTATCTCGATTGATTGGTTCTCAACTGAATTTCAAAATTTGGACCGACCACTATCAATCACAGAACTTATCCTGATGCATCAGATCTCATGAAGTAAATCTCGATGGTGGTGTGCCTGCAGCTTGACAAATTATTGTATTTTGCATCTCACTCTGCAACTTACTAATTTCGTTTGTTCCTTTTTAGGGGGAGAAGGAGTGAATACATTAATCAGGTGCAGGTACGAATGACTAGCCATTAAGTAGACTACATTTACTCTCTGTGGGAGAGTTCCAGTTTAATTTGCAA
Source organism: Secale cereale (assembly GCA_902687465.1). Classification (NCBI taxonomy): domain Eukaryota; kingdom Viridiplantae; phylum Streptophyta; class Magnoliopsida; order Poales; family Poaceae; genus Secale; species Secale cereale. Next base: position 862,524,141 of record LR738713.1, on the reverse strand, counting down.
TTCCAACATGATTCGTACGTTCATTGTTTGATGATGTATAGTGTTAGCTTCCAGAAACTAGCATCACTTTCGCCTAGTACTTAGGAAGCAAAATGACATATCTATGTGGGTTTTTACTTTATTGGTTCTGGCTTCACATGACTTCGTGTGACCGACAAGGCATATTTTTTGGTCCACCACTAATGGCTAGTGCGATTATTTTCATGGATTTTTTCTTACTTTAGCTCGGTAGATGCTCAATATTTGTCTTACTTGTACCATTTTGGGAAGTGTTTATGCATCTTAATTAGGCATGAGTAAGATCAGAACAATCCAACTTATGTACATTTTGAAAAAGATCCAAACTAGATATTGTTTTCCGCTCAGTTTGATCCAGTACACCTGGTCAGGCAAATTGTGGTTCGCCAACCTATCTGATATAGCCTTGAAACATTCTGATTTTACACAAGCCGGCTAGGGCATAGGGAAATGCATGTTAGTATCTGACAATGTAGGATGCGACTCACTGTTGAATCAACAAATTGACCAGATCAACGCCCTGTTACACACAGCTGCCCTATACCTAACCCCTCAAAGAAACAAAAAAAGTTGTATCTCTCTCCCCAGATACGGCGCATCCATGGCTCCTGACGGGGATAACTTCCGACATCGATACTTCCCGGACATCTGGGTGATGCCACTCGCTACCAACCCAAGTCCCCCCTGCCCCCATCAGAAGATGCAGCCGATACCACTACCTTGCAGCCATAGATTGATTCCTTCCTGCGCTGGCTGGCTAGATGTTCAAGGAGGTAGCGGAGGTGCAGCCGTGTGTCCATTCTCTCCCATGGAAGGCACCTGGTACAGTGGTACCCCATGATCCTCCTTCTAATTGATTTTTTTATTGTCAATTTGTGTTTGCCCCCTAAAATTTAGCTCCTTCAATAAGTACAACTCCTATGAGCGATTGATCAGAGCTCTAATTTCGGGTGTTGATTGAGTTCACCTTGTTATGTATCAGAATGAATGATGGGATTCATGTTTTTCTACATATCATGGAGGATCTAGTATGATAATATTAATACTTCTACATAGTATTACCTCACCTTCCATACCATTGCCCACTTGTTTTGTGCTACTATCCAATGGGGGCACGTTTATTTTGTTGCCATGTCACGTAAGAGTATAATATACTTCTGATATCTCCGAGAGTGTATATATAAAGACTATAGATTTTGTAGTATGTTAAGGTGATCAAAGTTTCTTTGTGTTACCTTTATACATGACAACAGATTATAATGCTGTCAAATTTATGCTGGCTATAACCAAACAAAACATTGTAATTTCTTTCTGACAGCAGTTTAGCTAGTCAATTTTATACAGATTGTCATAATATCAAACTGATGTGGGCTTTAACCAAACCACATACAGTATTATTTTTCCTGTCCACACATTAACTGGTCATTTTTATACAGATTATAATATTGTCAAATCGACATGGGCTATAACCAAACATCACTGTGATTTTTTTTCTGTCTGCTAACAGCTAGTAAGTTTTTATTGCATTGACACTATCATAAGAGACAATGTTTTCTTACTGTTTGCAGATATTTGAGGATTTAACATTACGGAAATGTTCAGCAGATGATCTTTTGCAAGTGAAAAGAATACATTTTTATAAGGATCAATCAATGTGGGACCAATACAAGGTGTGTGATTTATCCATGTTCCAACCTTTTCTGCTGACAAAGATGGTTCATAATAATGTAGTCGTCATCTGTTTGACAGATAAGCTGCATTATCTCTAGATCAGCTGGCTCAAACTTCTTTGTTGTGTCATCCCCACTAGTGTAGAGTTTCTATTGGATGGAAGATTACTAGTGTCGACAAGCATAACCAGTCAATCCTAAGAAGTCTTAGTTCTATAGGGAAGAAACACAAATTATAACTATTCTTTGTGAAATCAATGTATATTTCTTATTTAAAATTATCTAGCTCTGCTTCTCTCTATTTCCCTTCACCTTTTCTGATGCTAATGTGCTCTTATTGCAGGATTTAGAGGACAAAACTAATTATATTGACAGATTATGACAGGGTTTATATCAGAAATAATCTTGAAACATGCAAGGGAAATCTCCACATTTTTCTAGAAGCCATATCCATAAAATCTGCGAAAGCCGTCAAGCTGATGTACCAAACTAGCTATAGAATTTTTAGATAGATTTCCACTGAGAATTTCCATTTTTTTTCTCAAATTGGTTTCAACTTTCAGATAGTTAGAATTAGAATTAGAAGTTTGTTTTCTAGTGACATACACATTATTGTATGAACGTACAGTTCACTTGTAAAGTATCAATACCCTTTGTAATAAAAATAGTTGTAATGGCTTGCACATTGCTACTTGTTTTGCGGTTGAGATTATGAGAAACTTTTTCAGTTAATTATGAGAATAAGATGATTGCAATGCAACAATGATGTTGAATAATGCCTACTTAACTACATTATTTGATGATCTGCATGTGCAGCAGGGCATGATAAAACAATCCAATTCAAAATAATGAAATACAACAATGTACGGCGTCATACGGGCATGTCTAGCAGAACGTATATATTTGTTTAGACACGGTTTTGAGCGTGCCTATATAGCGTCTCAAGTCATGTAGACACGCTTTTGAGCGTCCTTATATAGCGTCTCATGTCATGTAGACACGCTCTTGAGCGTCCTTATATAGCGTCTCATGTCATGTAGACACGCCTATCAAGCGTGTCTAAATGTTTGAGACGGTCCGTGTGGAGACGTTCGAAGGACGTTTTACTAAAACGACTCTACAATTGGCTAGAGATGAAATACCACGTCACTAGCTATGTAATTTGACGTCTCTACTAGCAGGTTTTGTTGTAGTGAATAGCTTCAGACATAGTCTTGGGCTGCAGCTTCTTGTAGACGATATCACCCCATGGAGGGCGAATGCCATTCTTTAAAGCATACTCAGGGGTCACAAACTTGTACAGAAACCATTGCTCTGTCCAATATCTTCGAATCCATTGGATTCTAGACTTGCGTTCTCCGTAGGTTTCTTCTGGGTCAGATTTGTACATTTTGAAAAGATCAGGAGGAAGATCTTTGGTGGTGTCAGTACGTCTCTGCCTGCCACCCTTCTTGCATTGTTTCTCATACGCCATTGAGTTCAGACAGAAATGCTTCACAACGCAGTTTGTCTTCCGACGACTGGTCAGACAAGAACTGGCTTCAGGAGATTCAATGTGACGATGTAAGAATTATGCAAATGAATGCAGACTATGAGAACCAAGGGATTCTCCCACGGACATGTACCTATGACGGAATTAGAGATGCGAGGGAAGGGGAAGAGGTCATATGCATTCTCAGAAGATTTTGAAGATTAAAGTAGGATTGAAGACATTGACCTCATAGTGTGAGGACATTCACTTATATGGAGTGAGTTGGTTCTAGATTTGTACGAATCCAGGAATAAGTACAAGTGAGGAATCTAACTAGTAGTGAGGCATAAGTGAATATATTTGCAGCATATGAGAGAACAATAGAAGGAAACAGATCTCAAAAGAACAGAAACCACTTGTGGTGAAGATTTATGAATTTGACGGATCAAAACAACGGTAAAAATAGAGATCTATTTACCGCAATGAAGAACTGCTAGACGGAAAGAGTAGGATGCCGAGCAGATTGATCTTCCGTGCCCTAACTTGGCGGAGATGGCGTCGAAGAAGTCGCGACAGCTAAGCGCTTCGTCTCCGTCGTCGACTGTAACTAGCGGAGGCGCTAGGGTTGAGCGAGATGGCGAGAGGTGGGAGAAGGAAATAATGACTGCGAGGGGTGGAGTATTTATAAGGAGGGGCGACGGTGCAGTGCAATTATGCAGGTGCCCCTGGCGGTTCACATTTGTACGACACGTGGCTAGCATGCATCTTATGGAGAGTTGACCCACGATCCCACGCGCGCCTGATATGTCGGATGGACGTTTCGATTCCTTCGGTTTTCGGGCAAAAAGGGATATAGCATTAAAAATGTTTTAAATGATTGTCTTTATATCTTCAGCTGACAAGGACACAGTGAAGACATTTAACAAGTGTCAATAGAATGCATATGAAGAGATTGAGAGAGTGGGAGATATAAAGTATATAGAGGAACAGGGTCCGATCACATTCACTTAGATCAAAAAGTTTGAAGGCATAGCTATAAGTGAATGCTGTAGAGGACAGAATATATGTATATACGTCAGAGAAAACCAAACAAACCAACATTGAGAAGATGAGTCTTGAAGACAAACACTGTTGAAGATAAACAAGGTATGAAGATAAAGAAGTTATGACGCCAAATGAAATCTTCAGAAAAGTTTGGTGGTGGCGTTACCCGCCGTATAGGAAGTATTAGACCAGGACACGGCGCACAATTATCGTGGCGCTCCAGAGTCAAATTCCACATTACTGTATTCACACTCAGAGTGTAAGTCTTCATGAGTTGAAGACATACGTTACTTAGTGTGTTTCACATCTAAGTCGTCAAAATGCATAAGCGTTAGGATGTGTGTCCAATCACATATCATTTGAGGATTCTAGGACATTTAGCTCACACCGCAGCTTGCAAAACCTTTTATCATCTAAGGGCTTAGTGAAGATATGTGCCAGTTTCTCTTCAGTGTTGACATGAATGATTTCAATATCCTTCTTGATCACATGATCCCTGAGAAAATGATGACGAATTTCAATGTGCTTTGTCTTCGAGGGATGAACGGGATTGTGAGCAATCTTGATGGCTCTCTCGTTATCGCAGAAGAGAGGCACCTTTTCCATGTTGATGCCATAATCCTTGAGAGTTTGCTTCATCCAGAGAAGCTGAGCGCAACAAGATCCAGCAGCAATGTATTCAGCTTCAGCTGTAGAGAGAGATACTGAGTTCTGCTTCTTTGAAGACCAACAGACAAGGGATCGTCCAAGAAAGTGACATGTGCCTGAGGTGGACTTGCGATCAACTTTGTCACCAGCATAATCAGCATCTGAGAATCCAACAAGATCAAACATGGAGCCCTTGGGATACCATAATCCTAGAGTGGGGGTGTGAGCCAAGTATCGAAGAATTCGCTTCACAACGAGGTGATGCGATTCTTTTGGTGCCGCTTGGACTTGGGCACACATGCAAACGCTAAGCATTATATCAGGCCTAGATGCACATAAATAGAGTAAAGAACCAATCATGGAGCGGTATACCTTTTGATCAAACTCTTTACCATTGTCGTCGGAGCCCAATTGACCTTTGGTGGCATTGGCGTCGTATACCCTTTGCAATCTTGCATTCCAAACTTCTTCAGGCAATCTTTGAGGTATTTTTCTTGAGATATGAAGATGCCATTCTTCTGTTGGCGAATTTGGAGACCAAGGAAAAACTTCAGTTCACCCATCATAGACATATGATATTGCTCTTGCATCATGTATCCAAACTCATCGCTGTATCTTTTGTCAATGCATCCAAAGATTATGTCATCCACATAAATCTGACATACAAACAATTCTCCATCATATGTCTTTATGAAGAGTGTGGGATCCAATGATCCAGGTTTGAAGCCTTTGCTCTTCAAGAAGTCTTTGAGTGTGTCATACCATGCACGAGGAGCTTGTTTGAGTCCATACAGTGCCTTGTTGAGCTTGTAAACCATATCAGGACGCTTTGGGTCTTCAAAGCCTGGAGGTTGTGGAACATACACTTCTTCTTCAATTTTCCCATTCAGAAAGGCGCTCTTCACATCCATTTGATACAGAAATATGTTATGATGGTTAGCATATGCAAGCAGTATGCGAATGGCTTCAAGTCTGGCAACAGGAGCAAAGGTTTCATCGAAGTCAATCCCTTCTACTTGAGTATAGCCTTGAGCAACAAGACGAGCCTTGTTTCTGACGACTTGACCATGCTCATCTTGTTTGTTGCGGTAGATCCATTTAGTGCCAATGATGTTATGTTTCCGCGGATCAGGACGCTTTACAAGTTCCCAGACATTATTCAGCTTAAACTGTTGAAGCTCTTCTTGCTTTGCTTGAATCCATTCGGATTCCATAAAGGCTTCATCAACTTTCTTGAGTTCAGATATTGAGACAAATGCAGAGTGACCACATAAGTTGGCTAGCTAAGTTGCTTTTGAGCGAGTGAGTGGACCAGTTGCATTGATGCCATCAAGAATCTTTTCAATTTGGACTTCATTAGCAACCCGATGATGAGCTGGGCGAAGACTTTGCTCATTTTGTTGATTATTTTCATTTTCAGCGTTGGCTTCAGGCTGAGCATAGTCTTCAGAATTATTTGGTGGAGAGATGATGATTTCATCTTTAGTTGGTTCCTCGGTGGGTATGATTTCGCCTGTACCCATTCGTTTGATATATTCACTTGAAGAAGCTTCATCTAGCACATTGGACATGTCCTCTCTTTGCGAGCCGTTAGTTTCATCGAACCGCACATCTACGGTTTCAACCACTTTATAGTGAAAGAGATTGAATACCCGATAGGTGTGGGAGTCCTTTCCGTAACCGAGCATAAAACCCTCGTGTGTTTTCGGTGCAAATTTGGAAGTGTGATGCGGATCCTTGAGCCAGCACTTAGCACCAAAGACTCTGAAATAGCTGACGTTTGGCTTCTTACCAGTCAGTAGTTCATATGATGTTTTCTTGAAGAACTTGTGAAGATAGACTCTGTTGATGATGCGACAAGCAGTATCAATGGCTTCAGGCCAGAATCTTCTAGGTGTCTTGTATTCATCAAGCATAGTGCGTGCCATCTCAATAAGAGTCCCGTTCTTGCGCTCGACGATGCCATTCTGTTGAGGTGTGTATGGAGCTGAGAACTCATGCGTAATGCCCAGTGTATCAAGATAGGTGTCAAGCCCAGTGTTCTTGAATTCAGTTCCATTGTCACTTCTGATGTGCTTGATCTTGATGCCATAGTTGTTCATGGCCCTATTTGCGAAGCGTCTGAAGACATCCCGCACTTCAGTCTTAAACGGGATTATGTGCACCCAAGTGTATCTAGAGTAGTCATCAACGATCACAAAACCATATAAGCAAGCAGTAGTAGTAAGAGTAGAGTAGTGAGTGGGGCCGAATAAGTCCATGTGAAGCAACTCGAAGGGACGCGAAGTAGTCATGATTGTCTTCGAGGGATGCTTGGCCCTTGTCATCTTTCCAGCTTCGCAAGCACCACACAGATGATCTTTCTTGAACTTGACGCCCTCGATGCTTATGACGTGCTTCTTCTTGACGAGAGTGTGTAGGTTCCTCATGCCCGCATGACCAAGTCTTCGGTGCTAAAGCCAGCACTCTGAAGCTTTTGCTAGAAGACATACTGCAAGCTCTGGCCCTGCAGAGAAATCTACCATATACAGATCACCTTTCCGATGTCCTTCGAAAATTAGAGATTTGTCAGATTTCATAAGCACAAGACAACGATATTTTCCAAATATCACAATCATATTTAGATCACATAGCATGGAGACTGACATTAAGTTATATCCAAAGGATTCAACAAGCATTACTTTGTCCATGTGTTGATCCTTTGAGATTGCAACTCTGCCAAGTCCCAGTACCTTGCTTTTACCAATGTCAGCGAATGTGATGTGACTTTTGGGAGAAGGACGTAGAGTTGACTCCATGAGAAGACGTCGATCACCAGTCATGTGGTTGGTACATCCACTGTCAATTATCCATACAGTGGCTTCCGAAGCAGTACCCTACAGATCTGTTAGCGACATAGTCTTCACAAAAAGAAGTGTGAAGCATAAACATTTGACGAACAAGTGGGTTATGGAAGTTTAGGTCTTGGTTAGGCAAGATAGGAAACTTGTCAAGAAACCATGGGATGAAATACATGGTTAAGCCATTTGGACATTTGATCTTGCGCCCCAAAAGATGTTTAAGGTCCCCATCATTGGCATCAGAAGATGATTTTCGGCTGGAGACCCTTCCCTGCAAGAGAAGTTAATTTTTCTTAACCACCCACATATTTAGGGGTGGTTTAGAAGCAATAAGTCTAAGTGCAGCATCTGATAACTTTGGCTTATGAGCCCTAGCAAATAGCCTTGCAGGAGGTGAATAATACTCATATGAATAAGCAGAAAAGATCTTAGTTTTATGAACATAGCGGTTTGAGGAAAGACGCTCATATTCATAGGACTGAGTATGATTCCCTGCAAAACATTAGCGTTACGGTGACTCTGTAGAGTCCAATGTCTGTATGAAGCCTTTGGACCATATGAAGCTTTTGGTCTAGGGTTTGTCTTCTTCCCAGGTGGTGTCATGATGACATTCACAGGAAGATTCTGAAGACAACTTTTGGGCACCCAGATCTTCTTCATAGGTCGCCCATTCCTGCAGTTAGTACCAATATACCTGGCAAACACTTCACCATTCTGATTCTTAAACAGTTTATAATTTGCATCAAATGATTCATCAATAATGATTGGGTTAGCCCAAGTGAAGCCAGATAACGTGGATGGATCCACTGGTAGACCCTTTGCAGCGGCCCATGTGGTTTTGGGATACTGCTCAGGCTTCCAATAGGAACCATCAACATTCATTTTCCTTTCGAACCCAACACCCTCTTTCCTAGGGTTCGGTTCAGAATCTGTTTCTTTAGGACATCACAAAGTGTCTGATGCCCTTTAAGACTTTTGAACATCCCTGTTTCAAGCAATGTCTTCAACCTGGCATTCTCATCAGCAATAGTAGTGGTATCCTCCTTAGAGGGGTTAATTACCACATTATCAGTTGAAGATATTGCAGCAGTAGCAGCAGTAGAACATTCAACAACAGAGTTAGCGTTATCACGCTCAAGGAATTTTAGACATGGTGGTTCAAATCCTTCCGGAGCGGGACTGATCTGTTGAGCACGAAGTGACTCGCTCTCTTTTTGAAGATCTTCATGAGCCACTCTCAATTTCTCAAGTTCTTGCTTCCTTTGAAGATAATCATAGGAAAGCTTTTCATGAGTAGTTGAGAGCGTTTCATGACGACTTTCAAGTTCCTCGTACTTAACATGAAGATTTTTAATGTCTTCAATTAAGGACTGAGATCGGGTCATTTCCGCATCAAACAGATCATCGCTTTTGTCTAACAGTTTTTGAATATGTTCCATAGCTTTCTGTTGTTCAGTTGCAATTTTAGCAAGTGTTTTGTAGCTAGGTTTGGATTCACAATCAGAGTCATCTTCACTTGAGGTTTGAAAGTAAGTATCGCGTGAGTTTACCTTGGCACCACGTGCCATAAAGCAGAAGGTGGGAGTAGAGTCATCTTCATCCGTGGCATTTGTGTTGGTGACGAGGCCATGGTCTTTAGTGTTGAAGATAGACTTGGTAACATATGATGAAGCCAGAGCCAGGCTTGCCACGCCTGAATCAGACTCCTCTTCAGACTCCACCTCTGCCTCCTCAGAAGCAGACTCCTCCTCCGAATCCATCTCTTTGCCAACAAAAGCACGAGCCTTGCCAGATGAGCTCTTCTTATGTGATGAAGACTTTGACGAAGACTTGGAAGAAGACTTTGAGAGCTTCTTTTTCTTCTTGTCATCAAAATCATATTCCTTGCTCTTCTTCTTCTTGCTGTTTTTGTTGTCCCACAGTAACTCAGAGATGTAGTGACCAGGTTTCTTGCACTTGTGGCAAGTTCTCTTCTTGTAGTCACGAGAGGAAGCTTCATCATTTCTTGAGCTGGATCTTGAAGACTTTCCGAAGTTTTTCTTCCTTGAGAACCTTTGAAACTTCTTCACAAGCATCACTAGTTCTCTTCCAATGTCTTCAGGATCGTCAGAACTGCAGTCAGATTCTTCTTCAGATGAGGAAAAAACTTTTGCCTTCAAGGCGCGAGTTCTGCCATAGTTGGGTCCATAGATGTCTCTTTTCTCAGATAGCTGAAACTCATGTGTGTTGAGCCTCTCAAGTATGTCAGACGGATTGAGAGTCTTGTAGTCAGGACGTTCTTGAATCATCAGGGCTAGGGCGTCAAATGAGATGTCAAGTGATCTCAGGAGTGTCTTGACGATTTCATGCTTTGTGATCTCAGTGGCGCCGAGTGCATGAAGCTCATTGGTAATGTCAGTGAGGCGATGAAATGTGAGCTGGACGTTCTGATTGTCGTTTATCTTGAAGCGGTTTAAGAGGTTGCAAAGAACATTGATCCTTGAGTCTCTTTGGGTTGAGACGCCTTCGTTGACTTCGGAGAGCCAGTCCCAGACTAGCTTCGACGTTTCCAGAGCACTCAAACGGCCATACTGTCCTTTGGTCAGATGACCACATATGATATTCTTGGTAGTTGAATCCAGCTGAATGAACTTCTTGGCATCTAGCTTCAAGATGCATGCACATCTTATTCTTCTAGTAGGGGTAATCAGTGCCATCGAAGACAGGACACGCAGCGGAGACTTTGATTATCCCTGCAGTCGACATAGCTAAAACTCCAGGTGGTTAAACCGAATCACACAGAACAAGGGAGCACCTTGCTCTGATACCAATTGAAAATGCAAGTTATCGACTAGAGGGGGTTGAATAAGCGATTTTTACGAAAGTCCTCAAAACACGAGGGCTTTGAATACAAACAACAGAAATGAACCTATATGATAAGCAGCGGAAGATAAAGATAACATGGATCGAGATGGAAGATATAGCTGAAGCTAAACCGAGAGCAGTCCTCACACAGTGAAGTGAAACAGATTAGACAGACAAATAATGGCTTCACGAAGACATACTGAAATATAAAAGAAGATAGGGATAGAACCAGTTGCTTGATGGAGACAAGGATTTGGTAAACCAGTTCCAGTTGTTGTCTCAACTGTACATCTGGTTAGGGCAGCTAGGTATTCAAACCTGAGGACACACAGTCCCGGACACACAGTCCTCACCGTATTTCCCTTGAGCTAAGGACACACAGTCCTCGCCCAATCACTCTGGTAAGCCTTCAAGGTAGACTTCCGAACCTTCATAGACTTCGTTTATTGGCGTTCCACAGTCACTCTAGGACACTCAGAACGTGACGCCTAACCGGCTGGTGGAAGCACAGTCCTCAAGTGTAACAAGTCTTCAGGTCACACAGACAGAAAGACTTCAGTGATGCTTAACTCTCTTTGGCTTTGGGTGTTTTGGGTTTTGTCCTCACAAGGATCTTTTCTCTCAAAGGCTTCGGAGGTGGGTTGCTCTCAAACGACAAAAGTCGTGCACTAACTCTGAGCAGCCACCAATTTATGGTGTATGAGGTGGGCTATTTATAGCCATGAGGCAACCCGACATGATATGTCCGAAATGACCCTTGGTCACTAAGGAACTGACACGTATCCAACGGTCGGATTGTGAACACACGCGGCAACTTTACTTGACCTCCAGGTAAAGCTGACTTATCTAGCTCTGGACAAGATTTGCTCTCATTTGTCTTCGCTTGAAGACATAGGTGTTTTGGTTGAGCATCACTTCAGTCATTCGATTATGTTCACTTGGACCCCACTTAACAGTATGGTGGTTCCTATGACTCAAGAATGAATAAAAAGAACTACGAAAGAAAGTATGTCTTCGCGTTCTATAGTCTTCAACGAATGCCTTCACAGGTCATTATCTTCACGTGAATGTCTTCACGCACCACTACTGACTTCAATGTCTTCACACATTTTTAGGGGTCATCTCTGGAAGTTAAACCGGATCTGTGGGGGACTATTACCTGTGTTATCCTGTAATTCTCACAAACACGTTAGTCCCTCAACCACGTTTGTCGTCAATACTCCAAAACCAACTAGGGGGCACTAGATGCACTTACAGATCCGAAAAAACTTATAAACTTGGGTCAAATCATGCTAAACTTTTAGGTTAAGAGAAGAGAACCATCTACTCATGTAGTGAGATTAAAAGATTCCAATCCAACCGGTTAGAACCTTCATTTCTAAACTTTCCCAAGTTGCTTTCCATTCATTCCTCTCATCTACCAAATCCAAATCTGTGAGAGAGTATTTGAGTGTTGGGGAGACTATCATTTGAAGCACAATAGCACGGATTCATCATCAACAACACCATCTATTACCTTTTGAAGAGTGGTGTCTACTAGATTGGTTAGGTGTCACTTGGGAGCCTCCAAGAGATTGTTGAGTTGAACCAAAGAGTTTGTACGGGCAAGGAGATCACCTACTTCATGAAGATCTACCCTAGCGAGGCAAATTCTTCCTAGGCCTCAGCTATGTTGGAATAGACAAGGTTGCTTATTCGTAGACCCTTCGTGGATGGAGCCCTCCATGGACTCGCGCAACCGTTACCCTCTGTGGGTTGAAGTCTCCATCAACATGCATATACGATAGCACCACCTATTGGAACCATGGCAAAAATCTTCGTGTCCTCATTAAGTTTGATCTTCCATCTCTACCCTTTACTTTCCGCATAATTGCATGATTTACTATTTCCGCTGCCCTATCTTTAGAAATGCATGTGTAGGAAGTCTCGATGATATCCTAACTAGTGCAGAATCTGCCTAAATTTCAAGAGAACTAAAAACTGCAATTTTGGTTGGTTAAGAGTCTATTCACCCCCCTCCCCCGACCTATCTTCTCCGATCCTACAAAAGCACATTTGGAAAACCAAAGTACCTTTAAAGATAAAGATTTTTATGTGGTTTGTTCAGACGGAGGTGATCCTCACTAACGATAATTTGACCAGACGAAAGTATAATCGATGTAAGAATTGTTGTTTTTGTGACCAGGAAGAAACGATTCAACAACTTTTTGTTTCCTGCCCTTTTGCGCCTTGATTTGGCGCACAGTCTATGTGACATATAATCTGGCACCCCCAACAAGTATCCCAAATTTGTCTGCAAAATGGTTGGTTTGAATTAATAATAAGTTTAAGGGTCATATCCGTGTAGGGGTTTCTGCCTTACTTTGGGCAACGTGGAATTGCCAGAATAACTGTGTTTTTAACAGGTCTCGCTCTATTATACTTTTGCAGGTTATCTTTAGAGCCACCGCATTGATTCGTATGTAATCATTACTTCAGCATGCAACCATCTTATAGGCGTTATTCAGCTGGTTTGGCTGGCATGCCACTAATAGGTTATGTGGTTACGTTATGTAATCTTTCTATTGTACCCCTGTTGTGGGGTTTTTTTTTGTCGTGTAAGTTGATACTGTACTTTTTGAACCTATTTACTTTCGTTTAATAAAGATGGCTGTGTGCATTAGGATGATGCAGAAGCCGGGATCCTTCCCTTTAGAAAAACATAGAGCACAACATTTGCTGAAAAAACAAAAGGTGTCCGAAGAAACGAGAAAAACAAATGAAACCCAAAAAATACCTGAAAAATAATCGAAATCAAGAAAAAGAAAAAACCGGCGCATGGAAGCCTCCAACGCATGGCATGTTTCAGCCCAGAAAGTGGTTTTAGAGCCTGTTTGGTTCCAATAAATCACCTGACTTATAAGTCAGGTGACTTAAAACCAGTGACTTATAAGTCACGCCTGTTTGGTTGTCACCTGACTTATAAGTCAGGTGACTTAAAACCAGTGACTTATAAGTCACGCCTGTTTGGTTGTCACCTGACTTATAAGTCACCTGACCACACCTTTTCACCTTGTTTTTTGAAACCAAAAGCTGAAAAGATGGTATGACCCACGCAAAAGGGGGTGACTTATAAGTTTTAAGTTGGGGTGAAGCAACTTATGACTTATAAGTTGCGGTGACTTATAAGTTGGATCTGTTTGGCAAAATAAGTCACTCTTTTTACTTTTCGACTTATAAGTTGATGACTTATTTGGAACCAAACAGGCCCTTAATCCCCCAACTAGTTGTTCCCTGGGATTTGGGGTGACCCTGCCACTTGCTTTTGTCACGACTTTACACGATAGGAAGAATCTTCACTATCACCAGTATACAAGTTATACTGTATAAATACAAGTTATACTGTATAATGACTGTCAATTTCAAGATCGACAAGCACAGTATTTTGAAGGTGCTTATAAGATATGGCGCACATGTGTGTAAAAACGAGTGTATGCGTTGTACATGAGCATATACATCTATAATGTGTTTCTAAACAATTCTTAACGGGGTTGAAACGATCGAGGAAGCAGGCAAGCACCCTGCCACATGCAGAAAAATCGATTGATAAACAGTGTTTGATGCGGTCGAGCCTGGACCCAAGCAGCATGGCATGTTCCCAAAGATTCTCTAGGCCTTGGTCTAGGGCTTTTACCTTGATTGGGCTATGCCGACTGGTGAAACCTTGCAGCAATGAGAATCTTTTGTCCCTCGATCGGGGCCCCATTTCTTTTACCTTGGCACTTGCTGCTGCACATGACGCATTCCGAAAGAGTTTTGCTACGCACACGATGAAATTAATTTGGATGATGCTGAGACGATGGATTAAATCTGGCCGGACACGCGTCGATTGGCAGGGCGTCGGCCGCTGGATTTGGGTGTCACCGGCCACCTGTGTCGTGCGCGGAGCCATTTTGTTGCGAAATCCTATGTCGACCAGGCTGGGAGGGAAGATCTTGGCTTGATTCTCTGGCTCTCGATCTGGTTTATTTTTTAACCTCATTACTTTGGGCCAAGTGTGTACAGATTAGAGGAGCACCGAGAAGAGTACTGCCTGCCCCCATTCCACGTTGCCGCTCTGCGTGAACCACCTTCCCTGAAACAAACAAGGCAGCGCTATGCCGCTCTCCAACTCTACATCGGCGCCGGCCGTCACCGTCCCGGCGGCCGAGGCGCTCCTCCCGGAAGGGCTCCGGGCGGAGTCGCTGCCGCGGCACGTGGCGCTGGTGATGGACGGGAATTCGCGGTGGGCGGCAGCGCGGGGCCTGCCACCGACGGACGGGCACGAGCACGGGATGCGCGCGCTGATGAGGACGGTGCGGCTCTCCCGCGCCTGGGGCATCCGCGTCCTCACCGCCTTCGGCTTCTCGCTCGAGAACTGGAACCGACCCAAGGTCGGCATCTATACCTCACCTTCTCACTCCTCGCCATACATGCATAGCTCTTGATTGATTCATGGTATTCTTTCTTGGCCCTTAATTTGCAGCCGGAGGTTGACTTCTTGATGGCGCTGATCCAGACGTTTATCAACGACAACCTCGCCGAGTTCTTGAGGTACTCCCTCTACAACTTGATTTAGTCCTTAAGACGTTTTTTGACACTGTCATAGGCTCTAAAAATGACTCATGAAAAGTTACAGAGGTAGTAGTAATAATTTTCGACCCATCACAAGGAGGAGAGATCGATTATACTTCTGTGTTACTCTTTGTAGGGAAGGGACCCGTCTACGTATAATCGGTGACCGCTCAAGGCTGCCGACTTGTGTGCAGAAAACCATACGAGATGCCGAGGAAGCAACAAGAAACAACTCGCAGCTGGATCTAGTCCTGGCCATCAGCTACAGCGGGCGGATGGACATTGTGCAGGCATGCCGGAAGCTGGCCCAGAAGGTGGACGCCAAGCTGCTCAGGCCGGAGGACATCGACGAGTCGCTGTTCGCCGACGAGCTCCAGACGAGCTGTGCCGCAGAAGAATCCTCCTCTTGCCCGGACCTGCTCATCAGGACCAGCGGCGAGCTGAGGCTCAGCAACTTCCTGCTGTGGCAGTCGGCTTACTCGGAGCTCTTCTTCACCGACACGCTCTGGCCTGATTTCGGGGAGGCCGAATATCTCCAAGCCTTCAGGGCCTTCCAGAGCAGAGACAGGCGCTTTGGAAGAAGAAAAAATAATGCAGCGCTATAAATTAAAATAAACGGTGCGCGCGCGTGACCCGATGCTTGATCATGCTAGTGATTCCATCTATCTGTATCTTTATAATAAGTTTTTATATATTACTCCCTCCGTTCCTAAATACTTGTCTTTCTAGACATTTCAAATGGTTACAACATACGGATGTATGTAGACATATTTTAGAGTGTATATTCACTCATTTTGCTTCGTATGTAGTCACTTGTTGAAATCTCTAGAAAGACAAATATTTAGGAACGGAGGGAGTACATTCAAATAAAGTGTTTCCATCAGTCTTCACGATGAGTCGTGTACTATAGGAGAGGCTTCTAAACTTCTCCCCTGTGATTCTACTCTACACTATATGTTCATTGTTTTTTTAGTTGGATGTTCATTGTTCTTGATGTAGTTTACCATTCATGCCGAATGGTCTCTATGCTATATCTACAATCTATTAAAATATGTAAAAATAAGGGGTAAGAGGGAGCATGTAAAAATTTGCCTTAAAATAATGGGTCATATTTTGCAAGTTACTAAAAAAATGTTCAACTCATGTTCTTTCCAAAACAATATTGCTATAATATTACCCGCAAAAAATGTTTACTATAAATCAAATCACTACTGATTTATTTTCTAAGAAGTTCAAATCTATGGAAAAAATTACATGCATTTCGCAAAAGTAGAGATAATTGAATATCTATCTCCAAATCCAAAGTTCATGTTGGAAAAGATATTGATGTATTACCTAGTAAACAAAGTAAAAAAAAAAGAAACAAGGAAAATAAACCGAAATGAGTCAGACCCAATATCCTCCTCTCTATCTCTAGTAATGGTACTCTTCTTTTTCCTCTTAGGCAGAACTCCTAGTGAACCGGTTCCTTCCTCCCACCATGTGCCTCCAATGGTTTTTTCGTCCAACCATTTTTTTTCACCATGCCATATTTGATGGCACATTCCCACTACACAGTTGCAACACTACTTCAACTCCGCGGGTGTATTTACCTCATAACTATGGGCTTGTTTGGGACTGCTCCGCTTAATCAAAATCAATTTCACTCCACCAAATCAACTAAAGAGCAGATTCCTACATAAGTTATGCACTATCAGAGAGAATGTTTGGCTTCCATGTAGCTCCAGCTTCAAGAGTGGAAAATTTGATGGAGGAGATCTATTTGATTGGATGAGAGCAGAGAAACAAAGGGGTATTCACTTACTAGTGGCAGTGGTGGGTAATTTTCCCTCAACTCCAGCTTCTAGAGTTTTTTGGAGCACCCCTCACGAGCTTCATAAAAAACTGGGAGTTGTACCATAAGATTCTAGTTTCTTTGTGGAGCAGCATATCATGAGCTACCCCGTTTGACTTGTGTTTTCTGGAGTGAAGCTGAACTTTAAGGAGCAGAGCAGTCTGAAACAAGCTCTATGACACATGTATCCTAGTAATTACATAATAACCATGTTGGTAACTATAACAGACGTAACACATGTATCCTAGTAATTATAACAACTAGCAGAACACCGATCGTTGCTACGAGTTATCCATCATGTTATTTTCAACGCGTGGGCTCAACACAAAAGCCCCACCCATGACACACCCTTCTCTTTTCCTGTCGGACTCTTCCTACCAGCTCGGTTTCCCGCCATAGCGAGACATTTCTCGCTGGAGCCTCCTCCTTTAAAACAAGATGATGCCCACCTCATCTTCGCCATGCATTTCAATAGAGATGAAATTTTCATATTTACAATATAATAGAGTCGGTTAAACTAACACACACTATTGACACAAAACAACAAATAACTATAGAGATCATTCTCAAAGGGTCATTCAACTTTGCAAATGCACATTGATGTGGGAGACGAATAGCAACCTGAATGTAGTTATCAATAAGCTCCATCACCAGCCCACAAACCATTCATTGCTATAAGGAATAATTATCGTTCTTCTCTTCCCCATCCTTCCTGAAATCTTCTACTCCTAGCCTCTCCGTCAACCCATTTCGTTGGCGCCAACCAGCACCACGTCAACGTTAGTGCGTTCATCAGCAACGCCTTTTCTTCTTCTTCTATCTGATTTTCATTTCTTTGGGTACATAATCTACACTTGGCAAGCGGCTGTTTTTTATTTTTGTATTCAAGTATGGTTGGTCGTCCTACCTCACTAGCGTTAGTTCTTGTTCCTACTTATTTTCTAGAATACTCTTTCTTAATTTTTTGGAACACTCATTTCTTGTCCAACATCATGGATCAGTTGGTTCCTTTAGTTTTTATCCTTATTCTTGGAGCACAATTTCTTCCTACTATAGTATGAACTATCTGGCCAATGTTGTGGCAAATCGGTCAGCGTGCACACATCCTGCTGATCATGGTGGTCATCCATCTTGTTGAACGCTAGGTCACCCATGTTGCCAGGTGGTTGTTGTCCTTGTTGGCAAGCGGTGCTCGTCCATGTCGCTGAGATCCTATTGATCATCCTTGCCGACGAGCGCCATCAAAATGATTCAATGAAATTAACTCCTTGCATAATTAGTTAATTAATTTCACATATAATTAGTGGTGTACCTAATTATATGCAAGATTAATTATAGTTTGAAGGTTCACCGTTGTCTAACAACATGATTTCCAGGACAGGGTTGTTGTACCACTCTGGTGCGGAACGTGTCCTCGTGGACCTACGAAGTTCAGCAGTAACTTGATCTGAAGTTTCATGATCATTATCATTAACTTCCTCTCTAGTCGGTGCAGGCACCACATAAATATCTTCGTGCGCTGCGCTACTTTCCGGTTCGAGAGGGGTGACAATAACCTCATCAAGTTCCACTTTCCTCCCACTTACTTCTTTCGAGAGAAACTCTTTCTCCGGAAAGGATCCACTATTGGCAACAAAGGCCTTGCCTTCGGATCTGAGGTAGAAGCTATCCCCAATAGTTTCCTTAGGGTATCCTATGAAGACGCATTTTTCTGATTTGGGTTCGAGCTTTTCAGGTTGAAGTTTCTTGACATAAGCATCGCATCCCCAAACTTTTAGAAACGACAACTTAGGTTTCTTCCCAAACCATAGTTCATACAGTGTCGTCTCAACGAATTTAGACGGTGCCCTATTTAAAGTGAATGCGGCAGTCTCTAAAGCATAACTCCAAAATGATAGCGGTAAGTCGGTAAGAGACATCATAGATCGCACCATGTCCAACAGAGTACGATTACGACGATCGGACACACCGTTACGCTGAGGTGTTCCAGGCGGCGTCAGTTGTGAAACAATTCCACATTTCCTTAGGTGCGTGCCAAAGTTGCGACTTAAATATTCTCCTCAACGATCTGATCGTAAGAACTTTATTTTTCTGCCACGTTGATTCTCAACCTCATTCTGAAATTCCTTGAACTTTTCAAAGGTCTCAGACTTGTGTTTCATCAAGTAGACATACCCATATCTACTCAAGTCATCAGTGAGGGTGAGAACATAACGATAACCACTGTGAGCCTCAACGCTCATCAGACCGCACACATTAGTATGTATGATTTCCAACAAGTTGGTTGCTCGCTCCATTGTTCCGGAGAACAGAGTCTTGGTCATCTTGCCCAAAAGGCATGGTTTCGCACGTGTCAAATGATTCATAATGCGTTTGACACCAATATGACCAAGGCGCCAGTGCCACAAGTATGTGGGACTATCATTATCAACTTTACATCTTTTGGCATTCACACTATGAATATGTGTAACATCACGTTCGAGATTTAAGAAAAATAAACCATTGACCAGCGGGGCATGACCATAAAACATTTCTCTCATATAAATAGAACAACCATTATTCTCATATTTAAATGAGTAGCCATCTCGCATTAAACGAGATCTAGATACAATGTTCATGCTCAAAGCTGGTACTAAATAACAATTATTGAGGTTTAAAACTAATCCCGAAGGTAGATGTAGAGGTAGCATGCCGACGGCGATCACATCGACCTTGGAACCATTCCCGACGCGCATCGTCACCTCGTCCTTCACCAGTCTCCGCTTATTCCGCAACTCCTGCTTTGAGTTACAAATGTGAGCAACTGCACCGGTATCAAATACCCAGGAGCTACTACGAGCGCTCGTAAGGTACACATCAATAACATGTATATCACATATACCTTTGACGTTGCCGGCCTTCTTATCCGCTAAGTACTTGGGGCAATTCCGCTTCCAGTGACATGTTCCCTTGCAATAAAAGCACTCAGTCTTAGGCTTGGGTCCATTCTTTGGCTTCTTCCCGGCAACTGGCTTACCGGGCGCGGCAACTCCCTTGCCGTCCTTCTTGAAGTTCTTCTTACTCTTGCCTTTCTTGAACTTAGTGGTTTTATTCACCATCAACACTTGATGTTCCTTTTTTATTTCCACCTCCGCTGATTTCAGCTTTGAATATAACTCGAGAATGGCCTTCTCCATCCCTTGCATATTGTAGTTCATCACAAAGCTCTTGTAGCTAGGTGGGAGCGACTGGAGGATTCTGTCAACGACTGCGTCATCTGGGAGATTAACTCCCAGGTGTGACAAGCGGTTGTGCAACCCAGACATTTTGAGTATATGCTCGCTGACAGAACTATTTTCCTCCATCTTACAACTGTAGAACTTGTCGGATACTTCATATCTCTTGACCCGGGCATGAGCTTGGAAAACCATTTTCAGCTCTTGGAACATCGCATATGCTCCGTGTTGCTCAAAACGCTTTTGGAGCCCCGATTCTAAGCTGTAAAGCATGCCGCACTGGACCAGGGAGTAATCATCACTACGCGACTGCCAGGCGTTCATAACGTCTTGAGTCGCTGGGAAAACGGGTGCGTCACCTAGTGGTGCTTTAAGGACATATGCTTTCTTGGCAGCTATGAGGATGATCCTCAAGTTACGGACCCAGTCTGTAGTTGCTACCATCGTCTTTCAGCTTGGTTTTCTCTAGGAACGCGTTGAAGTTGAGGGCAACATTAGCGTGGGCCATTTGATCTACAAGACATATTGTAAAGATTTTAGACTATGTTCATGACAATTAAGTTCATCTAAACAAATTTAATGAACTCCCACTCAGATAGACATCTCTCTAGTCATCTAAGTGATACATGATCCGAATCGACTAGGCCGCGTCCGATCATCACGTGACACGGACTAATCATCAACGGTGAACATCTTCATGTTGATCGTATCTTCTATACGACTCATGTTCGACCTTTCGGTCTTCCGTGTTCCAAGGCCATGTCTGTACATGCTAGGCTCGTCAAGTCAACCTAAGTGTATTGTGTGTGTAAATCTGGCTTACACCCGTTGTATGCGAACGTTAGAGCCTATCACACCCGATCATCACGTGGTGCTTTGGAACAACGAACCTTAGCAACGGTGCACAATTAGGGGAAACACAATTCTTGAAATTTTAGTGAGAGATCATCTTATTTAAGCTACCGTCGTTCTAAGCAAATAAGATGTAAAACATGATAAACATCACATGCAATCAAATAGTGACATGATATGGCCAATATCATTTTGCTCCTTTTGATATCCATCTTCAGGGCTCCATGATCATCATCGTCACTGGCATGACACCATGATATTCATCATCATGATCTCCATCATCGTGTCTTCATGTAGCCGTCTCGCCAAATGTTACTTCTACTACTATGGCTAACGGTTAGCAATAAAGTAAAGTAATTACATGTCGTTTTCAATGACACGCAGGTCATACAATAAAATAAGACAACTCCTGCCGGTTGTCATACTCATCGACATGCAAGTCGTGATTCCTATTACAAGAACATGATCAATCTCATACATCACATATATCATTCATCACATCATTTTGGCCATATCACATCACACAGCAGATGCTGCAAGAAAAAGTTAGACGTCCTCTAATTTTTGTTGCAAGTTTCTACGTGGCTGCTATAGGTTTCTAGCAAGAACGTTTCTTACCTACGCCAAAACCACAACGTGATATGCCAATTACTATTTACCCTTCATAAGGATCCTTTTCATCGAATCTGGTCCGACTAAAGTGGGAGAGACAGACGCCCGCTAGCCACCTTATGCAACTAGTGCATGTCAGTCGGTGGAACCTGTCTCACGTAAGCGTACGTGTAAGGTCGGTCCGGGCCGCTTCATCCCACGATGCCGCCGAATCAAGATAAGACTAGTAACGGCAAGTAGATTGACAAATCGATGTTCACAACAACTTGTGTTCTACTCGTGCATAGAAACTACGCATAGACCTAGGTCATGATGCCACCGTTGGGGATCGTTGCAGAAATTCAACAATTTTCTACGCATCACCAAGATCAATCTATGGAGTGACTAGCAACGAAAGGGGAGTGCATCTTCATACCTTTGAAGATCGCGATGCGGAAGCGTTGCAAAAACGCGGTTGGTGGAGTCGTACACGAAATGATTCAGATCGCGGTCGAATCCGATCTAAGCACCGAACAACGGTGCCTCCGCGTTCAACACACGTGCATCCCGGTGACTTCTTCCACGCCTTGATCTAGCAAGGAGAGAGGGAGAGGTTGGGGAAGACTCCCCCTCCAGCAGCAACACGACGGCATGGTGGTGGTGGAGGAGCGTGGTACTCCAGCAGGGCTTCACCAAGCACTACGAGAGACGAGGAGGGGGAGAGGTAGGGCTGCGCCGAGAGAGAGAGAGAGATGAACTCATGTGTATGGCAGCCCCAAAACCCCCACTATATATAGGGGAAGGGGAGGGTGTGCGCCCCCATCTAGGGTTTCCCCCTAGGGTGTGCGGCCAATCCTAGATGGGTTTGGGGGGGGGGAGAGGGGGAGAGAGGGGGCGCCCTAGGTGGGCCTTAGGTCCATCTGTGCCTAGGGTTTCCCCATCTTCTCCTCTCTTGCGCTTTGGGCCCTGGTGGGAGGCACACCAGCTCACCTAGGGGCTGGTTCCTTCCCACTCTTAGCCCACGCAAGCCTCCGGGGCCAGTGGCCCCTCTTGGTGGACCCCCGGAACCCTTCTGGTGGTCTCGGTACATTACCGGTGATGACCGAAACACTTCCGGTGGCCAAATCCTCACTTCCTATATATAATTATTTACCTCCGGACCATTGCTGAACTCCTCGTGACATCCGGGATCTCATCCGGGACTTCGAACAACATTCGTTAACCACGTACATATATTCCCTATAACCCTAGCATCATCGAACCTTAAGTGTGTAGACCCTACAGGTTCGGGAGGCATGTAGAAATGACCGAGACATCTCTCTGGTCAATAACCGACAACGGGAAATGGATACCCATGTTGGCTCCCACATGTTCCACGATGATCTTATCGGATGAACCACGATGTCAAGGATTGAATCAATCTCATATACAATTCCCTTTGTCTATCGGTATAGTACTTTGCCTGAGATTCGATCGTCGGTATCTCGATACCTTGTTCAATCTTGTTACCGGCAAGTCTCTTTACTTGTTCCGCAACACATCATCCCGTGACCAACTCCTTAGTAACATAGAGCTCATTACGATGATGTCTTACCGAGTGGGCCCAGAGATACCCTTCCATCATACAGAGTGACAAATCCCAGTCTCGATTCGTGCCAACCCAACAGATACTTTCGGGGATACCCGTAGTGTACCTTTATAGCCACCCAGTTAAGTTGTGATGTTTGGTACACCCAAAGTACTCCTACGGTATCCGGGAGTTGTACAATCTCATGGTCTAAGGAACAGATACTTGACATTGGAAAAGCTTTAGCATACGAACTACAGGATCTTGTGCTATGCTTAGGATTGGGTCTTGTCCATCACATCATTCTCCTAATGATGTGATCCTGTTATCAATGACATCCAATGTCCATGGTCAGGAAACCGTAACCATCAATTGATCAATGAGCTAGTCAAGTAGAGGCTCACTAGGGACATGTTGTGGTCTATGCATTCAAACATGTATTACGATTTCCGGATAATACAATTATAGCATGAACAATAGACAATTATCATGAACAAGGAAATATAATAATAACTATTTTATTATTGCCTCTAGGGCATATTTTCAACACCAAAATGGGTTGTAAAACCATATATCTGTCCTTGTGTGCATGTTTAGGTCCCATACAAGAAATGAGAATGAATTTCAAACACCTCGGCTTCGTGGTTCGGCCGCAAACATTGAGAAACTTAGTTTTTAAATTCCCGTCAATCCAAAACTTGTCTAAAATTTCATGAAACTTGGCATGGTATCATGAAATGGCACCTAACTGTTGTGGTATTTTGTTTGTCCAATTTAAGTGAAGGCGCATGAATTAACATCCAACAAAGGCAATTTGAAACAATTAACTTCCACGTTATCATCTCAAACGTTTCTATAATTTAAATCATGGGCATTTTGCTAACCTTTCATGTGACGCCACACATCACAATTTTAGTGCCTAGAAGGTGATGTGCGGGCAACAACTTGAGTAGACGGGAGGCATGCGAGCGCGGTTCGTGGCTTAGGCTTACCGGGAGGCACGCGAGTAGTCCTACACTACGCAGGTTCACCGGGAAGCATGCAAATAGTATGTTGCACATGCTCAATGGGAAACGAGCCCTTTGACCTCCATCACCGCTCACCTCGCTCCCAACCTCTTCATTAATGGCGCTTGAGCCATTGTTTAATAAGCGGCCTTACTCTTCGCCTCCCATTCCCCTCTCACCCTAATCCTATCTCCTAGACCTCCTCCTACGCCATGGCGCACAAGGATCATCTGCCACTAGACTTGAACAACAGCGTCCCGGAGGACGACAACGCCATCGCCGCCCAACACTGCCGCCCCCACCTCAATTGGTTTTTCTAGTTTAATATTGTATCTCAATCGTATAAAAATGTGAAGTCACAACATGACTGCATGAAATCTATGGTTTGAACAAACTTGCGTCTTCTCTCTGAATGTGGAGACTTATCAAATTAAAAAGTAAAAATCATCAATGTTTTCTCTGATTAGAACATTCATCACAAACATTTTTGATTTAATAGCCATGCAAAGCATGAGCTATGGTTCCTTCACTAGTAAGGCAGGGGAAAATTTGATGCGCAGGATGTGTGCAACTCTTCGTCACAAACTTTTCAGATTGAACAGCATATGCAAAGCGAGAGCTATGGTTCCTTCGGCACTAATCCAGGGAAAAATTTGGTGCACAGGATTTGTACATCTCTTCATTGCAAATGATTTTGTATGATGACTCATGTGCAACCACATACAGACAATTTGGTCAGATTTTCCTCGGTCATATTGGGTATATTTCCATTTGAGAAACTAGAAACGTTGACATTTGTCAACCTAGTAACATTGGCATTTGTCAACCTTGTAGCACTGCCATTTGTTAATTTTTGCAGCTAAAAATCACTAGTATTGTCTAATTTTGCAACTGAAACTCAGTAAGCATAGATTTCATTCATAGATTAAGCAATCGTTTTTATATAAACAGTCCAACTCCACAGCTAAACCTAACTTTTTTTTCCTAATTCTTGCAAACCACATACTGAAACAGCTAGTACGACTATATATACTAGCTAATTTTAAGTACGTAGTACAGTTCAACTATATATCCTAGTTTCGTATGCATGTAATTTTCTATTGAGGTGCATGCGAATTTTTTCTATAGTCAATTATGTAATTGGATGTCTATTTGGCTATGCAATCATCTTCTCATAAGTATAGATATGTTGGTCTTCTGTAGCCAGAGCAAAGCACATCGCACCCGGACTAAACAACAGAACATGTCGGTGATTATTTCATTAATGATGATAATTGTATAGACCAGCAAGAGTTTTCCCATAACACACACAGCTTATTAGCAGAAATTATATGTGTTACTATAGGTCTTCACACACAAATTTGATTACTAACCTATTTGCCGCGTATCACATGCATCTTGTGAAGCTGAATCATTTGTGTTTATTTTGGTTCATCGCAAACAGTTGCTCCGAGTGAACTGTATGCCGTCTATTGCATACACCTTGATATGGCTGACCTTTTATATTGTTTTGGCTCATCGCAAATAGTTCATCTGAGTGAACTATATGATGTCTATCGCACACAACTTGATCTTGCTGGACGTTTCTGTTCTGTCTAATCTCAGACAGTTCATCCGAGTGAATTGTATGTTGTCTATCGCACACGCGTTGATTTGGTTGACCGTTTTTGTTGTTTTGTCCCATCGCAAACAGTTCATATGGATCCATTTTATGTCATGTATCACACATGTGACTATAATCTGAATCATGTTTGATGTCTCCGCCATCCCACACAGTTTGTTTTATTGGTGATGGTTTTGTTACAATATCATTTGCGAGTCATGCATTGCACACAGTTCCGTGGAAGGGTCTCTGATACATGTGTCGCGTTAGCACCATCCTGCAGTAGTGACCATAACTATCTATTATGGCATTTCCGTAGCCACTCTGAGATACATTGACATGCAACTTCTACTGTTACATCACATGACATGTGTGTCCATTGTCATATTGCTTTGCAAGATCTTATAGAGATGACATGATCTTTCTGGCACAACCACCGTTCATCATTGTTATACATGTTACGCTAGATCATTGCACATCCCGGTAAATTGCTAGAGGCATTCATATAGAGTCACATTTTCAGTTATCGAGTTGTACGTAAATAAAATTGTGATGATCATCATTATTAGTGCATTGTCCTAGTGAGGAATGGCTGATGCATACTTTAACTGCCCCACAGGTATGGATGAGACTCCGGACGATTTTTTTTAAAAGGCCAAAAAGAGCTTAAGAAAACATGAGAGAAAAAGAGAAAAGGGGCAATGTTACCATCCTTTACCATACTTGTGCTTCAGAGTAGCACCATATTATTTATATAGAGAGTCTCCTTAGTTATCACTTTCTTATACTTATGGAAATTTTTCATTATAGAACTTCACTTGTATATTCGGATGGTGGGCGTCCTCAAATGCCCGAGGTCCTCATGAGCAAGCGAGTTGGATGCACACCCACTTAGTTTTAGTTTGATATTTCATACACTTCTAGCTCTTAGTGCATCCGGTACATGGCAATCCCTGCTCCTCGCATTAATATCGATTGATGGGCCTCTCGATTGCCCGTTGATCCGCCTAGTTGATGCGAGACTTTCTTCCTTTTTGACTTCTCCTATTGACCTCTATCACCACATTCTATTCCACCTATAATACTATATCCATGGCTCACTATCGGTGTCAAAACCGGCAGATCTCGGGTAGGGAGGCCAAGCTATGCGTTTAGAGCATCGATGGTAACAGGAGGCTGGGGACACGATGTTTACCCAGGTTCATGCCCTCTCGATCGAGGTAAAACCCTACTTCCTGCTATATTAGTATGGATGAATAGGTGTACAAGAGTTGATCTACCTCGAGAACGTAATGGCCAAACCCTAGGTCTAGCCTATGAGGATATTGTAAGATGATCCCCTCTACAGACTAAACCCCTCGGCTTATATACACACCGGAGGGGACCTAGGGTTACAAGGGTGACTTGGGGAGGAATAAATTGACACATCCGGACTCTACACCTGCCTTTCTATGTACATTGGAGTCCTGATCGAATACGGGGGAGGGCCTTCTGCTTCTTCTTCATGCGGCCCAGCTTCAACGACCCGGATGACTAAGGACCCCTGAATACAGGACTCCCTTAGTAGCCCCCGGACTTGTCTTCAAGGACGAGATTGTATCCGGCTTCATGTCTTCGGTCTTGCAAGGTGAGTCCTCCTGGATGATAGTTCGACTTCTTCAAATATTATAATCTGCTGATTCCTCATCGTCGTCATCTCGTCTTCCACGTGTCCAATGAATGCGAATTGTCTGGGCATCTTTTGCAAATACCCCCTTGACTGTTCAAGGGAGGTGCCTATATAAGAGAATAGATCCGACTGCCTTTCCATCTCATTCCACGCGGAAGAAACCCTAGTGCCTGCAAAAAATCTTCAAACATGGCTAGTGCCCCGAGCTCCTCCTCGCGCCCTCATGGCCCTCGTGCAGGAGATTGGAAAAGCTGCTCTATGTCTCACGCGCATCTGCGGACACTACAAGCGCAGAGGTATCTCCCTCCAGAGGATCTTGTCCCCGTCTGGGCCGGACTAACGTCTGTCGACAACCAAGCCCTGGCAGAGAGCTTTCCCAACCCCTCCGATGGAGAGCAGGTATGTCTCGTCCCTTAGCTTTTAAGAGGTGTGGGGTGCCATGTCCATCCCTTTCTCAGGGGACTCCTGGACTTCTACGGCCTCCAACAGTACAATCTTACTCCAGGTTCAATTTTGCACATTGCGGGTTTTGTCGCTCTATGCAAACTTCTCTTGGGCTACGAGCCCCACTTTGAGCTGTGGAGAAGGTATTTCTGCCTTGTCCCTCGATCGGAAGAGGGATCCATATTTGAAGTTGGGAGCGCCGAAGTATGGCGCATAGCCAAGACATGCTATCTTTCCGGTACTTCGAAGAAGGCATCCAAAGAGTGACACTCGGAGTGGTTTTAAATTGAAGATGTCGCTTTGCCGGATCCAGTCCGGCGCGGACTCCCCACGTATTCCAGCGCTCCGCCAAAGAAGCTTTTCAACTAGCGTCCTCGCGGTCCTTCGGAAGAAGAAAAGGCGGAGGTTAGCCAACTGGCTGGCAAGATTAGATTGCTTGCCAGTTCGGGGTTAACTATAATCGAAGTGATGGCCATTTCACTGAAGCGGCGTGTGCAGCCGCTCCAAGCCAGAGGACTTCCAATGTATCACTATAATGGTCAGAATGTTGCCTCGCGCCGCCTACGCCTGGATCTAGATGACCCTGGCATTCTAGGCGCTGTCCTGGAAGGCCTCTACAAAGGAGAGAAGCGGGACTTCATCCGTTTAACGTGTTGGGAAGGCCTTTCTATGTACAATCTTACCGACTGGGTGAGTCCTTCTCTTTGACCACTCTATTTTTCTTTGTTATGATGTATTGACCGAACTGTATTCGATTTCCCCCAACAGGAGTGGAGGAAGGTGGTCAAGGGGATTAATAATCCCGCCCCGCAGCCAGAGGACCAGTTCCAAAAGACGGGCCCCGGATATGAAGAGGACCCGGATATAGGCGTAGAGTTAGAAGAGGGAGTCTTCTATCAGGCCTGCCGTGAGGGCACCTTGGTGGCTATAGTAGCCGATTACCCAGGCCTCATTCCTTCTTCCTGTGTAAGTAATTTAGGGGATATCTCACTAACTAGAAGATTCCCAGTGCGCATTTACCCACCATATTCTATCATACTTAAACAGGGACGGTGCTCCTCATGCCGAACTGCGCGTAGACTGCAAACCTGGAGGGCGGCGCCCGCGTCGGGCGAGGCTTTGAAGCGGAAAAGGATCACGAATACCAACGGACCTTCAAAGAGGTATGTTTGTTTTACCATGCGCTGGGTGGTGAAATTGTTATTATTATAACTTTCCGCATTGTTTCTTCCTTTTAGGAGGAATTTAAGCCGGACTGTCCCCGGAGGCGACGCAGGCCAAGCTCCAGCCAATCCGGCATCGGGCCCATCAAGGGTGAATGCTAATTCGGTGCCGGATTGTCCTCTCCAGGAGGATTCGAATGAAGTGTCAGCTACCAATTCCAAAGTGGAGGTCGTGATGATTCATCGGCGGCGAAAAGCGGCCATGCGTGACCCTACTTTTTCTGAGGAGGCGTTTAACGCCCTCAATTCTGCAGATGCCTATATCTGAGCCGCTCAAGACGGACTCGCCGGAGCCACTTGATACGTCTCCAACGTATCTATAATTTTTGATTGTTCCATGCTATTATATATTCTATTTTGGATGTTTAATGGGCTTTATTATACACTTTTATATTATTTTTGGGACTAACCTACTAACCCAAGGCCCAGTGGAAATTGCTGATTTTTCCCTATTTCAGTGTTTCGCAGAAAAGGAATATCAAACGGAGTCCAAACGGAATGAAACCTTCGGGAGATTTATTTTTGGAACGATGTCTTCACGAGAGACTTGGAGTACAAGTCAGAGAAGAAACGAGGTGGCCACGAGGGGGCAGGGCACGCCCAGGGGGTGGGTGTGCCCCCCACCCTCGTGGGCCCCACATTGCTCCATCGGTGTACTTTTTCCTCCTATATATACCCATATACCCTGAAAACATCGAGGAGCATGAAGAAACCCTAATTCCACCGCCGTAACCTTTTGTTCCCATGAGATCCCATCTTGGGGCCTATTCCGAAGCTCCGCCGGAGGGGGCATCGATCACGGAGGGCTTCTACATCAACACCATAGCCTCTTAGTTTACCATAGACCTTCGGGTCCATAGTTATTAGCTACATGGCGTCTTCTCTCTCTTTGGATCTCAATACAAAGTTCTCCTCGATCTTCGAGGATATCTATTCGATGTAATCTTTTTGCGGTGTGTTTGTCGAGATCCGATGAATTGTGCGTTTATGATCAAGATTATCTATGAACAATATTGGATTATTTTCTGAAATCTTTTATGTATGATTATAATATTCTTGCAAGTCTCTTCGAATTATTGGTTTGGTTTGGCCTACTAGATCTATAGTTCTTGCAATGGGACAAGTGCTTGGCTTTGGCTTCAACCTTGCGGTGTCCTTTCCCAGTGACAGTAGGGGCAGCAAGGCACGTATAGTATTGTTGCCATCGAGGATAAAAAGATGGGGTTTACATCATATTGCTTGAGTTTATCTCTCTACATCTTGTCATCTTTCTTAAGGCGTTACTCTGTTCTTATGAACTTAATACTCTAGATGCATGCTGGATAGCGGTCGAGGTGTGGAGTAATAGTAGTGGATGCAGAATCGTTTTGGTCTACTTGTCATGGACATGTTGCCTATATACAATGATCATGCCTAGATATTCTCATAACTATGCGCTTTTCTATCAATTGCTCGACAGTAATTCGTTCACCCACCATAGAATTCTGCTATCATGAGAGAAGCCACTAGTGAAACCTATGGTCCCCTGGTCTATTCTCATCATAGTAATCTTCCATCTACTTTTCTTTGCTCTATTTACTTTCTGTTTCTATACCAAAAATACCAAAAATATTATCCTATCCTATCTATCAGATCTCACTCTCGTAAGTGACCGTGAAGGGATTGACAACCCCTTATCGCGTTGGCTGCCCCCTTATCGCGTTGGCTGCGAGGTTCTTATTTGTTTGCGCAGGTGCGAGGGACTCACGCGTGGTCTCCTACTGGATTGATACCTTGGTTCTCAAAAACTAAGGGAAATACTTACGGTACTGTGCTGCATCACCCGTTCCTCTTCGTGGGAATACAACGCAAGCTCGAGAAGTAGCACCACTCATCATCTTTCAAAAGATATGAGAGTAATTTTTTAATTTGAATAGTCCCATGCCAGTAGCCCCCGAGACTTAAAGCAGTTGGTACAACTGATTTGAGGATCGTTGTATTTGTATAAGTCATTCGAGAGAAGAATAACTCTTTATCCAAGGAACTCAAAGAGTGTCAGACTCAGCTCGCCGAATTGAAAAATTCGAAGGAATTCAGAAAGGATGCTGTTGGTAAGAACTAAGAATAATTGTGTCCGGAAGCTATAACAGTTCTGCTGATTACTATGATATATACACTAATGTATAATACAACACCAGGATCGACCGACCAATTGGAAAGGGAGTTAAGAGCTGCCCTAGCACACAAGAAATTTGTCGAAGAGGAAAAAGCTGCTGGCGAGCATGCACTAACGCAAGCTATGGAGAAAAGGAACCAAGCACAGGATGGAATAATTACGCTCGAACAAGAGCTAAGGGGCTTAAAGGCCCAACTCTCCAGTGCCTTGGAAGAGACCGGAGGCTAAAAAGCAGCATGTTCAGTATGTCTCATATACCTAGCTATCCTTATAGTCTCTTAGTTTGAAAGTTTCTTATAAAAACTTTTCCTGCAGGTTTATTGATTGGTCAGCCTAAAGGCGGAGTATCCGGTTTTGAGGGCGATGTGTTGCAAGAGCTTTCCAGGGTCCATGAACGGGCTAGGAAGGCCATGAAGAGTATAGCCAGAGCTCTATGGCCCGACGACTCCCCTCCAGATTCTATGGAGGATTTAGCGGACCTGTTCAAAGGGGCTCGACGCCGCTTCGAATTATGGAAAGCGTCAGCATGCCGTATGGGTGCTCGAGAAGCATGTGCTATGGTGAAGATGCGCTACACTCGTCTTGATCCAAATCACATGGCCCGTGTGGGACCTCGGGGGTCCGATGGACAGGAAATTTCTCCATGTTTGGTCTATAACCAAGTAGAAATAGCTGCTAAGCTTTCCCAGCAGGACTGTAAGCTAGACAGCTTGATAGAGGGAATAGAAAATGAATAGTCGTTTGATTCTATGTATTAATGTACCTTTACCATCAAACTTATCTCCAGCCGAATTTATATGAAGTTTGTCATGGCCGACCATCTGCTTTGACCTCCATAAACCCAAAGGCTGGAGTGTTTCCGAATACTATATATGTGGTAAAGCACATGATATGTTCGGAAACCAGGCATTCTGGTCATAATTGCTTGAACAGACGAACTGAGTTCGGGAAGTTATGTTATATTACTGTTTAACGTAAGAAACATCTTCCAGAGAGAATAGTTCGGTTAGGGGTTCCTTTCCCGGGGTCGGCGTGCATGAAGATGTGAGCCTAGGCTTTTCGATCCTATGAGAAGGATGGTAGGAAGCCATCTCCTGTGTTAGTTAAGATACGCTTTAGAATGCGATATGTCATGTATCGCCGAGCAATTATTCCCTTAAGAGCGCTAGCTTTCGGCTTCACCCAGTCTGAGGTACATATCCGGATTACCCCGCTGTAACAATCACAGAGGTGCTCCCTTTACGCCCTAGCCGAACAATCGGAAATGTAGTGGTAAGCATAGGAGCCAGGCAACCCAGCTTGGCAAGAACTTAAGTCATATCGGTGCATAAAATGGCAAGGATAAACTGTAAAAACATGCGACATTTTTAAGCAAGAAGCTTTATTGATAACGGGCTTTGTTAAAGGAAGCCCCCACGTATATGTGAGGACGTACTCGTCAAGTGGCAGTTCGAGTGAGCCGAATACTTGCCAAGAAAATGTAAAGAGGAATAAGGGAGATAAACAAGAAATAAAAAACAAGACCTAACTTATAAATAGGAGGAAATTGCTACCGAACTATCCATAAAATCGCCGGAGCCTGGCAGCGTTCCAAGGGTTCGGCTCAAGGCGGTTGTCCTGTGCATTGCGAAGGCGATAGGCTCCACCGGTGAGTACTTCGTCAATAATGAAGGGGCCCTCCCATTTTGGTTTGAGCTTGTCCTTTTTCTTCTCCGGGATGCGTAAAACGAGTTCGCCGATGTTGTATGTCTTGGCCCGCACTTCTCTGCTCTGGTATTGCCTAGCCTATTGTTGGTAAAATGCGGAACGTGCTAGCGCTGTATTGTGCTCCTCGTCAAGTCCATCTAGGTCGTTCTGCCGATCTAACTCGGCCTCCCGTTCCTCATACATGCGCACTCTAGGTGAGTCATGAGTAATGTCGCAGGGCAGAACAACCTCTGCGCCGTACACCATGAAAAAGGGTGTATATCCGTTCGTACGATTGGGAGTGGTCCGAAGCCCCTAGAGTACGGAGTCAAGCTCTTCGACCCAGTGTTTATCAGACTCCCGTAGGGAGCGCACTTGTCGGGGTTTAATGCCGCTCATAATCAGACCATTGGCCCTTTTGACCTGACCATTTGGTTGAGGGTGGTATACAGAAGCGTAATCGAGTTTTATACCCAACTTTGCACACCAGTTTTTTTACCTCGTCAGCTGTGAAATTGGAGCCATTATCTGTGATAATACTATGCGGGACACCATAACGGTGTACTACACTAGATATAAAATCTATCACAGGCCCTGCTTCAGCTGTTTTTACCGGCTTGGCTTCTATCTATTTAGTGAATTTGTCTACCATTACCAGTAAGTATTTTCTTTTATGACTTCCCCCTTTAAGGGGTCCGACCATATCAAGCCCCCAGACCGCAAAAGGCCAAGTAATGGGGATTGTTCTCAGTGCGGTGGGAGGCATGTGACTTTGATTTGCAAAGAGCTGGCAGCCAACACAGTGTTGGACTAAGGTTTGGGCGTCTGCTCGGGCAGTAGGCCAGTAAAAGCCAGCGTGAAAAGCTTTGCCTACGAGCGCCCTTGCTGCGGCATGGTGACCGCCCATTCCAGCGTGTATTTCAGTGAGAATTCACCTTCCCTCCTCTTCGGAGATGCACCTTTGGAGAATACCGGTTGTGCTTTTCTTGTATAGTTCACCTTCATGAACTATGCGGCGGGCCTCATTTCGATCATCGAGGAGTTCCTGCCTATTAAGTTAAGCTAGGAAAGGCTCTGTCCAGGGGGCTATGATAGCCATGATTTCGTGAGCTAAAGGAGTTATCTCCATGCTGGGA
Source organism: Secale cereale (assembly GCA_902687465.1). Classification (NCBI taxonomy): domain Eukaryota; kingdom Viridiplantae; phylum Streptophyta; class Magnoliopsida; order Poales; family Poaceae; genus Secale; species Secale cereale. The sequence continues at coordinate 862,490,031 of LR738713.1, read as the reverse complement.
TCTCCGATGACATCGTGATTGAGTTCGGCTGGGGGTATGCTTGGACCCGTATTTGTATCGCCGCTCGCGTCCTGCCATGTTACTGATGGCTTAAACTACCATTCCACAAATGTGTTCGGTGGGACGGGGTCGCGTTTAGCTCCCATGCGTGCGAGTACGTTAGCTGCCTGGTTATTATCCCGGGCTATGTGATGGAATTCCAACCCCTAAAATCGAGCCGACATTTTTAATATGGCATTGCAATAAGCTGCCATTTTTGAATCATTCACATCAAAATCCCCGTTGATTTGGGAGATGGCGAGGTTTGAGTCTCCGTGTACCTCGAGGCGTTGTATGCCCATGGATACGGCTAGTTGGAGACCATGCAATAGGGCCTCATATTCGGCCGCATTGTTCGAGTCCGTATACATAATCTGTAAAACGTACGGAATAGTATCCCCTGTTGGAGATGTCAGTATTACGCCGGCCCCCAGCCCGGCTAGCATTTTGGAACCGTCGAAGTACATTGTCCAGTGGGAGTATGTGCCGTACTCTTTAGGGAGTTCGGCTTCGGTCCATTCTACGGCAAATTCGGCCAACACCTGGGATTTAATAGTCCGGTGCGGCTTGTAGGATATTTTGAACGGTAAGAGCTCAATGGCCCATTTGGTTATGCGTCCCGTGGCGTCTTTATTATTGATAATATCATTGAGTGGTACCTCGGATGCCACTGTGATCAAACACTCTTGAAAGTAGTGCCGGAATTTCCGAAATGACATGAAGACTGCATAGGCAATTTTCTGATAATGGGGGTACCATGATTTACACGGTGTGAGAACCTCGGATACATAGTATGCGGGCTTTTGAACGGGTAATTTATGTCCCTCTTTGGCTCGTTCGACGACGAGCACGGCACTCACTACCTGGTGAGTAGCTGATATGTACAGTAGCATTGGTTCGCCAACACCGGGGGCGGCTAGGGTTGGGTTGCTTGCTAGTAGAGCTTTTATTTCTTCCAATCCGGTTGTGGCCGCATTTGTCCATTCGAAATTGTCAGTGCGCCGTAGCAATCTGTAAAGTGGCAATGCTTTTTCTCCTAACCTGGAGATGAAGCGGCTTAAAGCTGCTACGCAACCTGCTAGTTTTTGCACTTGCTTGAGATCGTTTGGTATTTTGAGTTCTGACAGGGCCCGGATTTTGGCTGGGTTAGCTTTGATTCCTCTATGGGATACGATGAACCCTAATAGATTTCCGGCTGGAATGCCGAAGACACATTTTTCCAGATTGAGCCTTATGTCATATTCTCGGAGGTTGGCGAACATAAGGCGGAGATCATCCACCAAGGTCTCGACGTGTTTGGTCTTTACGACTACGTCGTCAACATATGGCTCCACTGTTTTGCCAATTTGTTTTTCTAAGCATATTCGAATCATGCGTTGATATGTGGCACCAGCGTTTTTGAGTCCGAAGGGCATAGTGTTGAAAAAGGGGCCGTACGGGGTGATAAATGCCATTGCGGCCTAATCACATTCCTTCATCTTTATCTGATGGTATCCGGAATAAGCATCATGGAAGCACAGCGAGTCGTGTCCGGCCGTTGCATCGATAATTTGGTCAATGCGGGGCAAAGGAAATGGATCCTTTGGGCAAGCCTTATTCAGGTTTGTGAAATCAACACAGAGGCGCCAGGATTTATCCTTCTTCGGTACCATGACTAGGTTGGCTAGCCAATCCGGATGTTTAATTTCTCTGATGAATCTGGCTTCCAATAGTTTGGCTAACTCTTCTCCCATTGCTTGTCTTTGGGTTCGGAATATCATCGCAGTGACTGCTTGACTGGTTTGAACCCTTTTATAATATCGAGGCTATGTTCGGCCAGCCTACGTGGGATTCCTGGCATGTCTGAAGGGTGCCAGGCAAATATATCCCAATTTTCCCGAAGGAAGGCGCGTAACGCGCTGTCTACCGCCGGATCCAGCTGTGCCCCGATGGATGCTGTTTTGTTAGGGTCCGTTGGGTGCACTTGGAATTTGATGATTTCGTTAGCGCGCTTGAAGGAGGTAGACTTCGATCTTTTGGCGAGGATGACATCATCGGCATCCACATTTGATCGTAGGGTGGTTAGTTCTTCAACCGCGAGAGCTTCGGATAATGCCTCTAAGGCTAAGGATGCCGTTTTGTTTTCGGCGCGGAGTGCTCTATCGGGATCACTTATTATTGTGATCACCCCATTGGGCCCTGGCATTTTAAGCTTCATGTACCTGTGATGGGGTATAGCTTGAAAGCGCGAGAAAGCGTCCCATCCTAGAAGGGCGTGGTATCCACTGTGAAAAGGCACAATGTGAAAGAGTAGTTCCTCCGATCTGTAGTTGTCGGGTGAGCCGAACACTACATCGAGCTAAATGCTTCCCGAACACTTGGCCTCGCGGCTTGGTATAATTCCCCTAAAGGTTGTGTTGGAGTGCTCAATGCGAGATGCTACCTCTTGAGCTTGCGTTGTATTCCCTCGAAGAGGAAAGGGAGATGCAGCACAGTAGCGTAAGTATTTCCCTCAGTTTTTGAGAACCAAGGTATCAATCTAGTAGGATACCATGCGTGAGTCCCTCGCACCTGCACAAACAAATAAGAACTTCGCAGCCAATGCGATAAGGGGTTGTCAATCCCTTTACGGTCACTTACGAAAGTGAGATCAGATAGAGATGATAGTTTATATTTTTGGTATTTTTAGTTTAATAAAATAGCAAATAAAAGCGGTAAAAGTAAAGTAGATGTAGATTGATATGTTGAGAATAGACCCCGGGGCCATAGTGTTCTCTAGTGGCTTCTCTCATGATAGCGATATTCTACGGCGGGTAAACAAATTACTGTCGAGCAATTGATAGAAAAGCGAATAATTATGAGACTATCTAGGCATGATCATTGTATATAGGCATCACGTCCGAGACAAGTAGACCGACTCCCGCCTGCATCTACTACTATTACTCCACACATCGACCGCTATCCAGCATGCATCTATTGTATTGAGTTCATACGAACAGAGTAACGCCTTAAGCAAGATGACATGATGTAGAGGGATAAACACAAGCAATATGATGTAAACCCCATCTTTTTATCCTCGATGGCAACAATACAATACGTGCCTTGCTGCCCCTACTATTACTGGAAAGGACACCGCAAGATTGAACCCAAAGCCAAGCACTTCTCCCATGGCAAGAACTATAGATCTAGTAGGCTAAACCAAACCAATAATTCGAAGAGACTTGTAAGGATATTATGAGCACACATAAAAAGTTCAAAGAAGAACCAAATATCTTTCATAGATAACCTTGATCATAAACTCACAATTCATTGGATCTTGACAAACACACCGCAAAAAGAGATTACATCGAATAGATCTCCTCAAAGACCGAGGAGAACTTTGTATTGAGATCCAGAGAGAGAGAAGAAGCCATCTAGATACTAGCTATGGACCCGAAGGTCTGTGGTAAACTACTCACAACTCATGGTGAGGGTAATGATGATGATGATGAAGGCCTCCGTGATGGATCCCCCTCCGGTGGAGCTTCGGAACATGCTCCAAGATAGGATCTCCACGGGAACAGAAGCTACGGCGGTGGAATTAGGGTTTTCTCTCTGTTCACGGAGTTTCTGGGGTACGTGGACTTATATAGGAAGAAGGAGGGCACCGGGGGACGCTCGAGTGGGCCTCGAGGCAGGGGGCGCGCCTTGGGAAGGGGGGCGCGCCCCCCCACCCTCGAGGGCCACTCGAGGCTCCCCTGACGTGGTTCTCAAGTTCCTCTGGCGTGATTTTCTCCAAAAATATCTCTCGCGAAGGTTTCATTCCGTTTGAACTCCGTTTGATATTCTTTTTCTGCAAAACCCTGAAATAGGCAAAAAAAACAGCAATCTGGACTGGGCCTTTGGGTTAGTAGGTTAGTCCCAAAAATGATATAAAAGTGAATGATAAAGCCCTTTAAATATCCAAGACTTCATAAATAATAGCATGGAACAATCAAAAATTATAGATACGTTGGAGACGTATCAAGCATCCCCAAGCTTAATTCCTGCTCGTCCTTGAGTAGGTAAATGATAAAGAAAGAATTTTTGATGTGGAATGCTAAACAATATAGTTTTTCAATGTAATTCTCTTAATTGAGGCATGAATGTTCAGATCTGAAAGATTCAAGATAAAAGTCTGTATTGACATAAGAAATAACAATACTTCAAGTAATACTAACAAAGCAATCATGTCTTCTCAAAATACTATGGCTAAAGAAAGTTATCCCTACAAAATCATATAGTGTTGGCTATGCTCCCTCGTTATCACACAAAAATATTCATATCATGCACAACCCCGATTTCAGCCAAGCATTTGTTTTCATGCTCTATCTTTTCAAACCTTTCAACTTTCACGCAATACATGAGAGTGAGCCATGGATATAGCACTATGGGTGGAATAGAGGTGGTTGTGGAGAAGACAAAAATGAGGGAGATAGTCTCACATCGACTAGGCGTATCAACGGGCTATGGAGATGCCCATCAATAGATATCAATGTGTGTGAGTAGGGATTGCCATGCAACGGATGCACTAGAGATAAATATGAATGAAAGCTCAACAAAAGAAACTAGTGGGTGTGCATCCAACTTGCTTGCCCACGAAGACCTAGGGCATTTGAGGAAGCCCATCGTTGGAATATACAAGCCAAGTTCTATAATGAAAATTCCCACTAGTAAATGAAAGTGACTAAACATGAGACTCTCTAGAATGAAGAACATGGTGCTACTTTGAAGCACAAGTGTGGAAAAAGATAGTAGCAAATTGTCCCTTTTTCCTTTTTTTTGGGCCTTTCTTTTTATTCTTTGGCCTTTGATTTTTTTTCTCTTTTTTTGCGGATGGGCTTTATAGATTTAGCCTTTCCTCCCATGGGACAATGCTCTAATAATGATGATCATCACACTTTCATTACAACTCGATATTACAACTCGATTCTACAACAACAAAGTATGACTCTATATGAATGCCTCCGGCGGTGTACCGGTATGTGCAATGAAACAAGAGTGACATGTATGAAGTTATGCATGGTGGCTTTGCCACAAATACGATGTCAACTACATGATCATGCATGGCAATATGACAATATGATGCGTGTCATATAAATGGAACGGTGGAAAGTTGCATGGCAATATATCTTGGAATGGCTATGGAAATGCCATGATAGGTAGGTATGGTGGCTGTTTTGAGGAAGGATATATAGTGGGTTTATGGCACCGGCGAAAGTTGCGCGGTACAAGAGAGGCTAGCAATGGTGGAAGGATGAGAGTGCGTATAATCCATGGACTCAACATTAGTCATAAGAACTCATATACTTATTGCAAAAATCTACGAGTCATCAAAACAAAGCAATCAACGCATGCCCCTAGGGGGGAGGTTGGTAGGAGTTAACCATCGCGCGCCCCCGACCTCCACACAAAGGTTGGCACTCTACAAATACCTCATGCTCTAACTTAGTCACACAACGGTTCACCATACGCGCATGATACGGGAATCACTATCCTTAACACAAGTATTTCTCAATTTCATAATAACTCCACTAGCATGACTCTAATATCACTATCCTCAAGTCTCAAAACAATTATCAAGCATCCAACGTCTCATCATATTCAATGCACTCAGTGTGAATTTTTTTTACTACATTGACATTGGATGTCTATCATGTGAAGACTAGTTTCTTTAGCCTAAACACATTACCATGCTGTTTTAATAGACTCTCAAATTGATATAAGTGAAGCATGAGAGTTCAACAATTTCTACAAAATATTACCACCACCGTACTCTAAAAGATATAAGTGAAGCACTAAAGCAAAAGCTATTCAACTCAAAAGATATAAGTGAAGCACATAGAGTGTTCTAACAATTTCTAGGCCATATTTAACTCTCTCAAATAGGTGTTTCCAGCAAGGATGATTGTGGAAAACTAACAAGCAAAGACTCAAATTATACAAGACGCTCCAAGCAAAACACATAACATGTTGCGAATAAAAATATAGCTCCAAGTATAGTTACCGATGGATGAAGACGAAAGAGGGGATGCCTTCCCGGGGCATCCCCAAGTTTAGGCTTTTGATTATCTTGAATTTACTTGGGTTCCATGGGCATCCCCAAGCTTAGGCCTTTGCTACTCCTTGTTCCATAGTCCATCAAAGCAATACTCAAAACTTGGAAACTTCACAACACAAAACTTAGACAAAAATTCTCGTGAGCTCCGTTAGTATAAGAAAGAAAACCACTACTCAAAGGTACATCAATGAATTCACTCTTTGTTTATATTGGTGTTAAACCTACTGTACTCCAACTTCTCTATGGTTCATATCCTCCAATACTACTCATAGATGCAACGGAATAAGCAAACAACACACGAAAAACAGAATCTGTCAAAGACAGAACAGTCTGTAGTAATCTGCATGGTTAGCCTACTTCTGGAACTCCAAACAATTCAAACTAAATTGGTAAATTTGCGCAATTTGTCTACCAATCATTTGCAAAAAGAATCAACTAGAAATCATGCTCCAGTAAAATCCCACGACTACTTTAGCGAGCGCTAACGATTCTGTTTTTCACAGCAAGATCATATAAACTTCACACAAGTCTTCCCAAAGGTTCTACTTGGCACAAACACTAAACAAAACATGAAACCACATATAATCAGAGGCTAGATGCAATATTTATTCCCTAACAACAACAAAAACAAAAAACAAAAAATTGGGTTGCCTCCCTACAAGCACTATCGTTTTACGCCCCTAGCTAGGCACGATACAAGATAGATCTAGGTATTGCCATCTTCGATCTTCACCCTTTTAATGGTGTCAAGTTCGAATCCGGGAGGTTCCTTACGTTTCCCTTCATATTCGGAAATCTTTAGATCTAAAGCATCCAACCGCTTATTACAAAGAGTAATCAACATATTCATGCGGCGGAGATTCCCACTAACACTTTTAAGAGGTTCAAGAGATTTTTGTAATATTTTTGTTACTTCGCAAATTTTCTCAAAAACTTGCGTCCCTTCCGGGGTTGAATTTGACCCTTTTTGGGGAGGTAGTGTTCCCACTATCCCCTCTATAATTTCATGCGCGATACTAGGATCAACTTCGATAAAATTCCCTTTGGCAACGCAATCCAAGAGTTGTCTGTTAGACATATTCAAACCAACATAAAAATTGCGAAGCAAGATTCTAAAATTCACCTCTAAGGTGCACTTACGATAAGATTCCATCATCCTAAACCAAGCATCTTTTAAATTTTCTCCTTGCTTTTGCTTGAAGTGAAGCACTTCAAACTCGGGAGACAAAGGAGCGGATAAGGGACTAGCCATAATGACAAGCAAGCACGCAGCAAGCGAACGATAAACACACGGCGGAAGAAGGGCAAATAAAATGGCAAGGGTGAAGTGGGGGAGAGGAAAACAAGAGGCAAATAAATGTAATGCGAAGGATAAGGGTTTTTGATAGGTATTGGTATCTGACTTTTGTGTAAGCCTCCCCGGCAACGGCGCCAAAAATTCTTCTTGCTACCTCTTGAGCTTGCGTTGTATTCCCTTGAAGAGGAAAGGGAGATGCAGCACAGTAGCGTAAGTATTTCCCTCAGTTTTTGAGAACCAAGGTATCAATCCAGTAGGAGACCACGCGCGAGTCCCTCGCACCTGCACAAACAAATAAGAACTTCGCAGCGAACGCGATAAAGGGTTGTCAATCCCTTTACGGTCACTTACGAAAGTGAGATCTGATAGAGATGATAGTTTATATTTTTGGTATTTTTAGTTTAATAAAACAGCAAATAAAAGCGGTAAAAGTAAAGTAGATGTAGATTGATATGTTGAGAATAGACCCGGGGGCCATAGTGTTCTCTAGTGGCTTCTCTCGTGATAGCGATATTCTACGGCGGGTAAACAAATTACTGTCGAGCAATTGATAGAAAAGCGAATAATTATGAGACTATCTAGGCATGATCATTGTATATAGGCATCACGTCCGAGACAAATAGACCGACTCCTACCTGCATCTACTACTATTACTCCACACATCGACCGCTATCCAGCATGCATATAGTGTATTGAGTTCATACGAATAGAGTAACGCCTTAAGCAAGATGACATGATGTAGAGGGATAAACTCAAGCAATATGATGTAAAAACCATCTTTTTATCCTCGATGGCAATAATACAATATGTGCCTTGCTGCCCCTACTGTCACTGGGAAAGGACACCGCAAGATTGAACCCAAAGCCAAGCACTTCTCCTGTTGCAAGAACTATAGATATAGTAGGCCAAACCAAACCAATAATTCGAAGAGACTTGCAAGGATATTATGAGCACACATAAAAAGTTCAAAGAAGAACCAAATATCTTACATAGATAACCTTGATCATAAACACACAATTCATCGGATCTTGACAAACACACCGCAAAAAGAGATTACATCGAATAGATCTCCTCGAAGACCGAGGAGAACTTTGTATTGAGATCCAGAGAGAGAAGCCATCTAGATACTAGCTATGGACCCGAAGGTCTGTGGTAAACTACTCACAACTCATGGTGAGGGCGATGATGATGATGATCAAGGCCTCCATGATGGATCCCCCTCCGGTGGAGCTCCGGAACAGGCTCCAAGATAGGATCTCCACGGGAACAGAAGCTACGGCGGTGGAATTAGGGTTTTCTCTCTTTTCACGGAGTTTCTGGGGTACGTGGATTTATATGGGAAGAAGGAGGGCACCGGTGGATGCTCGAGTGGGCCTCGAGGCAGGGGGCGCGCCCTGGGAAGGGGGGCGCGCCCCCACCCTCGAGGGCCACTCGAGGCTCCCCTGACGTGGTTCTCAAGTTCCTCTGGCGTGATTTTCTCCAAAAATATCTCTCGCGAAGGTTTCATGCCGTTTGGACTCCGTTTGATATTCTTTTTCTGCAAAACCCTAAAATAGGCAAAAAAAACAGCTATATGGATTGGGCCTTTGGGTTAGTAGGTTAGTCCCAAAAATGATATAAAAGTGAATGATAAAGCCCATTAAACATCCAAGACTTCATAAATAATAGCATGGAACAATAAAAAAATTATAGATACGTTGGAGACGTATCACGGGATTTCTCAACCTGCATTTTTGCAAGCGTTTCCTCATATATGAGGTTTAGTCCGCTTCCTCCGTCCATAAGTACTTTAGTGAGGCGGAAGCCGTTCACTATTGGGTCTAGTACAAGAGCTGCTAATGCTCGGATTGGCTGGACTCGAGGTGCGTCTTCGGCACAAAAACTAATTGCCGTGTCGCTCCATGGGCTTGCAGAGCTAATTTGGTAAACCTCGGCAGGTTCGCGATTTGATGTATTGCGACGATTATTTGAGGGGAATGTCTCGAAAACAGTGAAGGCATAGATGTCTTTCTCCCTTGGTGCGGTGGTGGCAAGAATTGCCGTACCGCTCTTTGCTACCTGCCGCAGTACCCAACATGCTCTAAGGCGATGGTTTGGGACATTGTCCATGGTTGCATGTATTTGGCAAGGTGTATCGAGTAGTTCGTCCAGTACAGACCTGTGCCTTAAAAGAGGCTTGTTCTTCTTGCCAATAGGAATGCTATCGCATGACCAACTAGGGTAAGTCCGTTTAGCTTTGGTGACGTATTGTCCGGATATGGACTGTTCTAAAGGTGTATTCTGGGCTTTCCAATTATTTTCCATTGCGCAGTACTTCCGTACTAACTGCGATAATTCTGTGAAACTCAGAACACGACGTCGGTTGAGGGTGTTCAAGACTCCCTCGTCTGTGCAATTGCGGTGAAATAGAGAAACCGCGTTGTCGTCGCAGCGGCCCCTAACCTTGTTTTTAACAAGTAGGAATCTGGCCCAGAAGTGGTCGACCGTTTCCTCGGGCTACTGTTGTATGTTCGCGAGGTCATCTATGTCTGGGATTCCAGATTTACTTCAAAAGTTTTTCCCGGGGTGGGTGGGTGTTGGAAATTTTGAATCCCGACCCAGAGTGGTATTCGGGGTTTTAACAACCCCCGATGGTGACGATCCGGTTTCGATGGGATCTAATTGCCCTTCGGATCCAGCGTCGGTCCCAGAGCTCAAAGAACATAGTGCACCTCCTGACTGGGAGGTGTTCAGCTCGATCGGTTCGGAGATCCGTACTGTTGCGGTATCCGTATGTAGAGGAGAAGTCTCTATGGCTCCGTCCTCCACTGCTGCTACCAGATGAGTGATCGGAGAAGGGTCGATCTCGTCATGGCCGGATTTAAGTCCGATTTGATCTCCTGGCGATGAAAGCCCGATGGCGGCGATGCGATCCAGCAGCTCATTTATGGGCAAGATTTTTGCCAAAGTCGCGTCATCGGAGTAGCCGGAATCGGCATAAAGGTGACGCTTGACGGCCGCAGGGAGTGCAGCCGGCCCAGAGGCCATGCGGGCGCATACAGTGAACCCGCCGAGCTGGAGGACCTGGCCGATAGCCAGGTTATTTCCGAGGGTGATCCCGTCGTCGATCATGAGACGCGCCATCGATCGCTCATGGCGAGCTCACAGCTGAGCTCTCGATGAAAGCACCATTGTCGGTGTCAAAACCGGCATATCTCGGGTAGGGGGGCCCAAGCTATGCGCTTAGAGGATCGATGGTAACAGGAGGCTAGGGACACGATGTTTACCCAGGTTCAGGCCCTCTCGATCGAGGTAAAACCCTACTTCCTGCTATATTAGTATGGATGAATAGGTGTAGAAGAGTTGATCTACCTCGAGATCGTAATGGCTAAACCCTAGGTCTAGCCTATGAGGATATTGTAAGATGACCCCCCTCTACAGACTAAACCCCTCGGCTTATATACACACCGGAGGGGACCTAGGGTTACAAGGGTGACTTGGGGAGGAATAAATTGATACATCCGGACTCTACACGTGCCTTTCTATGTACATAGGAGTCCTGACCGAATATGGGGGAGGGCCTTCTGCTTCTTCTTCATTTGGCCCATCAATGCGGCCCAGCTTCAACGACCCGGATGACTGAGGACCCCTGAATACAGGACTCCCTCACTCACTCTCATGTATTGAGTGGATTTGAAAATGCTAAAGCACGTTACACTAGAGGAATCAGGCACTTTGCCGTCCGCCATGGCGGACAACAAAGGTATACCTGGCGGACGGCAAAGGCCTTTGCCGCCCGTCAGCAGACGACAACAGGTCCGGCTGAATAGGCTACGACAAAGGCTTGATGACAAAGATGAAACGGTCTTTGCCGTCAGCCGGCCGACGGCAAAGGTCCTGGACTGCACACATAGTAGCTTATCGCCGTTAGGGGGCTAACGGTGTGTTTTGCTGTCCGCTGGCAGACGGCAAAGACCATTGCACCTTTGTCATCAGCCAGCAGACGGCAAAGTAACCAAATAGGCCAGCCAACAGGTTGTACAGGTAGCCGCCACATGGCATCTTTGCCATCTACTGGTTTACGGCAAAGAAAGAGCCTGTATAGCCCCTGTTTTTCTGTTTTTTCTTAAATTCATTCAATTTGAACACACAAGTTTCATCACAAAAATTTCACAGAAGACATATCCAACACACAAGTTTCATCATACATACATAGATAACCAACACATAATTCCATCCATACATATTATATTACAAAAGTTTCGCATTGTTCATCCAACACCGTTATCCATCCATCCATATAAAAAGTTCCATCCATGCTAGTTCATCGATACAAAATAAAAGCAGAAAGGGAAAAGAAGCACTCCATCCATGCAAGCTTCCGTGAATTAAATGAAATATGCAAAATGGGAAACAAGAGACTTAGAAGAAGAAGAAGAAAATGAAGAAGAAGAAGAAGAAGAAGAAGTAATCATACTTAGGTAAAATGGAGCTAACCTAGCTACGTATGCCATTTTTGAGTGAACTAAGCATATTATGCCATTTTTGATATAAAGCAGCTAAGTATAGATCTTTATTGAGCTAACCTAGGTAACTAAGCATATTAGAGCTAACTTAGGTCATTTTGGAGAAGAAGAAGAAGAA
>LR738713.1:862464881-862476985 GCA_902687465.1 Secale cereale | reverse complement strand
GCTGGACCACCTTGATACCCAAACCAGGACCGCCACCAACATGAAACCACGCACCACCTAAGAGGCTAGGAGAAACCACTGGACTTTGTTGTACTGTCACGACCCAACTACTGCCGAAGAGGACCCTCTGGCCTCTTGCTCTGGATCGAGGAGCGTCATCCATGTTGGCAAGCTGGAAGGACGAAGAGAGGATGTTGTCGCGTGTAAAAGATAGGTGCAAACGATAACGCGAGTCACTAAAGCAAGTAGCCGGCTCTTGATCGGAATGCTTGAGTTTCTGATTCATCTCCTCTAACGCCGTAGCGTTAGCAGCCGCGGCGAGAGAAGATGCATGTGACATTAAAAAATTCACACCACTTCAAATATTGGCTTATAGAACGGGATCCTCTGCAAGTTTTCTCCGCAAACCTCGCAGAGTCTCGGGGGCTACTACAGATATGGAATACTTAAACTAAGGACTAAATCCAATTTGCGAGAAAAGAGTATTACTTGACTTACGTCAAATCCTCTTAGAAGGCCTTGGACATCGTCGTTCAGTCCGGATTGGATGGACCGAATGCGTTGCATGACCGCAGTCGGTGTCCGTCAACGATGACAGAGTTGTTCACCAATTCCTCCAGCGCATCCGGCCAGCCAGCTGCCGCCCGTTTGGAGGTGTTCGGCGGTGGCGTTGGTTCCCCGACCCCTTCCCCACTTGAAGGAGGAACCTGCATCGTCGAGGGCCTCGGGGGCTCGGGAACGGACGGCTGAGGAGGTCCGGATGGTCCGGACATGCTCCCCGCACCGGCCAGGAGCGACGCATCCTCCTAGTCTTCGGCAACCGAGGTATCAACCTCGGCCATGATGGTGTCAACCTCCTCCGCGTTCGGAGGTGGAGGAGGAGTCCTTCAAGACAACACCTCCCGGATATCTTCAGGGATCAGGGAAGGCGCGGGCGTGACGCAAACCCGCTGTCCACTAGTTCGGTGGGCGGAGACGTCCCCTCGAAAGTCTGCTCGGTGGGGCGGTCACGTGGAGGGCTGCAGTTCTGAAGAGCTAGCCTCCGACTAGAATGAATTACTAAAAAACAACGTAGCTAAAAAATACCAGCGTCATACCTGCCAACCGGGTGCTTGACCCTGGGTCCCTTCTTCAAAACCTCTTCGGACGCCTTGGACTACTTGTCCAAGTTGTCAGGTAGGACCAGCTTAGGCCAACACCGCCTCTTTAGGGCTTGAGGGGGCTGAACCTCCTCGATGTCCTCGGACGCCGCCCTCTTCTTGGAATGCGATGAGGCGCTTTTCTCCTCGTCTTCATCCTCGTCCTCATCCTGCGCGGATGTGGCTGCAGCGTCTCCGGACCTGCTGACCGGACGAGCTCTGCGGCGGAGGCCCTCCCTAGCCTCCGGTACCTCTTTATTTTTGCCCTTCTTGTCGGGCGCCTTGTAAGGCACCACGACCAGCAGCTTCTCTAGCTGCTCGGACCGGGGCTCTTCGGGCAGCGGCGCCGGGCCGCTGATCTTCTTTCCCTTGGCGACCCAGCCCTGCAAAATCCGCATAGAGGTTCAGACTGAATCATACGTGGTGTGAATGTACGAATACATTATAAATATGAATGTCGCTCACCTTCGTCGAAGGGTTCGCGGCGTCAAGTCCGATGTCCTTCCCCTCAGCTGGCCACTCCTCTTGAGGCTTGAATAGCAGACCCCATATTTTGTCATGGGATGTGCCGAAGAGGTGATGCACGGTAGCCGGATCCTCGGGCTCATGCTCCCACAATAGCTTGGCCCTCACCTAGCAAGGGGGGAGTCGGCGGTTGACCACGATCTGGACCACGTCGACCAGCTTTGCGCCGGTCCCCATTACGTTGACGACGCGCTTCTACAGCATCTTCAAGTCGACAGCGGACCCCCAGTCCGGGCTCTTGGTGGCCCATGAGGTCAGTCTGGCGGGGGGTCCGGATATGATTGCGGGAGCCGCCCCCCAGGCGGCGCCCTTGGCTCGATGATGTAGAACCATTCCTTCTACTACACCTTGACGGTGTCGATAAACTTGCCCTCCGGCCATTGGACCCACGTCAGCTTGCTCATCATGGCCCCGCCGCAGTCCGCATGCTCGCCGCCCACCACCTTGGGCTTGACATTGAACACCTTCAGCCATAGACCAAAGTGCGGTCAGACTCGGAGGAGCGCCTCGAAGAAGACAATGAAGGTCGAGATGTGGAGGAGGGAGGTGGGGGTAAGATCATGAAAATCTAGCCCATAAAAGAACATCAACCCCCTCACAAAGGGGTGTAGGGGAAACCCAAGCCCCCTAAGGAAATGGTAGAGGAATACAACCCTTTCGCCCGGCCTAGGCGTGGGGATGATCTGGCCATGTTCAGGGGCCCAATGGGTGATGTTGGCCGACAAGTAGCCGGCCCGCTTCAGCTTCAGGATGTCACTATCGGTGACGGTGGAGGCATCCCACTTCCCGTTGGCACTGGATCCGGCCATGGCTGGAGAGAACGGGGTGGGATCCGGTCATAACTTGTATTTGTGTGAACAAACTTACTGGTCCAAAACTATCTCTTATATCTGTTCTATCACTTTGCTCTTTTCATGCATATGTGCCTTCTTATTATATCCCCCCCCCCTTGTGTTTTGGTCACGCTCCGCCACTAACTCGACCTGTTCTATAGATCGCCAACAAAATCGGGTGCGCACATGCTTGAGGCAGATAGCGCTGCAAACGCCGCCGCCGACGCGGCCATGGCTGCCTCTATGGCGGCCTCCATTCGTTCCCAGTCCGTCCACCGGCTCTAGACACGCGGGTGAGCGCATTCGGCTGGTGGCGATGAGGATCGGAGGATCGATGACTATGACCAGACAGCTAGCTTAATATAGTAGTGTCTAGTATAGTCTTGCTGTGGCACATTTTGGAGGTACGACGCGAAGTCGATCGTAGTCTTGATCGAAATTGGTGCACATTATATTTTGGTGGCCGATTCATGATGAACTGTATAATTTATTCGTCTCTATATAATCGATTTAACTTCACTTCTTACGTGTGCATGTGCCAAATATTTAGTTTACAGTGATATATTGAAGAATTATTATAATAGTTGCCTTTTTGCTTCATGCTGCATGACCGAAAGAGGGCAGGGCCAACGACGAAACTCTGCATTTCTTTGTAACAAGTTTGTGATAGATGAGCATTTTATTTGTCTCATGGAAATGTCTTGTTTGTATGGAAACCTAAACGCACACCTCCCAGAAATTAATCGGTTTATGATCAAGTGGTGCCTAGTCGTTGGATGTGATGTTCACTCTAAAAAAAGAGAGCAGTTTTAGCATGGTCCCTCTTACCCCCTCTTTTCACATGAGAGGTAAGAGTATGTAGTAGATCTGAGCCGTTGATCACATTAATTAGTGGTCGAATTAACTCTTACCTTCTTACCTCATATGTAAAAATAAGGGGTAAGAGGGAGCATGTTAAAATTTGCCAAAAAAAGAAGCAGGTGAGGTCTTATGTGTTCAATTCCTAGTCAGGAAGGCCAACTAGATTGTTAGATTTATATATGCACCGAAGTGGTCATGATTAAACTCGTAGCAAGAGGAAACAAAGTAGTCTTGTTAACATGGTACGAAATGATCCTGATCAGCTCCATTGTCCACTAATGTCGTTGCTTCTTCCTGCAAATACTCAACCACTACGAGAGAAAATGACAAAGTAAATATCTGATTAAAGTGATGATAACAGGGGCTGCTACAAATAGCAGGTTCATTATTATGTGGATTGGACGACAAATCTGTTGGCAAAATATATAATTGCATAGTTTAAAGGGAAAGTAGTGGCTGCACTCACCTTCGGTGCACCCCCACGCAAAAAAACATAGCAAAATATTTCAAAAAAATCGGAAACTTTGTGAGAATAATCATCAACAAATGTAATGAGGGCTTGCAAAGTTTGATGGTCAAATAACATTTTGTATTTGACCACCAAACTTTGCAAGCACCCATCACATTTGTAGATAATCATTCCCGCAAAGTTTCAGAATTTTTTGAAATGTGTTGCTATGTTTTTTGCGTGGGTGCACCGAGTTGGGGTGTAGAAAAACTACTCTCTAGTTTAAAAAGCTTGATTTTACGCATTCCATAACAACTTCTGGAAAGAACCCACTCTATATGTCTTTAGAAGTCAAGCACCCATGAATCATGCCCACGCGTGAGTAGATGACTTTGTCTATGCATGTCGGCCTCGGGCTAGAAAACGATTGATTGCCTTACATGACTTGGATTTTCTCAACTGCTCTTCGACTGATTTTGTGTGCACCACTTCAGACTATGACCAGGTACATAATACGTAGTATGATAGAAACGCAGGATATTTAGATTTCTAACTAAACTTGTGGAATTCATTCGAAAAATTAATAATTAAACTACTGGAATTCATTTGCTTATCTTGCCGGATGTTTCTTGTTTGTAAATCTTTTCATTAATTAATAATGGTGACGGGTAAGACGGAGACTTTCCCACTTGTGGAACTTTCCTGGAATTAGCCATGCATGCATTGTGGAGACTCGGGTAAGATGGAGAAACAATCCGAGTTGCTACTGAGTCGTAGATCACATAGAGTTGCTTTATCTATTTGTATACGCTGCATCACTTCGTTGAAGGAAAAACATGTAAAGAGGAACTTGTAAAGTTTATGCAAAATAGTTTAATCAGCAGCCAGAGACCATTTTAATCTATTGATCGGTTCCACCTGACTATGTCTATTGCTCCCTAATTCGCACACAGCACACTACGCCTATATAAACACATAGATCCCCTGCATGTTCAAAGCATCACGCAGGCCACAAACACAAACAGGAACACAAGAGAAAAGAAGAGCCAAAGAAACTACACTCAAATGGCAACCTCCTCTTCCATCCTTCTCCTTGTTGCTCTTCTTGCCTTGGTCTCATGGCAGGGCGCCATTGCCTCCGATCCTGGCTCACTACAGGACTTTTGTGTCGCCGACATGCATTCACCAGGTACTATCCGGTTTCTCATCATGTTTTCACCAAACACATATGTTGAAATGAATTTTTGGAAATTATATGCAAGTTGAAATAACTTTGTAAGATCTGACTTTACATATTACATCTCCTATATGCACCAGTGCGTGTCAATGGGTTTGTTTGCAAGAATCCAATGGAAGTTAACGCAGACGATTTCTTCAAGGCTGCCAACCTCGACAAGCCTAGGGTGACCAACAAGGTTGGATCCAACGTCACTTTGATCAACGTCATGCAGATTGCTGGACTCAACACCCTCGGCATCTCAATTGCGCGCATCGACTATGCTCCCTTGGGTCAGAACCCACCACATACGCACCCTCGTGCCACTGAGATCCTCACGGTGCTCGAGGGGACACTGTATGTTGGCTTTGTCACATCCAACCAGCCCGCCCCCAACAGAAACAAGTTCCTCTCCAAGGTGCTCAACAAAGGTGATGTGTTTGTCTTCCCTGTGGGACTCATCCACTTCCAATTCAACCCCAACCCCCACAAGCCGGCCGTTGCAATTGCCGCACTCAGCAGTCAAAACCCAGGGGCTATCACAATTGCCAATGCAGTGTTTGGGTCAGACCCACCAATATCGGATGATGTTCTTGCCAAAGCGTTCCAGGTGGAAAAGAACACAATAGACTATCTCCAAGCCCAATTCTGGGAGAACAACCACTACTAAGTCAGACCTTTTT
This sequence comes from Secale cereale, assembly GCA_902687465.1. Taxonomy (NCBI): domain Eukaryota; kingdom Viridiplantae; phylum Streptophyta; class Magnoliopsida; order Poales; family Poaceae; genus Secale; species Secale cereale. Next base: position 862,471,280 of record LR738713.1, on the reverse strand, counting down.
TTATTACCCAAAAGGCCAATGCACGAATGAGGGGCTTGGTTGAGTTCCTAGATATACATCCAAATATATAAAATAAATGGAGCATATGTCATGCCATTGTGTGTATGTATTCCGTGAATGTATTTTTACCTTCTGAACAATTGGCAATATCATTTTTTATCACATTGATATGGTTTCACATGTTATTTGGTTCTAATGTGTCATAATAAATAGATAAAAATGGGTTCTTTTTCCCCTTGTTCCGAAACAAGATGATTAGGTTAAAAAAAAGAAACAATACATGATAATCCTGTAATTCAATATATGTTTCATGCTAGGATCGCACAACTAGGATTATCTTGGAATACATGTGAAGTATGCGATGGTTGGAGCCTGATTATGCTCGGGACTGAAATATGGAAGATGACTATGCAAAAGTTGCTTCCGGGAGTCGCAGTTCTGGTCTCTCTCTTCTTTCTGGTGCATGTAGTGTTTTAGCTACCTTTTGGTTCAATACTCTTGTAAATATCATTGATGGTTGCTTTAATGGAGATCTATGAGGTGGATCGTTTTATTAAAAAAACTTATGAGCATTGTTTTTCTTTTTCTTAAGTTGAGAACAAGAAATGCGAGTTTTACTAAGTTTTATAAACTGGGCACACCGGAGACCAGGTTCCAAAAATCAGCTCCTACATACATACAGAAAATATGCATAAATATAAAAAAAGGATTATTACCTAAACCCCCCAAAAATGATTATTATTTGAGTTGTTTCTTTCTAACAAGCTTGACATGGAAGCATTTTATCACAATACAGACTTCGGCCCTCTTCATGATTATGGTCCAACGGCTGAATGATACATGGTGTTGCGGAAATCATCATACAAAGATGGTCATAGAAAGCACAGCAAAACAAGCCAAACACACTAGCAAGCACCGAAATTGCACAATTAGACGCCTTTAGCATGCCGGAGAGAGGAAGCAGAGGAGAGGCTAGACCACCTCAAGGGTCAACCAGGACCACCGATGACATTCAAGCACGCGCCACCTGGAAGAAAACATTGACTTCATCGCACTGTCACCGCCAAACATTGACTTCGGCGCAAACCAAGGAGCGTGATCGTACCAGCAAGCAGACATGATGAAAGGAGGCCATTGTTACATGTACAAGATAGGTGCAAGACATAAATACCATGAGTCACCGAAGTTGAGGTAAGGTCAATTGGATTGCCATGACATTCTGAAACACACCACCGCGGCTGAAAGACAACAACACTCACACCGGTTACGCCCCCAAGAGGGTCAGAACGCACCGCGCCACCACCACCGCGTCCGTCAGGGCTGACAAGGGTTCTCACTAAAGCTTTTCCCGTGTCTTACTGGAAATTGGTTATCTATTGCGGAGACGGAAATACGTTATACAATTTTAAAACTATGAACTCTACTTGCTTTAATACAAAAATTTCCAAGATGATCCCTTTGTTGTATTCTTGGGCCTAATAGTTGGAACATTTCGTACAAACTACTGTACTAGATGGCGGAAGAATTGAAGAACGGGTCTTAAAGATCAATCTGGTGATTCGGGAGGAGTAGGCTCGAAGCCATGGTTGGAACCCGGTTGTGCTCAGGATTGCAGTGCGAAAAATAGAATGTGAAAAAGTTGCTTCGTACAGTTGTTGTTGCGGTCTCTCCTTTTCGGGTGTATGTAAGACTTAGTTTATTGTTCCTTTGCTATAAACCTGCTCTTTTGGTAGACGTTAGCTCTATTTTCCTGCATGTCTTGTTTTAGCTTCCTTTTCGTCCGAAACTCTTGTAAATCTGAGTAGTCGGCTGTTTAATGGAAATTGATGGGGTGTCTCATTCTCTACAAAAACATATGATTGTTATTTGTTCTTCTTAAATTTTGTACTAGAAATATGATTTTTGCTACATTTTAGAAACTAGGCACACGAACACCAGGTTCCAAAAACCAGCTCCGACATATATAGACAACATGCATAACTATACAAGAAATGATTATTATATGGGTTGGTTCTTTGTAACAAGCTTGTTATATAAGCATTTTATTCGTCTGATGGAAATATTTTGATCTTTTAGTTATCAAACCTACCAACGCACACCTATGACAAATCAATCAGTTTATGAGTGGCCGCCCAACCTAGTCACTGGATGCACTATTTACTCTAACAAAAGGGGGCAGGTGAGGTTTGGTGTCATGAACCTAGGCAGGAAAGGCACCGATAAAATTAAATTTATGCCCTGAACTGGTCCTGATAAAACTTTTAGAAATAGGATGATAACTGCTCTTACTAAGGTCGTCATATCTCTCCCCTTTGGTTAGGCAGGTCCATTAATGTCATCGCCTCATCCTAATACTCAACTACTGCGAGAGAAATTTGACCAAGTAAAGATATATCTGATTACCGTGATGATAACAGTGGCTGCTACATATATTAGTTGTATTAGGTGAATTCGTGCATGGATCCAGACACCTCGATTTCTTCCTTGTCGACGGAATCCGGTAGAGCTACCGCATTGTCTTGTGTTGCGAGATTTCATGACAAATCTGTTGGAAAACATATAATTTCCTTACACTAGTGTCATAGTTTGAAAAGATAGATTGCACGTATTTTATAATAACTTCAGGAAAGAAGAGGTTGATAGAACTCCTTGCAAGATGTTAACTAGTCTTTGCTAAGATCACGTGAAAAGTACCTGCTCTCCATCGTCATGGCCTGTGTGGCAGGTCCCCTTTTGGTTGGGCACTTCGTCCACTATTGTCGCCGCTTCTTCCTGAAAATACTCAACCACTTCGAGAGACATCTGACCAAGTAAATATCAGATTGGCGTGATGATAACGTTCAGGGGCTGCTACATATAGCAGATGTATTAGGTGGATTCATGTGTGGATCGACGCGCCTTGATTTCTTCCTTATTCACACAGAATCTGCCGCGTTGTCTTATGTTGCTGGATTTCATGACTAATCTACCGGCAAATATATAATTTTATAGTTTGAAAAGCTCGATTGCACACATTATTCTATATCAACTTCTGGAAAGAACAGGAGTAGTAGTCACTCTATATCTCTTTAGAAGTCATGCAGGCACCCATGAATCAAGCCCACGCATGAGTAGGTGACATAATTTGTCAAGGTCGGCCTCGAGCTAGAAAACGAAAACGATTGATGGCCTTACATGACTTGGCTTTTCTCAACTGCTCTTTGACTAACTTTGTGCATGCGCACGATACCACCAGTTCAGACTATGACCTAGTATATGATATCTATATCTAATTACACTAGTGAAATTTCGTTTATTTGTCTTAAAAACATTTTTCCTAAATAGTGATGGGTGGTGACTTTCCCTGGAATCAGCCCTGCATGCTGTTGGCGTAATAAGCCATGCCCTATGTGGTGGCGACCAGCGTCGGGTGCGTCAGGTGCGGTCCGTGCAGGCCACGAGCGCGTGTCTGCGTGTCTGCGTACGTGTGTGCATACGTGATAAAGGTGGAGGAGTGACAGCGTCAGAGTGTTGATCCCGGCCGCAGCGATCGTGTACGAGCGCGGCGGACGCGCGAGCCGTGGAGCACGGGACGTGAAGACCGTGCGAGTGGGGTGCGTCTCGAGCGCAACGTGGCGTGTCAGTGCATATAATTCCCCTTCCCTCCTGTGTAGCTGCTGTGGGTGCCGACTTCGAGCTCAGCCGTCAGCGCGGCAAGGTGTTTGTGTGCCACCAAATCTTCTGTGTTCATCCTCGTCCTCAGCTTGTCTCCGGTGATCGCCGGCGAGTAGAGGTCCCATTTTTGCTAACACATGCATTGTGGCGACTCAGGAGTGAGTTTCACATTGCTTTTTGAAGGGAGAACGTGTCTTAAACGGAACTTGTAAAGTTATCCGAAATAGTTTAATCAGCAGCCAGAGACCATTTCAATCTGTTGATCGGGTGCACTGCATGTTCAAACCATGGTCTATTGCTCACGAGTTCTGAGCCTATATAAACACATGCATCCCCTGCATGTTCAAACCATCGTCACTCACGCCACAAACAGAAATAGGAAGACGAGAGAACAGAAGAGCCAAAGACACAAACGAAATGGCATCCTCCTCTTCCTTCCTTCTCCTTGCTGCCCTTCTTGCGTTGGTCTCATGGCCGGCCACTGCTTCTGATCCTAGCCCACTCCAGGACTTTTGTGTCGCTGACATGAATTCACCAGGTACTAATCCGTTTTTTCATCATGTTTTCACCAAATACATATGTTGAAATCTATTTCTGGAAATTATATGCAAGTCAAAACAACTTTGTAAAATCTGAACTTACATGTACATCTCCTGTGCCCCCAGTCCGTGTCAATGGGTTTGTTTGCAAGAACCCGATGGAGGTCAATGCAGATGACTTCTTCAAGGCGGCCAACCTCGACAAGCCTAGGGTGCCCAACAAGGTTGGATCCAACGTCACTTTGATCAACGTCATGCAGATTGCCGGACTGAACACCCTCGGCATATCAATTGCGCGCATCGACTATGCTCCCTTGGGTCAAAACCCACCACATACGCACCCTCGCGCCACTGAGATCCTCACGGTGCTCGAGGGAACACTGTACGTTGGCTTTGTGACATCCAACCAGCCTGCCCCCAACAAAAACAAGTTCCTCTCCAAGGTGCTCAACAAAGGTGATGTGTTTGTCTTCCCCGTGGGGCTCATCCACTTCCAATTCAACCCCAACCCCCACCAGCCCGCTGTTGCAATTGCCGCGCTAAGCAGCCAGAACCCAGGGGCTATCACAATTGCCAATGCAGTGTTTGGGTCAGACCCACCAATATCAGATGATGTTCTTGCCAAGGCATTTCAGGTGGAAAAGAAAACAATAGACTATCTCCAGGCTCAATTCTGGGAGAACAACCACTACTAAGTCAGACATTTGTTAATTACCCGGAAGACCAGTGCACAAGTGAAGGACATGGTTGAGTTCCAAGATATGCGTCTTAATCTATAAAATAAATGGAGCATATGTCATGCCATTGTGTGTCTGTAATCAGTGAATGTATTTCTACCTTCTGAATAATTGACAATATTATATTTATCACACTAATATGATCTCATTTGCTTCTTTTGGAACCTGATGTGTCGTATTTATCATGACAAATCAAAATTCTCGGTTCATTTCCCCTTGTTCCGGAATAATAGATTACTATATGACAATTAAATATATGTTCGATGTTGGGGTGAAGACCTAGGACTATCTTGCAATACATGTGAAGTATGCCATGGTTCGAACCCGGTTGTTGTCAGGATTGATATGTGAGTGTTGAATTTACAGAAGTTGCATCCTAAAGTCGTTGTTGAGGTATCGCGCTTTCTGGTGCATGTTGTTGGTTTGATCTGGCGGCTAAAAAGGCTAGTTTGATCTAATACTCTAACAAAAAAAGGAAAAGATAACGTTACTGGAAAAGGGCCCATGCACCAACGTACATGGAATTTTCTCCCAACTAAGGTGCCCTGATGGGGGCACCCAAACCAACTGATGGTTTAGGTCCCCTGTCGTCAGCGCTAGATAAAAAGGCGGTACGGGAGATGGTTGGCCACCTGCGCGATCACAATTCTCGTACGGTTTCACTCCCCTCCCGATATTCTCTCACCCCATCCGATCTGGGGGAGCGCTGCAGCGACGGGAAGACCTACTCCAGCCGCCGCTGCCGTCCCCGGACTGTGTCGGTGGCGTCCTGAGGGCATCACGACGTTGAGGAGGCCTTCTACCTCGACTACATCACCCATGCATCACACCTGCGACTGATGTGACATGTAAAGAACCTCTGAACCCATCTCTGTTCATGGTGAACATTCGAACCATCTGTGGCGAAAAAACAAGAGTCTGCGACGCGCATGGCGAAAAGGGGCGGGGGCGGCGTTTGTGCATACCTGGCCTTCGACGTTGGAGCCGCTTTCCGGCCGAGCGGCGACCTCCTCGACGATCCCATGCCATTTGTTGCAGGCCGTTTGGATGAACGCCCAATGGTTCGACATGGCCTTCGAGCCGCGCTACATGTGGATGGTGGCGAAGTAAGGGTCGACCAACATGCGCTCGTCGAACTCCGACTTGATGCGCTCCCAAGTACGTGTCGGCGCTCTGGTTCGTGCCGGTGATCGGGTCGAGGCAGACGGTCTTCCATGCTTCGGCGAGGCACTCATCTTCTTTCGACGCCCATTTGACGCACAGCTCGCCAGTCCTGACCTCCCGCTTCTTCCTGTTTCCTTTCCTCGTCGAAGCAGGAACCGGCTCCTCCTCCTCTTCTTCCTCCTCCTCCTCGTCGTAGTTAAGCTCGGCGTCCATCTCGCTCGCGAGGTCCGTTGTGTCATATTGCGCCTGGAACTCGAGCCGCTCGTGATGATGCCATCCATGTCGGCTTCGGTCGCGTCGGGGGG
>LR738713.1:862454639-862464816 GCA_902687465.1 Secale cereale | reverse complement strand
GGGGGGGATTGCGACGACGAGGCCTGCGAGAAGAGCAGGGCCCCATGACGGAGAGGAGGAGTCGGCGAGGCGATGTAAGACAGCGGCGAGTAGGTGTATGGGGGTACTGTACGCCGACGAACGCGAGTAGGTGTAGGTGATGTTCGGGTTGATTCCACCGTGCGCGTCGCCGTCGGTGTAGCCAGGCGAGTGGGTGCACCCCCAGCTGGACGGCGACCCGATGCCCTGCTGGCTCCAGGAAACTTTCGGGCCGCTGGGCGGGCACATCATCCCCGCACAAGACACCTCTGCCTACGCCGCCGCCACAGACGCGGCCGCGTCCCGGGCCCTCTTGGCGTTTTGCCTGTTCCGCCGATCGGTGGTGACAGCCTCCCAGCACAGAACCTTTGCCCTCCACTCGGCGTACGACATGCCCGGCGGTTTGGCAGGCGGCGCCCTCGGCTTCCTCTACTTCGTCTGGGTGGCGTCGGCCACAGCAGCGGCGCGAGGGGCCGAGTATTTCTTCGGCGGCATGGCAGGATGACGATCGAATGGCAGGGAGAGGGAAGTGAATGGCGGGAGAAGAGGGGTTGAAGGGGGAAAAGATGGGGGGAAAGCCAGGGAACGGCGGGAAAAAGGACGTCTCTCATCGACAAAGTGGCCCCACTCCCATTTTCGCTTCGGCCCACACCCCCAGGCGGCACCCAGGGGTTTGGGTTCGACTCGGGTTTGCCGGCTGTTGTTTCGGCCCAAACCAGTGATAATCAAGGTCCTGGGGGCGCGACCGGGCCGTTTTTTCTGTGCCGGCGCTAAAAAAGCGCCCTGTGAGCCTGTTGGGGGCGCGGCTGGAGATGCTCTAAGACCATAAATCTTCTCTGCACTCAATTAACCTTCCATGTTTGCTGGTAAATAAAATGAAAAGAATTATAGGCATCATATATGGTAATAAATTATCATATTTGCATTTAATGTATGACATGATCATTTAACATAATGATATTATGTTGAGGTGTCGAGTTAAAACCGAGCTACACAAAGTGTTCAAACTCAGCTCATTTATTTCAAGTCGACCTTGAGTCGAGCTAAAACGTGTCGATCTCGAGCAGCTCATGAGCCTCGAGATTTTCTTGCAGCCCTGGTTACATCATTCGCGATCATACTGATAACCAAGTCAGACGGCTCGTCTAAGGGCATTTCTCACCGATCCCTTATAATCGGTTAGAGGAGTATAAATTCGATTTTACTACTCTAAACGGCACCTAGCCAGTCACCAATCCGCCGTAAGGGAGTCAAACAATACTCAGCCATGGTGAATCTCCCTTTATTTACACCACCGCTCAGCGACTGAGTAAGAGACACGCCTCTCCTTCACTGCCTCGCCCTTCGCTCCCGTGCAGCATCTACACAGTGCTACCCCTCCCACCCGCCGCCAACACCCGCCCACTGTCGTGGACGCTCCATAGGCTCCGCCGATGTCCTCGACCACTTGGATTTGTGGCTCCTCGTCCTGTCACCGGCGCAAAACCGGTGGCTCTGTGACTGCGCTTTGCCATGGATTGGCTGGGAACCGGACCGCACAGCCCGGGCAACGCCTCCGCGCCATGCAGGTATCGGCTCCGACTCTAGCCACTGTAATCTCTCCAGTGGGAGGTTTGCCGTAGAAGAAACACACGGTCTTCGCCCAGGCTCGACACTGGCCCGGTGGCTCGTCGGCTCGCCACTGCCGGTCATACAGTGCGACGACTACCCGCGGCAGGTGGTGCATCGAGTTTCTACCACACAGCAACATTCCGGATGGGTGTTTTTCAACTGCAAAAATAATGGTGTATGTGCTTCTTTTGATTCGGTTGTTCATCGGATTCGACGCAATTTCGGTAGCTCACTGTTTGTTCGAATTTGTGTGTAGGGTGGATGCAAGTTTTTGTATTGAGAAGAAGAATACATCGATCTATTGATAGCACGAAAATTGATAGATGTTCATGCACTCGTTGCTAGAATTGAGGCTAGAGATGAGATCAGATACAAGGCAACGTCTACTTCTTTAAAATCGAAGAAGAAAGAAGTGTGCAAGCTCGAGAAGCTGTGGATCAACAATGAAGATATACAGAAGACATTAATCCAACTAGTGGGAGCAGTTATGAAAGTTGGATATCTTTTAAAATGTCTAATCGTGGTTCTTGTTTTCTTTGCCCTTGCTCTCGTGGCGAAGAATTGGAGAATTGTGTACTCCAATGTATCAAAATGTCATTAAATGAAATAAGGAAGTAAAGAAATGTGTTTCGGTGGCCAAAAATGAAATGCAAATGACATTTTTTTTACTCCACTACTTATATAGGATCGGCTAGGTCCGGCTAATCTTTGTGGAGTAAATATACTCCACTAAGAGTTACTCCACCGAATACTCCACTATTTATTGGGGATCGATTAGAAATGCTCTAACCAAATAAAAGAGTTCTTATTACAATAACTATGATTTGCTAGCACATGATGGAGCCCAGGAAAAACCAAATCCCCCCAAGAAATTAACTGTTTTATGATTGAGTGGCGCCTGGCCTAGTCACTGGATGTACTGTTTGCTTTAAAAAAATGAAGCAGGTGAGGTCTTGCGTGTTGAATGCCTAGTCAGGAAGGCCAACTAGATTGGCAGATTCATATATGCACCGAACTGGTCATGATTAAACTCATCGCTGGCCAAGATGACACGGAATGTTCCTTCTCAGCTCCATGGTCATAGCTCTCCGTTTGTTTCGATAGGTACGTTCACTAATGTCGCTGCTTCTTCCTGCAAATACTCAACCACTGCGAGAGAAATTTGACGAAGTAAATATCTGGTTGAAGTGATGATAATAGGGGCTGCTGCCACTTGCAGGTGCATTATTATGTGGATTTCACGACGAACCTGTTGGCAAATGTATAATTGCATAGTTTGAAAAGCTTGATTTTATGCATTCTATAACAACTTCTGGAAAGAACCAGGAGTATTAGTCACTATATGTCTTTAGAATTCATGCACCCATGAATCATGCCCGCGCGTGAGTAGGTGACTTTGTCTATGCATGTCGGCCTCGAGCTAGAAAACGATTGGTTGCCTTACATGACTTGGCTTTTCTCAACTGCTCTTTGACTGATTTTGTGTGCACCAGTTCAGACTATGACCAGGTATGATAGAAACGCGGGATATTTAGATATCTAACTAAACTTGTGGAATTCACTCGCAAAAATATTAATTAAACTAGTGGAATTCATTTGTTTATCTTTCCGGATTTTTCTTGTTTGTAAATCTTTTCCTTAATTAATAATGGTGACGGGTGGTGAAGTTTCCTGGAATTAGCCATGCATGCATTGTGGAGACTCGGGTGAGAGGGAGAAACAATCCGAGTTACTACTGAGTCGTACTACATCACATAGAGTTGCTTTATCAATCTGTATATGCTGCATCGCTTCGTTGAAGGAAAAACGTGTAAAGGGGGAACTTGTAATGTTTATGCAAAATAGTTTAATCAGCAGCCAAAGACCATTTCAATCTGTTGGTCTATATAAACACATAGACCCCCTGCATGTTCAAAGCACCACTCAGGCCACAAACACAAACAGGAACAAAAGAGAAACTACACTCAAATGGCAACCTCCTCTTCCATCTTTTTCCTTGCTGCTCTTCTTGCCTTGGTCTCATGGCAGGGCGCCATGGCCTCTGATCCTGGCCCACTCCAGGACTTTTGTGTCGCCGACATGCATTCACCAGGTACTATCCAGTTTCTCATAATGTTTTCACAAAATACATTTGTTGAAATACATTTCTGGAAATTATATGCAAGTCAAAACAACTTTGTAAGGTCTGAGCTTACATGTACATTTCTTGTGCCCCCAGTCCGTGTCAATGGATTTGTTTGCAAGAACCCAATGGAGATCAATGCAGACGACTTCTTCAAGGCGGCCAACCTCGACAAGCCTAGGATGCCCAACAAGGTTGGATCCAATGTCACTTTGATCAACGTCATGCAGATTGCTGGACTGAACACCCCCGGCATATCAATTGCGCGCATCGACTATGCTCCCTTGGGTCAAAACCCACCACATACGCACCCTCGCGCCACTGAGATCCTCACAGTGCTCGAGGGAACACTGTAAGTTGGCTTCGTGACATCCAACCAGCCCGCCCCCAACAGAAACAAGTTCCTCTCAAAGGTGCTCAACAAAGGTGATGTATTTGTCTTCCCAGTGGGGCTCATCCACTTCCAGTTCAACCCCAACCCGCACAAACCCGCCGTTGCAATTGCCGCGCTAAGCAGCCAGAACCCAGGGGCTATCACAATTGCCAATGCAGTGTTTGGGTCAAACCCACCAATATTGGATGATGTTCTTGCCAAGGCGTTTCAGGTGGAAAAGAACACAATAGACTATCTCCAGGCTCAATTCTGGGAGAACAACCACTACTAAGTCAGACCTTTTTTTATTAGCCGGAAGGTCAATGCACGAATGAACGACATGGTTGAGTTCCAAGATGTGCATCCTAATATATATAATAAATGGAGCATATGTCATGCCATAGTGTGTGTGTGTGTGTGTGTGTGTGTGTGTGTGTGTGTGTGTGTGTATTTCGTGAATGTATTTTTACCTTCTGAATAATAAGCAATATCATTTTTTATCACACTGATATGACTTCACATGTTATTTGGTTCTAATGTGTCGGTTTTCTCGTAATAAATAAAAAAATGGGTTTTCCCCCCTTGTTCTGAAACTAGATGATTAGGTTTTAAAAGTAACAATACATGATAATCCGGTAATTCAATATACGTTTCATGCTAGGGTCAAACAAGTAGGATTATCTTGCAATACATGTAAAGTATGCGGCGGTTGGAGCCCGATAATTCTCAGGACTTTAATGTAGAAGTTGATTGTGCAAAAGTTGTTTCCTGGAGTCGTTATTCTCCGGTTTCTCACTTTCTCGTGCATGTAATAAGAAATTTATGGATCCTACATGTAATGTCTTAGCTACCTTTTTGTTCAAAACTCTTGTAAGTTTGACTGACAGTTGCTTTAATGGAAACCCATGAGGTGGCTCATTTTATTAAAAAAATGAGCATTATTTTTGTTTTTCTTAAGTTGAGAACAAGATATGCGAGTTTTCTAAGTTTTAAAAACTGGGCACACCGAAGACCAGGTTCCAAAAATCAGCTCCAACATACATAAAGAAAGCATGCATAAATATACGAACTAAATGATTATTACCTAAACCCCCCCAAAAATGATTATTATTTGAGTTGTTTCTTTCTAACAAGCTTGACATTGAAGCATTTTATCACAAAACAGACTCCGACCACCTTCATGAATATGGTCCAATGTATGAACGATACATGGTGTTGAGGAAAACGTCATACGAGATGATCAAAGAAAGCACAGAAAAACAAGCCAAACACGCTAGCAAGCACCGAAAGTGCACAATTAGACGCCTTCAGCATGCCGCCGAGAGGAAGCAGAGGAGAGGCTAGACCACCTCAAGAGTCAACTAGGACTACCGATGACATTCAAGCACACGCCTGCTGGAAGAAAATATTGACTTCATCGCACTGTCACCACCCAACTACTATCGGAGAGTACCCTCTGCGCAAACCAAGGAGCATGACCGTACCAGCGAGCAGACATGATGAAAGGAGGTCGTTGTTGCGTGTACAAGATAGGTGCAAGATATACCGCGAGTCACCGAAGTTGAGGTAGGGTCGATTGGATTGCCATGACATTCTGAAACATGCCACCGTGGCTGAAAGACATCTAACCCACCATTGAAGCCTCCAAGAGGGTCACAACGCACTGCGCCACCACCACCGCATCCGTCGGGGCGGACAAGGGTTTTCACAAAAGCTTTTCCCGTGTTCTTGCCAAAGTTTTTCCGGTGCGTCAGTGGAAATTGGTTATCTATGGGGGAGACAGAAATACGTTGGACAATTTGAAAACTAGGAAGTCTACTTGCTTTAATAAAAAAAATTCCAAGATGATCCCTTTGTTGTATTATGGAGCCTAATAGTTGGAGCATTTCGTAGAAACAACGAGATGGCAGAAGAATTGAAGAACATGTCTTAAACAATCTGGTGATTCAGGAGGAGTGTATGCTCGAAGCCATGGTTGGAACCCGGTTGTGCTCGGGATTGCAGTGTAAAAACTTGAATGTGCAAAAGTCGCTTCGTACAGTTGTTGTTGTTGTGGTCTCTCCCTTTGTGGTGTATGCAACACTTAGTTTATCGTTCCTTTGCTATGAACATGCTCTTTTGGTAGCAGTTAGCTCTATTTTTCTGCATGTCTTGTTTTAGCTTCCTTTTGGTTCGAAACTCTTGTAAATCTGATTAGTCGGCTGTTTAATGGAAATTGATGAGGTATCTCGTTCTCTACAAAAATGTATGATTGTTATTTGTTCTTCTTAAATTTAGAAATATAAATATGATTTTTGCTACATTTTAGAAACTAGGCACACCGATCGCCAGGTTCCAAAAACCAGCTCCATCATAATATATACAACATGCATAAATATACGAGATATAAATATCTGAGTTGGTTCTTTGTAACAAGCTTGTTATATAAGCATTTTATTCATCTAATGGAAATATTTTGATCTGTTCTTTATCAAAACTACCAACGTGCACCTCTCACAAATCAATCACTTTATGAGTGGTCACCCAACCTAGTCACTGGATGCAGTATTTACCCTAACAAAAGGGGGCAGGTGAGGTTTGGTGTCATGAACCTAGGCAGGAAAGGCAACCGATATAATTAGATTTATGCCCTGAACTTGTCATGATAAAACTTTTAGCAAGAGGATGCTAACTGCTCTTACCGAGATCGTCATATCTCTCCCCTTTGGTTAGGCAGGTCCATTAATGTCGTCGCCTCATCCTGCAAATAATCAACTACTGTGAGAGAAATTTGACCAAGTAAAGATATATCTGATTACCATGATGATAACAGGGGCTGCTACATATATTAGTTGTATTAGGTGAATTCGCGCATGGATCCACATACCTCGATTTCTTCCTTACGGACACAATCCGGTAGAGCTACCGCATTGTCTTGTGTTGCGAGATTTCATGACAAATCTGTTGGAAAATATATAATCTCCTTGCACTAGTGTCACAGTTTGAAAAGATAGATTGCACGTATGTTATAATAACTTCAGGAAAGAACAGGTTGATAGAACTCCTTGTAAGATGTTAACTAGTCTTGCTAAGATCATGTGAAAAGTTCCTGCTCTCCATCGTCATGGCCTGTGTGGCAGGTCCCCTTTTGGTTGGGCACTTGGTCCACTATTGTCGCTGCTTCTTCCTGAAAATACTCAACCACTTCGAGAGACATCTGACCAAGTAAATATCAGATTGGCGTGATGATAACGTACAGGGGCTGCTACATATAGCAGATGTATTAGGTGGATTCATGTGTGGATCGACGCGCCTTGATTTCTTCCTTATTCACACAGAATCTGCCGCATTGTCTTATGTTGCTGGATTTCATGACTAATCTACTGGCAAATATATAATTTTATAGTTTGAAAAGCTCGATTGCACACATTATTCTATATCAATTTCTGGAAAGAACAGGAGTAGTAGTCACTCTATATCTCTTTAGAAGTCATGCAGGCACCCATGAATCAAGCCCACGCATGAGTAGGTGACATAATTTGTCAAGGTCGGCCTCGAGCTAGATAACGATTGATGGCCTTACATGACTTGGCTTTTCTCAACTGCTCTTTGACTAACTTTGTGCATGCGCACCAGACCACCAGTTCAGACTATGACCTAGTATATGATAACTATATCTAATTACACTAGTGAAATTTCATTTATTTATCTTAATTTTTTTCCTAAATAATGATGGATGGTGACTTTCCCTGGAACCAGCCCTGCATGCTGTTGGCGTAATAAGCCATGCCCTGTGTGGTGGCGACCAGCATCGGGTGCGTCAGGTGCGGTCCGTGCAGGGCACGAGCGCGTGTGTGCGTATCTGCGTATGTGTGTGCGTGCGTGACAAAGGCGGAGGAGTGACCGCGTCAGAGTGTTGATCCAGGCCGCAGCAATCGTGTACGAGCGCGGCGGATGCCCGAGCCGTGGAGCACGGGACGTGAAGACCGTGCGAGTGGGGTGCGTCTCGAGCGCGGCGTGGCGCGTCAGTGCGCGCACGTATAAGTCCCCCTCCCTCCTGTGTAGCTGCTGTGGGTGCCGACTTTGAGCTCAGCCGTCAGCGCGGCGAGGTGTTTGTGTGCCACCAAATCTTCTGTGTTCATCCTCCTCATCAGCCTGTCTCCGGTGATTGCTGGCGAGTAGAGGTTTCATTTTTGCTGACACATGCATTGTGGTGACTCAGAAGAGAGTTTCACATTGCTTTTTGAATGGAGAACGTGTCTTAAACGGTACTTGTAAAGTTATCCGAAATAGTTTAATCAGCAGCCAGAGACCATTTCAATCTGTTGATCGGGTGCACTTGACTTTGTCTATTGCTCAAGAGTTCTGAGCCTATATAAACACATGCATCCCCTGCATGTTCAAACCATCGTCACTCACACCACAAACAGAAATAGGAAGACGAGAGAACAGAAGAGCCAAAGACACAAACGAAATGGCATCCTCCTCTTCCTTCCTTCTCCTTGCTGCACTTCTTGCGTTGGTCTCATGGCAGGCCACTGCTTCTGATCCAAGCCCACTCCAGGACTTTTGTGTCGCCGACATGAATTCACCAGGTACTAATCCGTTTTTTCATCATGTTTTCACCAAATACATATGTTGAAATCTATTTCTGGAAATTATATGCAAGTCAAAACAACTTTGTAAAATCTGAGCTTACACATACATCTCTTGCCCCCCCCAGTCCGTGTCAATGGATTTGTTTGCAAGAACCCGATGGAGGTCAATGCAGATGACTTCTTCAAGGCGGCCAACCTCGACAAGCCTAGGGTGCCCAACAAGGTTGGATCCAACGTCACTTTGATCAACGTCATGCAGATTGCTGGACTGAACACCCTCGGCATATCAATTGCGCGCATCGACTATGCTCCCTTGGGTCAAAACCCACCACATACGCACCCTCGCGCCACTGAGATCCTCACGGTGCTCGAGGGAACACTGTACGTTGGCTTTGTGACATCCAACCAGCCCGCCCCCAACAGAAACAAGTTCCTCTCCAAGGTGCTCAACAAAGGTGATGTGTTTGTCTTCCCCGTGGGGCTCATCCACTTCCAATTCAACCCCAACCCCCACCAGCCCGCTGTTGCAATTGCCGCGCTAAGTAGCCAGAACCCAGGGGCTATCACAATTGCCAATGCAGTGTTTGGGTCAGACCCGCCAATATCAGATGATGTTCTTGCCAAGGCATTTCAGGTGGAAAAGAAAACAATAGACTATCTCCAGGCTCAATTCTGGGAGAACAACCACTACTAAGTCAGACATTTGTTAATTACCCAGAAGACCAATGCACAAGTGAACGACATGGTTGAGTTCCTAGATATGCATCCTAATCTATAAAATAAATGGAGCATATGTCATGCCATTGTGTGTCTGTAATCAGTGAATGTATTTCTACCTTTTGAATAATTGAGAATATTGTATTTATCACACTAATATGATCTCATTTGCTTCTTTTGGAATCTGATGTGTCGTATTTATCATGACAAATCAAAATTCTGGGTTTATTTCCCATTGTTCCGAAATAATTGATTATTATATGACAATTAAATATTTGTTTGATGCTGGGTTGAACACCTAGGATTATCTTGAAATACATGCATGTGAAGTATTGATATGTGAATGTTGGAACCCGGTTGCGCTCAGGATTAATATGTGAATGTTGAATTTGCAAAAGTTGCTTCCTGAAGTCGTTGTTGAGGTATCTCCTTTTCTGGTGCATGCAATGAGTAAGTTACGGTCCCTTTGCTATCTAACTCGCTTTAGTTGTTGTTAGCTCGATTTTCCAGCATGTTTTGTTTTAGCTTTCTTTTTGTTCAAAACTCTTGTAGGTTTGATTGACAGTTTCTTTAGTGGAAATTATTGAGGTGGCTAGTTGTATAAAAAAACATATGAGCGTTATTTTTTGTCTTATGTTAAGTACTAGTATATGATTTTTGCTAAGTTTTAGAAATTGGGCACACCGGGGACCAGGTTCCAAAAATCAGCTCCAACATATATGGTAAACATGCATTATAGTATACAAAAGATGCGATTAT